>OX422217.1:428701042-429264827 GCA_949130495.1 Sambucus nigra | reverse complement strand
TTTTGGGCTCGGGAGGTGCGTCGGCAGGGGTAAGGTGGGCGCAAGTTTCAGGCGATGGAGGGAGGGTGGGTGCGAAGGCGGTCAGGTCAGGGTGTTTGCATAGGGGGCGGTTACGGCAGCAGGTGGGCTGGGGTGGGCAGCATATATATGCAGCAGTTGGCATATATATGCATATATATGCTGCATATATATGCATATATATGCAGTGCTGCATATATATGCATATATATGCAGTGCTGCATATATATGCATATATATGCAGCATATATATGCATATATATGCAGCATATATATGCATATATATGCAGCACTGCATATATATGCATATATATGCAGCACTGCATATATATGCAGCATATATATGCATATATATGCAGCACTGCATATATATGCATATATATGCAGCACTGCATATATATGCATATATATGCACTGCATATATATGCATATATATGCAGCAGTTATATGGCTGCATATATATGCACTTCCTCCTTTTTCAACAGTCCACACAAGCACACGCACGCACACACTCACACGCGCACACAAACACACGCACGCACGCACGCAATCCCCACCTTTGCCATGCCCTGCATTTTACTCCCGAAAAAAATTATGTAATAGCCTCACATCCCATGTCAGAAAATTTTGGTAGAGGGGCTGCCAGGATAAAAATGGTATATACTGGATTAGTTGGGATACGGTAGTTTTTCCCAAGGTGGAGGGGGGGATGGGATTTAGAGATTTCAAAAGTTTTAACCGAGGTTTGCTTGCAAACATGTGCTGGAGAATTATGAAAAACCTTAATTCCTTGTGTTCTAAAATCCTCAAAAATATTTACTTCCCTAATTGTTTGTTCTTAGAAGCAAAAACGGGCCACAGACCATCTAAGGTGTGGAGCAGTCTTATGGAAGGCAATGATCTTCTTTAATCAGGTCTAAGATGGCGTATTGGCAATGGTGAGTGCGTGAACATCTGGGTGGACGTGTGAGTCCCCACAATTCCCAGCGGAAAAATCTCCTCCCGTAGGGCCAGGAGATGGAATCTATCAAACACATCTCGTTTCGATGCAAAGTGGCTTAAAAAATCTGGAGCTTGTGTGGACTGTTGAAAAAGGAGGAAGTGCTTCAAATTATTTTGGATTTTATCACCAATATGCACACACTCACACGCGCACACAAACACACGCACGCACGCACGCACACTCTCACTACATATATGCATATGCATATATGCATACATGCCGCGTCCCCTCCCCCCTTCCCCACTCACACACACACACACACACACACACAAACACACACACACACACACACACACGCACACGCACACACACACGCGCGCGCCCCCTGCCCGTCCCCTCCCCCCTTCCCACTCACACGCGCGCACACACACAAACATGCACACACGCACACACGCGCCCCCTGCCCATCCCCTCCCCCCTTTCCCACTCACACGCGCACACACACAAACATGCACACACGCACACACACAAGCCGGGAGCGCCGTGACTACACGGTCGGTTCCTACGACTTACATTGGTCCCGTGCGAGATGTTCGTGACTCTTGCGGGACCGTTTTGTGGGTGTTTTACGTTTTCACCGTTCGATGGCTATTTTAAGGCTGTTTTACGTGTTCAAAAGTTATCCAAACCCAAAATAATTAAAAAATTGAATCAATGCATATTTAACCTTAAAATAAAGTTCATCATAGGTCTATCCATTACCTGGATATTTTGTTACACCCAACGCCAATCAGAACCTTCTCTATGCCAGCAGCGATGCAATTTCAGATTATGTTTGATAGTAGTTCGACCCCAACATCAATGTATCCTATGACAGTGAAAAAATAATGAATTTTTTGCAAACAGTTATGTTCAATTAAAAAAATGGTAGAACCAAAAAATAGCGGGACATTACACTTAAAAGTAGATGAAATTCATAAATTAATGTAAAGTGCTAATACAATGTCAATATCATAATAGGATACAAATAAGATTGATGAGGATAAAATAATATTTTGATACTCAATCTTCCTCTAAATCAACTAAAAGATCCTTCAAATTAGGGTTGTCATCAAGAGCTGACTGGAACTCTTTTGGAGCCTTTAATGCGTCTACTTCAGTAGTCATACCCTTTGGTGCATGCACAACAATAGACCAATTGCCATCGTTTATGCACTTCGAGTAGAATACCTTCTTTACATTCTGAAAGGCACAAATAAAAGGCTCGTCGACTATGCGGTCTTTAGTCTTCAGCTTTGATAAATCTACCATAATAAGTTTGGAGTCGGGATCAACTTTGCAAGCATTCGTTGTATCCTCCACCTTTACCCAATCACAATAGAATACGGTTTCTGTGAAATCCAAGTAATCAAGTTCTAGGATTTGTTGAATTATCCCATAATAGGTTAGCACCGTATTCTTTGGATTTTTATCACTTTTGCTAGCGATACAGGTGGTCAAGGCAGAAATTGATATTCCACTGTTTTGCGTCAAAAGCTTTTCCTCATATGGATATGAAATGAAATCAAAACCGTTGGTGCGGAATTTCTTAAACTCTTTTGCACGAAAACTAGGACCTTTTGCTAGGCGTGCAAGTCTGGAAGAGACATCACCTCTTTTTAGAAGCTGCATTTATTAATGAATTTGTATTAGGGCATGTTTTTACCACACATGAATAAATAACCGCACACATAAGATGTGAAAAGTACCTCTTTTGACACCCATGCCCTAAAGTCAGTTGTCGTCCAATTTCTCCTTTGATTTTGGATAATTTCGTTCTCGTACTTCCTACCGAAAAATTATAGAGTTTAGATCATAAAATAAAAAATACATATAATCAAAGAAGAAGAATTCAGTAGATACTCACTGTCTCCAGTCTTGGACTTCATCTTGCGATTCGAAGACATGACGAGTTGCTTGCTCGTATTGTAGGTTTGTGAGTTTCACCTCTTTAGGGTTCCCAAACGATAATTCGTCCTCAAACTCGTCAGGTTCCTCTATCACTCGTTCTCCACGAGGATTAAACCTCCTCACCTCTTGTTCTGGCATATGTTCCCTAGCGTATAGCGATGATTCCACCGTTACGTATTCTTCAGCAATTGACCCTCCAATATACCGTGTATTCTTTACATAATCTTTGAAGGTTTTCATCAAGCGCTCAAAAGGATACATCCAACGATACCTCACGGGACCACATAATAAAGCTTCATCGCATAAATGCACAAGCAGGTGGATACTGATATCGAAGAATGACGGAGGAAAATATTTCTCTAACACACAAACTGCCTCGGCTAAAGTTGATTTCGCAGCTTTAATGTGTCTTCTGTTTACCACTTTTGCACAAAGTAGGGTAAAACACAAACTGATTTGCATAATTGCCCGACGGAGATCTTTGTGTTCAGAGAAGCAATGCCGAAATAACAACGGGATTAATTGGATGATTACGTGCCAGTCGTGAGACTTGCACTGTTTCAAGTCATTTGCTTGGTAGTTTACTACCCTACGTAAATTACCAGAATAACCGGTTGGAGTCTTCAAGTTGAACAACGTGTCTAAGAGGATCTTCTTCTCACTAGTAGTCAAAGTGAAAGCAGTGGGGGGGATAGAAATTCTTCCTGTCGTTGGATCATTTTTTAACCACAGTCTCTTCTTTATTTTCATATCCTGTAGATCTCGGCGGGCACGCTCTCCATCTTTGGAATGAGATCCACCCAGACATGTTCCTATCAAATGTTCTGCAACATTCTTCTCTGTGTGCATCACATCAATTATATGCCTTACACGATGATCTTTCCAATACGGCAAATCAAAAAATATTGATCGCCTGGACCATGGCTTCGCTTTACTAGGGTCGTTCGGATCCTCCCTAGCTTTACGCTTCAGGTTTACAAACTGGGGGTGTTTGCCTACATACCTATTCCCCGCAGTCGCAGCCACCGCCTTCTCCTCAATTTGCTGACCAGAAAGTCGACTAGGTGCCGTTCTTCGCTCGTGACCGACAGGCAAAAAGTTAGACTTGTCGTTCCTAAAAGGGTGACTGGTCGGCAGAAATCTACGATGACCCGTGTAACTCAACTTACCACTATGTTTTAACCAACAGGCTTCAGTTTCCTCCCCACATATGGGACATCCATAATAACCATGAACATTACAACCGGACAAGGTCCCATAAGCAGGAAGATCGTGGATCGCCCACATCACCATTGCTTTAAGTGTGAACTCTTCACCCTTATGAGAATCGAACGCCGTCACGCCTTTATCCCACAACTCTTTAAGTTCTTCGATTAATGGTGCTAAGAATATATCAATATCATCACTGGGAGCCTTAGGCCCGGGTATCAACAGAGATAACAATGTGAACTCCTTTCTCATGCATAACGTCGGAGGAAGACTTAAAGGCGCCATAAGAACTGGCCAATAACTCTGACTAGTACTTAAATTACCGAAAGGGTTAAACCCATCGGTTGAGATTGCAAGACGAACGTTGCGCGGTTCCTTTGCAAATTCATGGTGTTGTGCATTTGAAATTTGCCAGATGAGTGAATCAACCGGATGACGCATCAAATTCCCACCCACCTCGCATCGAGCATGCCATGTCATGGCCTCCGCTATCCACGGTACAGTAAAAAAACGTTTTAACCGTGGCCCAAGTGGAAAATATTTCAAAACCTTTTGTGGGACTTGCGAGCACTTGCGATTTTTTGCATGTTTGTCATTTCCATTCTCACAAACCATATATCTAGGCTCACTGCATACAGGACATTCATCCTTCTCTTCGTGCTCATTCCGGTACAATATGCAATCATACTTGCAAGCATGAATAGATTTGTATTTCAAACCTAAACCCTTCAAACTCTTCTTCATGGTAGGATAATTGTCTGGTAACATGTTCTCTTTTGGGAGAATTTCTTTAACCCACTTAAGAATTCCGGTTACGCTGTTTCCAGACAAACCAAATTGACTCTTCAAATTATGCAAACCAATCATTGCATATAATACCGAGTGATCTTCATCGCAATCTTTATACAACGGTCTAGCCGCATCTGCTTTCAACCGTATGTATTCCCGATCTCCTAGTAGTTCAGCATCAATTTGTTCATTTACTTGGTCATAATGCACATTATTTGTATCCATAGGTTGGTGGTTTTGTTGGTTGTGGAGTCCGTAAGCATCATCAATTAAGTCGGTCAATGGACGATGTGTTGGTGAATCATGTACCACTTCTACTCCTTGAGGTTCCGTTACACGGTCGGCTCCCGGTAATTCTTCTGGAACATAAGGTACAACTTTTTCACCATGGTATGTCCATATTATATAGTCTTGACAGATTCCCCACTTTAGTAAATGCAACTCAACAACTTCCAATGACTTATATTTTCCGTTAATACAATGAGTGCACGGACACGGAATCTTCTCACTTTTAAGATTTTTGGAAGCATATTTAACAAATTCATAAACGCCCTTTACATGATTAATTGATATCCGGTTAGTCTCTCCCATCCACTCTTTGTATTGTGGGAAATCCATGTAATAATCTTCAAATTTCAGTCCTGTGGTAATAGGTTAAAAAATATTATTACAACTGAAACAGAAAGAATATTCTTACGACTGAAACAAAAAAAATATCATTCCATACGAAACAAAACCAATATTCTTACAACTGAAACAAAACCAATATTCTTACAACTGAAGCAAAACCAATATTCTTACAACTAAAACAAAAAAAAATTATTACAACTGAAACGAAAGAAAATATTATTAAACCTTGGCCAACAGATAAAGTGGCCAAGTAATAAAAGATTTTGCATAATTCCTCAATTCCATCCCATCCCCGCTGTTAACGTACACAGGTACATCTCCGCAGCCGTTGTATATTTCATCGACCATTATTTTAGCCTCACCCTTCTCCAAAGGTCGGCGATGTACTAGAGTCCCCCTTTCCCTGGAGATGAGTATGCACACGCCAACAAACCTCGAATTGCTCATGTCCTTGATATAGTACTCTTCGCCATAGTCACCGTGAGCTGTTGACGATGATCCGAGCCCCGTGATTGGAGGATGAGGCATTTGAGAGGGGAATGTTGGAGGGGAAGGATGTGTGAAATCTTGAGGAGGCATTGGGGGCCTATAACTTTCAATAAGATTCACAAGTTTCCCAATTTGATTGTTCAATAATCCCAGGGAATTTTTAAGGTCATGGACATCCCCATCGGTCTTCTGTTGGTGCTCCTTTTGGGATGAGATATAATTCTTGACCGAAGATAGCTCGTCCACAAGAGGTGCAATGTGTTGAAGTTTTGTTTTTGGCATATGTGAGCCAACGCCTCTCGTCCTCCCCCTTTTGTCCTTTCCAAAGGTCTTAGTCAGGGCATCATTTTCAAGGTCAAAGTCATCAGTAGGGCACGAATCTGATTGACTGCTGATGGCCTCTATTGATTCCAGTGTCTTAGCCAACTGCAGGGGGAATTTATTATCTTTGTCCCGTCGAGCATGAAGGAATAAGTTGGATCGATTTGGGTTTTTACCGGCATCTGGACCATCTTTTGTCCTACTCTCCCATTCATTCTTCAAATCCTCATATGATTTGGATCCCAGCCTATGGATATCAGTTTTTTGTGCCCTATTTTTTTTGTTTTGCTCCCTCTGGACCAACTTGTTTTCCTTCGCCTCATTCTCCAAAAACTTATTCCACTGATCCACCGGCATTTCAACATTGGGAGGCACTTTCTCTTTCAAAGCCAAAATATCGGAGCTCGCTACCTCTTTCGGGAAATGTTTCTTCCGAAGGTTTCTCCTGTATGTCCTCAATCCTTCAGCAACCCGAGATAGAACCTTATTCTTGGAACGGTCAGGAAATGAGAAATGCTTGCAAAGTTGGTTATATATGTCATCTTTGACAGATTGATCAACAAGGTTCCAATTATCTGGTCCACCGACTCCCACGTTCATTTTTCCCAGCGACAAACACCGGGCTTTAAAGTTCAGCACGTCACTCCTATCACCCATCGGGTTATTCCCGAGAAGGGAGAATCCAATAGGCTTCTTTTCATTTGAGCGGGAGGCATCATGAGTGTTGGATTGGGGCGTTAAAGCAACGGGAGTGCCGGATTGGGGTGTAGGAGCACTTGGGGTTGGACTTGGTGAGGAGTGAACCATTGGTGGAGTTGTGAATTGCTCAGCCATTGGTGTTGAGAATTCGGGTTCTGCAGAAGATGGTGAACCTCGTTGTGGTGTCACATCGGCACTTGGTACCCTAGGGTTGTTTCCTCTCGACATTATCTACAAAAATTAAAAAATATGAGTGACTAAATAATTATAGTAATATGAAATTATAACTAATTAATCAAGCTTAATTAGTTTTAGATATATAAATAGATAGATAGATACCTTTTCAAAGTAAGACTTTAGAATAAGTTCAATGTGTCTGATCTCCATCCATTCGGTATTAGTTTTTAAGAACCTATAAATTTTTGCACGTGGCCAACTAGAAGGAAGGGTATCTATGATTGATGTGTAGATGTCAGTGACATGAACTCGGAATCCCCTATTTCTCAACTTGTTGGCAAGATTCAATTTTACGTGCATGTGGCGCGAGACATCACAGTCTATGTCAATGCTCTCTGTACGCAGTTGTATCCATAACGGGTGGATTTTTTTTTCCGCCTTCTCCAACAACGTAACCAAGGTCAGGGCTATGTCGGGATTATGTGTGTGAAATATATTTTGTATAACGTCATCCCAGTTTTCTGGTAGAGAAAATAGAATACGATCGAACAAGTAATCTTGCTGGATATCAAATCCATGATTTATAAGGTAGTTAAATTGTTCGATCTTTTTATTTCCGTACCTATAAATAGGAGTACCCTCTATATGACGCACGCTAATAAAAGAGTTATGTGTGCGGTCTAATTGCAACCTGTCCCACTCTTGTTGACAGTATTTATCACCGTGCCTCATTTTTCCTGAGAAAAGTAGTATCCAACAAATTTTATAACATATACATTTATCGACACTAGTATCAATTCAATAAATTCAACATAGTATCCAACACGACATGCATATAACCCCCAATATAGTATGATGGCACGCATATAACCCCCTATAAAATCCCACGAGGTAGATGTAATTTTTTTTTTTACTTATTAAGAATCCATTTAATAATATTTTGTCAAAAAAAATATAATGTCTAGGGTTATATTTTGAATAATATTTTGTCAAAAAAAAAAATCCCAATACAATGTCTAGGGTTTATTGAAATAAAATACAATTTGTTTGTATTTACACACATAAACACACATACACACATACATATAAACATAAATCTATACATACACACACATATATACAAATCTATACATACACACACACATATAAACATAAATCTATACATACACACACATATATACAAATCTATACATACACACACATAAATCTATACATACACACACATATACACACATATACTAACACAATGAGAATCGAAATGCACGAGAATCGAAATGAGGGATGGAAATCGCACAAATAAACACACAATACCTTTCTGAGCCGAAATCTCAAGGATGGAAATCGCACAAATCGCCTAGGGCTTTAGACACTGACCTCGATCGACAGAAATGAAATGAGGGAGGCGCGATTATTTTTTTTAAGGACTGAACCTGGTCACGGCCAACCACCGTGACCCACCATGCGCGACCCTTAAATGAACTGCTGCTCGATTGAACCTCGTCACGGCCCAGAGCCGTGACCCCCAGTGCGCAACCTGCAAACCCCACCACTGCTCGAATGAGGGATGGTCACGGTCTAAAGCCGTGACCCATACAAGGAAATGGTCACGGCCCTCAGCCGTGACCCGTGACCCCCATTGCGCAACCTGCAAACCATCACCACCACTGCTCGAATGAAGGATGGTCACGGCCTAAAGCCGTGACCCATACCCAGAAATGGTCAGGGTCTTCGGCCGTGACCCTAAATGTGTGTGTTATTTACTTCGTCGTGCCTTTGGTCACGGACTTGGGCCGTGACCCCATCCGCGACCAGTTTGGAGGGAATTTTGGCGCGAATTTGGCGCCAAGATGGTCACGGCCTGGTCACGGCTCAAGTCCGTGACCCACAGTGGTCAGGGACTTGGGCCGTGACAACTTTCAAAGCATCCATGGTCTAGTGTGATAATAAATATGGTCACGCCCAAAACAGCCTTGGTCATGGCCCAAGTCCGCGACCAACGGGTCGCGGACTTGGGCCGTGACCAACTCGGCGTGACCATTCGCAGGATTTGGTGTAGTGGCGACCCTCCCTCAGGTAGGAGCATCGCTATTAGGAACATCTCCTGTCCCGGAATGGAGAACACAATTATCCTCTCGTAACAATCCATAGTTGCCCGATAACCTGCCAACCAATCCATACCCAGGATGACATCGTACCCCTCCATAACTAACACTAAGAGGTTTTCTGCTAAACTAAGCCTCCTAATCAAAGTGTCCACCCCCCGATAAATCGATGAATCAAATCCCTGCTGCCTACTGGTGACTCTACACATATACGAAGACTACCCGCGGTCTCTAGTAACTCGGCCCGTTTAGCCAAATTACATTTAATGAATGAATGTGATGATCCCATGTCAAAAAGTATACTACCTTCATGACCATGAATGAGAAACATACCCTCAACTTCTGGCGACGCCTGCTCTGGTGGAGGATTGGAAATATCCCGGATGTTATACACACGCCCGTAGTGCATTTGCCCCTGCTGCTGTGGGGAGGTTGGAGCTGGTGCTGCTGGCGGCATCTGCCCCAGTTTCCCCTGTTGGGCACCCTGCTGATGACCTCTGCCCCTCTATGGGCACTGCCTCTTGAAGTGTCCTAGATGGCCACAGGAAAAACAACATTTCTGACCATCACCCTATCGTTGGCCCTGACGTGGCTGGCCCTATTGGCCTCCCATATTGTTCTCTTGGCCCTAACGACCCCGAGGAACCTTCTGCTGCTGATTTGGGCCCGACTGCCCCTGCCTGAACCCCTGTCCTCCCGGTAGGAACCCACCAGGCCTAAATTTCTTAGCCTGATTCCCCTGCTAACTGCTAGTCTGCTACTGAGTACCACTCGTGTCAATACTAGTAACCGCCTTGACCTACTGGCTTGGATCCCCTACTCTCTTGCTTCCCTTCGCATAGAAGTAATGATCCTGGCAATGTACAAGGGTGGAATTAACGACATCTATATACATCACTAATGTCGGATTCCCAATCAAATGCTGCCTGATCCTCCAGGCTAAGCCATCCATGAACCTCGACTTCTTTCGCTCCTCATCACTCACCTCATTTGGCACAAAGTTTGCCAAACGTGTGAACTCTTCCTCATAATTTGTCACTGACCGGTCACCCTGTACTAACTCGTTGATTTTCTTCCTCATTTCAGCCTCTACCGCTGGTGGGAAGTATTTGCGATTGAACCGCACCTAAAACTCGGATATCGTCATCAAATACCTCTCCTCAGCAGTGGTAACTGACTCCCACCACTGTAAGGATGCCCCCGACAGACGAAAGGTAGCAGGCATCTGTTTCTGCACATCAGTACACTCCAGCATGCACATATGGCGCTGAATATTCTTCTTTCAGTCACAAGCCTCTACCACATCAGTGCTACCCTGAAACTTGGGTGGGTGACCCTTCTGAAAGGTCTCCCTAACTCGCTGCCAAGACGGTGGCCCCATTGGATCTTGAACTGCTGGTGCCACGGGAGGTGGTGCCTGGGGCTGAGGAAAATGGGTTGCCAGAGCCCTCATTGCTGTATCAACTGCCTGGGCCACTATCACGACCACTTGAGTAGTGGAGATCAACTCGGGTGGGGGTGGGGGTGGCGGTACAGATGACTCCTGATGAGCCTCCCTTAACTCATCCCTAGCCTCCGCTCTCTGCCTCTTCAGTGGCATCTGAAAATAGATCGAATTGTATAAGCACACAATTTATACAAAAACTAATAGTAGAAATACGATATCTAACAAGCGGAAAAGGAATCAACAATCCTAATAACATGGCTCTATAACAACCGAAAGCTACGCTGAAATGTAGTAAGTCGCACATATCCTAAGGACACGAGAACCTGATGCTCTAATACCATCTATGACACCCCGCCTAATTAACCCCGGATGATCATTCCTAAATTAAATTAGAACAGGTTTCTCGGTTGGTTCATTCTTAGCATCACTGTCGCCTTTTTAATACTAACCACCTAAGTGAGAAAATTAGACTGGTGCCAAGTTTTATCTTTAATTAACTAAAATGAAATACTAATGCGGAAACTAACAATATAAATGATCACAATTAACTGAAATCAACCATTCACAATTAATTAACAGAACAACCATCGGTTCAAAATCCAACAAAAGTAAAGACAAGAAATAAATCTCAACAGGTCTGACATAAGTACTGAATCAATAAACTGTGAGCAACATGCTCGAATAATTGATAGGAAGTCTCTACACTAAGAATGAAAAGAATGAAGCACCTATCAAACTCCCGCAACATCCACACATACTGCAACAACGGATCCCTGGAATGAGTCAAGCCTGGTATCCCTGTGGCTGGACACCTAAAAAGTTTTTATAGCAAGTATTTGTACCAAAAACATTTGGAAAACATTTAGCAAATGATTAACTTGCAGTAATAAATATATATGCATGCTCTTCATATTTTAGTTAGTGCCGCACTCCCTTGAGAACATCCTCACCCCTTCTCTAATTTACACTACAAACGCCTTAATTAATTTACCTTGTTACTTATCCCATGACTAGATAACTAATATAACCCCTTGCAACCGCCCCACTCCAACCGAGTGTGCCATAATTATGATTTCTAAGTTATTATTAACATTAACTTAATTAATTATTTCCCTTTTCAAAATTATATAACTTTCGCACCCATTATATGTATAATACAATTCACGGCATGTATTAATTCACCCGTATATAATTATTTACCTCATTATATACGTATAGTTATATTACAACATTCACAAACATGCTGAAATAATAATTAATACTAAACATCCTCCTGAGTAATAACTCACCGGATGTAATTTATTTAAAGTTCTATCCCACTAGGTAAATTCACATAACCTAGTTATGCCAAGTCAGAATTTCTCACTAACTTGATTAATACATAAACATCAAGAGCTGGTCATATTCCTTCCCTGAAAGTGAGATGCCCCTAACCCATATAATGGACGCTATGACCTCGGAATATACTCGCCCTACTCCTCAAGCTAGGGGATTCATCCACTATGCCCAACCTCCCTCCTATAGCACTAGAGTCGATATAATAATAATATCTAGCCACTGATATTAATGCACACACCATATATATATATACTATCGCACACCGTATATATATATATATATATATATATATACACAAATAAAATAAACTATCCCGGCTATCCCATGGCCCGACTCTAATTATTAATTAATTCACACATTGATTAGTTAAATTACTTTTGGTGTCGCCCCAACCAATATATTCGGACTTACTCTCGTGGCCCGAAATAAAATAATACCCGAGTCTAAAATCCCCACTCCAAATTATTTAGCTTTCACCCAAAATAAATATAACGCCTTCGTATCACTCAACCCATATACCCGTACTTGCCCACTCAATCCGTATTTAATTATCTTGATATATTATTCCCAAAATTTTAATCATGGTGTGACACACATAAATTTCCTCCAAATCCTAATTAATTTTCCTTCATAATTAATTAGATTGAATGTACTATATTTATTTCTCGTTAAATAAGGCCTGGAAGGAAATTTGAGTTTAATTCCCCTTATATATATAAACTGACCGAACTGCTAGAAATTACCGACCATCAATCGATCGATCCCCGACCCTCGATCGATCGATCGTACAGGTCATTGTCTTCTCCACCCTTCTGTTTTAGCCATGGACGAAAAACTCAAACCCCTAATTTCTTCTACAGTAGAACCTAAGTCTTCTCATCAATAAAATATACCAAAAATCTCATAAGGGACCCCAATAAGGTCCACAAACACAATTTAATTTCCGTTTTCTACTGTTTTCATAAATTGGGGAAAAATCCGTTTTAATCTTTAACCCATTTAAACATCAAATCCTTATCTCAAATTCATTTTCAATTCATCCGGGTTTACACATCATACCAGATATCTATGCTAATCTCAGATTATACAAGAATTTCTACACAATTCAGAAATCGGAATATTGGTTGACAAAAACCCCATGTTTGTACCCCTTTAAATCCCAAAACGAATTTTTGAGTTTCTCACATCACATAAATATGAATCAAAACGCAAATTAAATGCTACATCAAGTTAACCACTTGCCTTATGATTCGTAGGGTCTGATTTGGAGTTGTGAGTTCCCAAGGTTAAAGATGAGATTCCCTCTTTTTGGCTCTTTCCTTTGTCCCCCAATTTGCCTTTAACTGCCTCTTAGGTTTTTCCTCACCCACTAAGCATTTCCTAAACTTCAATCAGCCGTTTCCCTTTTCTTTTAATTAGGTAATTAGGCTAAATCCCGTGTTTGGCCTAATGGGTCAAGCCCAAGTGACCCAAATACCCCCGTGTGAGCCCGATTATGCCTAAAAATGTCCCGTGACCCGTTTGCTACCCCCGGGTACACTTTTTCGACTATCTCGGTCCATTCATACTCAACCGTACACTCCGAATTGGCATTCAAATAAATTTATGAAAATCCTTATCTCGCACCCAAGTTAGTCTATACTGACTCCCGATTGACATAAGTATATACCCCGTCACTAATACTTGGAATGACGTAAATAAATTATTTCTATTCACTTAGTATATAAATTTCCCTAAATATTAACCATTCACTCCCCGATTAATATTTAAATATATATATATATATTTCCATAATTAATTCAATTAAAATTATGACACACAAGTAATTTTGAATTCCCGAATTAGTTAAATATTAAATGCACAAAATTAGGGGGTGTTACAATAATTTGATCACACAACTCAAATCATACCCATACACTCTCCCAAACCTCTCTAAACTTGCCCATATTTCCTCCTACACCCTTTTAGCCTTGCAGATCAAGCAGTGTCACTCCTTACCAGAGCATGCATTTCTCTCCGTACCCATTCTGAAAATGAAAGTATGGAATTATCAGAAGTGTTAAACCCACTCCAAGAGTTCGGGCTGAAATTGCCGCCACAGATGATCATTAATTGCCAAAGGTTCAGTACACTGTTCTTAAAAGCACGAAAATGGGCCCGAGAGTCGGACAGTTGGGTAATACCTACCGATGAAGGCAGCCTAGATGATGTTGTCCAGATCATGGCAGAATTATTCAGGCAAACCAACGATATTTGCAGTATGATCGAGTTACTTGATACTCTAAAGCTACAAGGACGTCTGGTCCCCTTACCCTTACATATCCCCACAGAATGGGAAGACCTGTATGAAGAATCCATTGAAGTTGTGGAATGCATTGACTTTACATGGAAAGACATAATTGTTGCCACCGGATGGGGGGAAGAATTTGAAGATTCAAATGAAAAACAAGCTTTCGTAAAAACTGGCCCGGTAGCTGACATGTGTGGGATGATATCATTTGAGGAGCTCCTCGGATAAATAAACAAAGTGGTAGAACAACTCGAGATCGACAAAGAAATAAGGTTCATATTCTTCCCTTATTCTATAAATGACATAACCAGATCAGGGAGGCATTACCAGATCCCAAGCTCACTACCATCTAATGACAAGGGGAAGGGCGTTAAAAACCTTCCTATGCCAGAAATGACCCCCGAGTAAATCAAGATCCTCAATTAACTGAAGAAAACTCAAGCAAACATCACTCTATGGTGGCTTTTCATGTCTTCCCAGCTGCACATAAGTGCTTTGATCAAATTGCCTCCTTCCACCACACCAGAAGAAGTGGTAAATTTAGTCGGATCCTTGACCTCTACTCGAATGCTATCCTTTTTGGAAGAAAAAATCCCCAGAATTGGGCCAAACCACAATCATGCACTCAACATCTCCGTAGAAGTTGTGGGAAGATCGTACCACTCTCTCTTGTCGATAATAAATCCCCCTTGAATGTCTGCCAATTAAGAACCTTCAAATGCTTAGGACTGAAGGAAAGTGACCTTGCTCCAACCTCCGCTATTGTACGTGCCTACGATAATACTCGTCGAGAAGTGATAGGATCTATAAAACTTATAATAGGGGCTGGCCTTATAAACCATGTCATTGTTACTCGGACGACCTTAGCTCCACAGTATCAACGGTGTGTCTTCCTCACTCCATTAGAAACTAAAGTTATTTATCGACGGACGAGTCATCACCATTTTGGGCAACAACGACAATGCCGAGGGGGCAAGTAGCAGCAATCCAAACCTTAAGATACAACATGGGTCAAATGATATGCTCCTATCAGAATTCTGAGTTGAACCACTTCTACTCCCAATAGGGGTTGATTTCAAAGAAAGGGTTTGTCCAGAATACAACCCTCATAGCAATGGCAATGTGATTCATATGTTCAGAAACATGCACTTCATTCCCGGACTAGGGCTAAGGCAAAGACAACAAGGGATACTTGAGCCCATTGAGCTGAAGAAAGCATTCCCTCCTTGTGGTTTGAGGTATCAACCATCAGAACAAGAGCTTAGAATGATCCGCCAGTCTTCATCAAATAGAAGATTCGACTGCATCCAAACTATCCCAGGTGACTCCTTGAATGGACGATTCATCAAAGAGGGCGAAGACTTCCCCTTTTATGGCTTTCTGAAACCCTGGTATGACCATACAAACAAGAAGATAAAGCCTAAAATGGAGATCTGTTTCTATGACAGCTACCCATGGGTCGAAAGTTCCCAACACCATGTACAACTGCTCATCAAAGATACTTAAGAGACTGAGGAAAGTGACTCCGAGGACTCTCTCAACTTACAGACACTAGGAATGACACTCTTCATGGTTCATTTAAGCACGACATCACTGGATCCATCCCACCTGAGTAACATTACTGATACACTTATACTCAACTGGCATGCTGCGCCCGCTCTACTCGGTAAAATCCCACCTAACCCCAATGTATACCCCATTTCTTCTTCTGTTATCTATCCTTGCTAAAATGTAATCGAGACCTCCTTTGATGAGGTTCTTAATGAGGTCTTCCCTATCAATGAAATAAACAAAGATTTTGAGTATCTTGTTGTGCCTTACATTAATTGTTTAGATTCTAATTAAACTTTTGATGATGATGATTTTTCAAATGAATAATTCTTAACCGATATAAACAAGGCCAATAACAAACAACATAACCGCGTTCAAGTTAATGAATATGAGATTGTTATCGTTAACCTCGGTTTTAGTGGCCAACTGCGCGAGATTAGGGTAGGGGCTACCCTCGACGAGCATAAGTGCGCACAACTCGAAAAATTATTAAAGGAATTTGTGGATGTCTTCACATGGTCCTATGACGATATGCCCGGCATTAATCTTGAAATAGCTCAACATGAGATCCCCACTCTTCCAGAATACAAGTCGGTTAAACAAAAGCTGAGAAAGATCTGCACCGAATAGTCGCTCAAAGTCAAAGAAGAGGTGGCCAAACAATTGAATGTGGGCTTCATTCGTGTGATCGAACATCCCACATGGCTAGCCAACATAGTGCCCGTGCTAAAATCAGGAGGGAAAGTTCGAATGTGTGTAGACTACCAGGACTTGAACAAAGCCTCTCCAAAGGATAGTTACCCATTACCCAATATCGACATGATCGTGGACAACACAGCCAGTCATAATCTCAAGTCGTTCATCAACGAGTTTTCTGGGTACAACTAAATTAAAATACACCCAGATCACCAAGAAAAAATTGTGTTCATCACCCCATGGGGAACCTTTTGCTATATTGTTATGCCATTCGGTCTCAAATATGTCGGGGCTACCTACCAGAGGGCTGCCACAACCATCTTGCATGATCTGATTCACAAAGAAGTCGAGGTCTATGTGGATGATATGATTATCAAATCCAAAACTAGAGAAGGTCATGTTCCCACTCTTTGAAAGTTCTTCAAACGATTGCAATGATATCATATGAGACTCAATCCACAGAAATGTGTCTTCGACGTTACAAAGGGAAAACTCTTAGGATTCATGGTCAGTGAGAAAAGGGATAAAAGCAGATCCTGCCAAGATAAAAGCCATACTTGAGATGCCACCTCCCCGAACAAAAAAAGAAGTTTGTGGTTTCCTTGGAAAATTGCAATACCTCATCCAGTTCATCAGCCAGCTAACCTCTATCTGCGAACCTATCTTCAAACTCCTCCAAAAGGATTTAACCAAAGTTTGTAACGAGGCCTGCCAAGAAGCTTTTGACCGAATAAAACAATATATGACCCAACCTACGGTACTCATGCCACCACAGCCTGTTCTCCCTTTGCTCCTAAACCTAACCATAACCGACATTGTATCTGGGGCTTTGCTAGCCCAATACCTTAAAGACTCCCACAAAGAAAGAGCAATCTATTACGCCAGTCAAAAATTGGCCGGATACGAAGTCAACTACACTGCTTTGGAAAAGGTATGTGTCGCGCTTGGTTGGGTCACGTAAAAGTTGCGACATTACATGATCACCTTCCCCATTAAGCTTGTATCCCGAATGGACCCCATCAAATACTTGCTTTAGAAACCCGCCTTATCTAGCCGAATGGATCGATGGTTGATGCTCTTAGCCGAGTTTGATATCGTGTACGTCACACAAAAATCCATGAAAGGATGAGCCATCTCTGACTACATCGCTGATTACCCCATAGAAGAGGCTGATGACCGGATCTCTGAATTCCCAGACGAAAACATCCTTTGCGCTAATCAAGATGACCTTTGATGGAAAATGTTCTTCAACGGCACTGCCAATAAAAAGGGATACGGCATTGGGATAATTCTGATCGCCCCAGATGACTCCCACACTCCCATCGCCATCAAATTAGATTTCCCCTGCACCAACAACATGACTGAATATGAGGTATGTATGGTAGTCCTTAAAGTTTCTCTCAAGAAAGGTATTCAATACCTAGATGTCTACGGGGATTCTGCCCTCATCATTAGTCAAGTGATAAAAAAAAGAAAGTCAAAGACGAGAAACTCCAACCCTTGCATGCCCACTTAGAAGAACTAGCCTCCCAATTCCAAGACATCACCTTCCATTACCTACCTCGAGTAAAAAATAACCTAGTCGATGCCCTTGCTACCCTAGCCTCCATGGTCGACATGCCCAAAGGAATAACAATGGCACCTTTCCTAATTCAAAAGAAAGATAAACTAACCCATTTCTACCACATTGAGCTCATCACCAAAGAAGATCTCGAGCTAGCCAATTACTGGTATTATGATATCTGGCATCTTCTCAATCGTGGTAGGTATCCCGAGGGTTCCAATAAAAAAGACTTGGCAACCCTTCGCAGACTGGTCTCCTAGTACATCATCTGTCACAAAGCACTATTCAAGAGAAACTTCGATGGAACCCATATGCACTGCATCACAGGGGCTGACATTAAAGAGATAATGAAAAACATCCACAGCTGGGAATGCGAGCCCCATATGAACGGTCACATGCTTGCCAAAAAGATCATCCGACAAGGCTACTACTGGACCACCATGATCCAAGAGATGCCTAAAATGCCAACAGTTTTCCAATCCTCAACACCTGCCTCCGCGAGAATTATAAACATGACTTCTCCCTGGCCATTTTCCACCTGGGGTATTGACATCATAGGGAAAGTTACACCCAAGGCTTCCAACGGGAATGAGTTCATCCTCGTTGCCATTAATTACTTCACCAAATGGGTCAAATCCGAGTCATACGCAGTCCTCAATGCTAAGAAAGTGGCCCAATTCATAAAAAAAACATCATCTACAGATATGGGGTCCTGTACGAGCTAGTGTCAGATAACGGGTTGCATTTCGAGGCAAAAGTCATAGAAGTGGTCAACGAGTATGGGATTCAGATATATAAATCTTCTCCCAACCGTCCTCAGACCAGCGGTGCAGTCGAAGCCGCAAAAAAAAACCTCAAAGCCATCATCAGTAAGATGATTGAAAGCTATCGAGATTGGGCCGACCGAATCCCATACGCCCTCTGGAGCTACCGAACCTCAATCCGAACCTCTACTGGGGCTACCCCTTACTCTCTAGTCTACGACATGGAAGAATTCCTACCTGTGGAGCTAGAATTATCTTGCCTTCATGTCATGCTCGAAAGTCAAGTCAGTGAGGAGGATTGGCATCAAAGCTGCCTCGACGAGATATCACTCTCTAACGAAAGGAAATTAAAATCACTGTGTCACATACAAGGGTACCATCACCGAATAGTACGTTCATTTAATAAGAGAGTCAAGGACCGCGGTGTTCGAGAAGGGAATTTAGCCTTCAAAGAAATAGTAGAGCACATCTAAAACCCCAGAGGGAAATTCAAGCCCAATTGGAGCGGCCCATACATCGTCAAGAAAATCTTATCCGATGGTGTCGCCATGCTCACCGACTTAGATGTAGAAGAGATTGCTCATCCAGTCAACCAGGACCGTCTCAAGAAATTTTACCCCTAGTCTGAAATCTCGACGCGCTATGACTCTTATCATCTCCTTTCTATTCTAAAAAGAATAAAAAATAAATCTCTTCATTTCCCTCTACCCAGAACTACGTGAGCTTGATCCTCTACAAAAACCATTTTCAAAAAAATTAAGAATTTTCAAAAACCCCAGAGGTACGTAGGTAGATCATACATCTTAGATGAGCACGACCCTTTCTTTTTCACAAAAAACTATATTTTCTTATCTCCGAGAACGACAGTTCATTCTAACATATATTTGAACAAAAAGGATTATGCATGCCTTAGCGATCAGTCTAGATAATTCAAAATACAAAATTCATCAAAAGGAACAGCTGGATGATCAAAAACTTGTTTATTTCACTAATAAGAGATTACAGTGCAATTACATAAGAAAAGGAACGGATGACTCCCCCCTACCTTCCTAAAAATCCAAATAAAATCCCCCAATTTATTCTCCATTACAAAACAAACTCTCCAAGAGCCCTACCCACAGCTACCAGAGGAGACCGCTCTATTATCGTTATCTACATCCTTGGGTCCTTATGCTTCCCCTGCCTGAATAGGGTGCCGCAGATGCTCCATGGATCGATAAGCTCGAACCAGCCTCGAAAAAACTACTACACCTCCCTCCATGGTATCAGATAAGACAAGCCACCTTTGTCCAGTCTCCACTACCAATATTTTACTAACAACTCTTTTCCATAACCACTTTATATAATCCTGAGGGATGTTCCAAACTCTCCCAACAAACTGAGATGGATGGGTCGACGGACGCCGACTCTCCGAAAAAGAGCCAAGACGCATGCGCAGACGCTCTATCAGATCTTCTACCGAAAAGAAATCTAGTGTCCAACCCCACGTCACCTAGCGTCGCCTGCACCGCCTCCGACCTCACCCGTAAAGAGCGATCCACCTCTATCTGCTCTCCATCACAATCCAGCCCATTAACTAGTACACATCTATGGGAGTCACAGTCATCTCCCCGAAACCAAAATGGAAGGTATGGATAGTGTCCCACCACCTCTCCTCCAGAGCGCATAAGACTGCCGTCGAACGAGGTGTCTCATTCATCACAGACGCCAACCTCCCAAAGCCTGTTGATGATACCACCCAACGCACCATAGGTGGAAGATGCTCCCAAACATCCTTAAGCCCCGTCGTTCCATGGGCACGCATAGTCGACAAAGAAACATCAGACTGCCAAAAGATAAACCTTGTAAAATCCAAGAAAAAAGGAAAACCACAAAAAAGGAATGCCAAAAGTCATTTTACTTACATAACTGCCAGGGTTCACAACCCTCAAAGAGTGATGACGCGACGGCTCCCGCAGCAAAGTCCGTTCATCCGCAACCGGCTCGAATGCATCAAAAGAGTTCTCACTTCCCAAAGCAAGAGGCGCCCTAGCCCTCCACTCCACATTCGCCCAGTCGTCAATAGCCAACCACTCCCGATGTACTATAGTGCTCATAAAAGCGGCCATTTTTTAGAGATCGTAATGCTAGAATTATTTGCAGAAGAAAATCGCAGAAAGAGAGAAGGCAAGAAGATGTGAAAAATGAGGGGAACCCACCCCTTTTTTATAGAATGCCAAGGGTCATGCCGATCGGCACTACACCCCCACCTACCGATCGGCACTGACCCTTTACCTTCTCAAGGCAGTCCAAAAGTCCGTGACACTACCGAATGGCACCCTCTACACCATGCCGACCGACACCCCCCTTAAATTTTCGTACAAAAATTCCCAAAAAATACTAGAATACCCTGAAAAATCCTCAAAAAATTCCTAAAAATCTCAAAAAGGATTTAGAGCATTTTCACAAAGAAAAATTTTGCACTCCATCAAACGGAACCCCTATTTCCCCAGCGGAACTCCCAAAAGATAAGTAAATCTCCCCCCGGCAACATCCCCTGAGGACCCCTAAGTCATCCCAAACTTCAAGATCATCTCCTATTCCCCAAAGGTCTCAAATGTCCCCGAGCAATACGTACATAATCGGGACCACCTAATCACTTCCCCAGTGGAATCTACAACATCAAATTGGCTATTCCTCCGCAAAATCCCCAAAAGATACAAAAGTTTCCCTAGCAATCATCTCCCCAGCTCAAATCCAAATTCAAGAGGTAATTTTCCCCGCAGAGTTCCCCGAGAACATCTCAATTTAAGCCTTCAGAATTGGCTTCGACTCGCAGAATTGGCTTCGACCCGCAGAATTGGTCATCTCAATTTAAGCTTGCAGAATTGGCTTCGACCCCCAGAATTGGTCATCTCAACTTAATCCCGTGAAATTAACTTTGACCTGTAGAATTGGTCATCTCAATTTAAGCCCGCAGAATTGGCTTCGACCCACAGAATTAGTCATCTCAACTTAAGCCCGCAGAATTGGCTTCGACCCGTAGAATTGGTCACCCTCTTCTTCAAGCCTGTAGAATTAGATTCGACTCACGAAATTGGTCATCTTAATTTAGGCTCATAGAATTGGCTTCGACCCGTAAAATTGGTCATCTCAACTTAAGCCCGCAGAATTAGCTTCGACCCGCAGAATTGGTCATCTCATCTTCAAGCCCTCGGAATTGGCTCCGGCCCGTAGAATCGGTCACCCTCGCCTTCAAGCCCTCAGAATTGGCTTCGACCCATAGAATTGTTCATCTCAATTTAAGCCCATAGAATTGGCTCCGACCCACAGAATAAGTCACCCTCATCCCTAAGCCCTCAGAATTGGCTTCAACCCGCAGAATTGGTCACCCTCATCCTTAAGGCCACAAAATTGGTTTCGATCTACAAAATCGGTCACCCTCATCTACAAGCCCTCAGAATTGGCTTCGACCCATAGAATCGGTCACCCTCACCTTCAAGCCCTTAGAATTGGGTTCGACTCGCAGAGTCATTCACCCTCACCTTTAAGCCCTCAGAATTGGCTTCGACCTGCAGAATTGGTCACCCTCATCTATTAAGCCCTCAGAATTGTCTTCGACCCGTATAATCAACCATCCTTATCCCCAGGTCCTCAGAATCGGTCTCGACCCTTTGAATTGGGTTTCCTCTTTCAAATGCATCATGTGGTTTCTATTCGACGACTATCATTTGTTCCAAACTCACTCATCGAGGGGCTCTAAAGGCACCCCATTGTAACACCCCCTAACCTCTCTATAGGTTCCCTAGCACCTCCCCTCATTTTTACAAACCTAAGTCATACCTCGGGTACTGACCTAAAGGCCATCGTCCCCTCTCAGGCTTCGTTTGACCAAAAGTCAAACTCTTTAGCTCGACCAAGACTGAATGAATCTTTGAAGGGCATTAAAACCCCTTTCCAACTATCTGCCCCGTGCATGATTCTGACTTACGGTGCGAATGACCGACCCATTTTCCCCCGAAACTTGATCAAGAGGTCATCGAATGCTTTCAGGCTCCGTTTGACCAAATTTAACTCTTTAGCTCGACCGAGACCGAATGAATCTTCAAAGGTCACTGAAACCCCTTTCTAACGGTCCACCCCGTGCTCGATTCTAACTTACGGTGCGGACGAACGATTCGTTTTACTCTAAAAGGTCATCGAGCGCTTCCAGGCCTCAGTTGACCAAAGTCAACTCCCCAAACTGAGTCAAGCTCTTTGTAATTCAAAGTACATCTCCTAACCTTTCCAATGGTCCACCCCGTGTGCAATTCTGACTTACCATGCGGACGAATGATCGGTTTGCGTCCGATGATTCCCCGTCTAAAGGACCAATGAACGCTTCCAAATCAAATTTGACCCAAATCCAACTCCCGGACCCGGGAGCAGTTTAAAAACTTTCTAAGGTATTTGAATTAACTTTGAAATGGTTTACCCCATGCACAATTTGGATCAACAGTTTGCGCTCTACGAACGATTTTCCAATAGAACTTGAAAGAGACTGCCAAACGGCAGGTTCCAAACCCTACCTATCGGTAGTATGCCTAAAATCACCTACCGATTGGCAGGACCTGGGCTATGTTGATCGTAAATTCCTTGGGCCTATAAAAAGGAGGGACTGACCTCATTCCAAAGAACATAAGATCTGAAATCCATCACTCTCAGTGAGCTCAAAATACCCCTCTCGAATTCAGCGTGATTTCCACCTCCAAATCCCTTTCCAACCTTCACCTTTCATCACCTTTTTCATCAAACATGGTGAATTAAGTACCCTTAACCATCACCCAAGTGCAAGGGCTGCTCTCCAACATCCAAGATCAAGCTCAAGATCTCCAAGAAGGTCCAACTTTCTCAACTCTCTCTTTAAATTCGCATTAACTTGTTTTATTACTTAGAACTTTTATTCTATCATCTCACATACCCTAATATACTTTTTTACTTAGTATTATTGCACATATCTTATTTTCATATAAATAAAACCCAAAAAAATAAGAAAAATAGGGTTTGGTCATAAATTCCAAACGGGAATTCTCACACTTTTCTCACAACTAAAACACTTTTTACACACACACACACATACATATAAGAGAAGTCCCCGATTGGATTTATGGGATAAATCCCACCCCTAATTTTGCATATGAACTACGTGGACTTTGATGCCTCTATAGGCTACATAGGCATCTCGGGGTAAAACTCGAGACTCGAGTCCTTTTCCTACTTTTTCCCTATTTTTTCTATATTCTTTACACTTAACTCTCTTAGATTCTATATGTTTATGTATACATATATTTGTTCTTAATGGCATATTATCCCGCATGCATTATCGTTCCCTTATAATGATCAACGCTAGGATAATGGCGTAAATACAATTTTCTAATATTATTTTTAAGATCATTCCTACGGATGACTCGCTTTATCTCTTCCATGATACAAGTCGATGATTCCTATCTCCACTACATATACACATGCACACATATCATGGGGAAATAAAGGAAAATAGTAATAACCCATGAGAGACCGTAAGGGCGGAATGGGTGCCTAATACCTTCCCATTCCATAACTTAGCCTCCAGACCCTTTTCAAATCATTTTGGTTTCGTATGTATCAGTATGTCTTTGGATGTTGTATTTCGGGACGGCTAAATTTTCTTTTGTCTGTTTTGAGTAAAATAGACCGGCGACTCCATCTCTCTACGTTTTCACCTCATTATCGACCCCGGCTAAAGGGCTCCCGAGAGGGATGCGCGGGACCAAGATCCTCTCGACATTGAAAATGACCCTCTTCTCCATCCCACCCTCCAGGAGGATTGGGGGATGGCCACAAAAGTGTTGATATAAACATTGTAGAAGTACATCATTGACGTCATGTGCATAAGTCGTCCAAGGCTGATTTCCCATAAATACTGGCGACTCTTAGTCGTGAGTCCATCATCACATTCACGAATCTTCCTCTCCACCACTTACCTCACTTGGTACGAAGTTCACTTAAATAATTTAATTCTTCAGAACAATCAGCCTACGTTCATCCCTCTTGTGAAAAGTCCATAAACTTCTTTTACATCTCTGTCTAAACAGCAGGTAAAAGAACTTATGGTTAAATCGCACCCAAAATTTCTCGATTAATTCTTTATCTACTTTCTTATATGTTGTGACTGTCTCCCACCATGGCAGTACTGCTCCAACGAGCAAAATTTAAGGCAAAATTTAAATCCTAAGTGCCACTTCACCTGATCATGTGCAAAAGCTTTTGAATAATCTCCTTTAATTGGCCCATCACACTTGCTCTCTTACTCGAATCCTTGCTGAAGGCTCTTCGAAAGAGACCCTCCGACTCCCCCCTACCGACTACACTGGGTTAGTCTGAATTTGCACCATCGTTATCTATCACACTACATGGGAAAACTAATACTCCCGAGAAATTATCCTATTATCATCTATCTAAACCTTAATCAGGGTGATTTAGATCGCGATCACCATTCCCAAAATACTTTATGACTTCTGTTGATCATCTCCCCGTGCAGTCCTTCTAACGGCCCTCACGGGTTGCCCTCTATTGTTTATGTACGAAACCAATCGAACTCTTATATGATTTAAATCGATTATACTTAGTAGCAGGAGAAAGTAAATGTGCATATAAAGAGGAATACAAAAATCCTATAATAGAGCTCCATATCAAAAAACACTACGCTGAAACGTAGTAATGTCACACAGATCCTAAGGACACTAGAACCTAATGCTATGATACCATTTGTGACACCCCGCCTATTGTAATCCTGGGCAATCAATCCATTATTAAATTAAACAGTAATCAATAATGGTGTCATTCTTAAAATCACTGTCGAATTTCAAATTAATTACTAATAACCTAATAGTCCGGTGTCAAAATTTTAATCTTAAATATTATCATGCAATAAATAAATCCAAATAAATAAATCGTTCACCATTTCCATGCACATAACAATGAATAATACGATAATGACATAAGTAAATAACTGAGTCTGGAATAACACTCCAGAGAAAAACTAAATACAGTCATCCATGAGTAAATTCTAAATATATACTAAAAATAAACGAAAATAGTAAGTCTCTGAAAATAATAATCCAACTACGATTCGGCAGCATGCCCGACTGAGATAAATGAAGATAGATATGCAATGAATAAAAGGTAAGGCATCTAATATCAAGTTTCTGCAACCTCCACAATAGTTGTAGCACATCAAATGAGGAACTCATATGCCTGTCGTCCCTGTAGCTGGGCACCTAAAATGATTTTTACAAAAAAGGATTTGAAATGGGTCAGAGCCTAACTAAAAAAGTTGAAAAAGTTTAGCAAGTGTTTAAAATGAGACAAGATGAGATATGAAATTCATGTTAGTACCGCGTTCCCTCACTTGAGATCCTCACCCCTCAACTAATGTGAACTCTAACCCACCTAGTTATGCTACCCGCCTAACTAGTCTAGCTTACATATATTCGCATCCAATCAATTGTAGTGCCCACATGTATTGACCATACACTACGTTACTACATTTTCCCAATTCTTTATACCCATTAGGAATCTGTACTAAATGATTTAGTTCTTGTATAATTTGGTTAATTTTAGATGTCACTATCTATAAGTTACTGCATTAGTTCTCATTCACTTGAATATATTAGATATCACAATCTATCTTATCTACTAACAAACTTGTAGAGGAATCAATCACACGTACATATATACACCATTCTTATCATATATACGTATACAACATCCTTAGGTGGAGACCTGCGGTGTGGGCATACTCTGCTATTAAGTCCCGATACATCACATACTATATAAGGACACTCACTCGGATAGTCTCCCTCGAACCATAAATCAAATCACACAATATTGGAGGAAAATATAGCTCTATGCCTTTGGGATACGCTTATACCTAACGCACCCAAATGATTGGTCACACCCCCATTCAAATAAGTGGTTCTCAGTCCCTAAGGTATATGACCTCAGGTACAAGTCAATATCCCCCCAAATGGGCTCATCGGAATAAGACTATCCACGATGCGAAAGCTCCCAAGATAGCAAGTAGCCTAGTAATGATTACACATATAAATCAAACAATAGGTATAAACACCGCCCATATATATATAAATAATATCATCATTGGTATGCACATAACCTATATCATATGCCCCCCTTACGTAGTATAATATCTCTCGAATGTTTAACGTAACATAATACTTCTTATAGTAAATTTTTGAGTATTACTCAATACCCAAATGGTTGCCAAGTGTCCCTTAAGTAAATTCAGTAGGCAATTCCAATCTAAGCCTACTAGTCTTAGTCCAACATTCCTTTAATTTTCCACCATAAGAAATCAATATCCGAACGACCTTTTATTACCCGTTAAGCTAACTCAATTATTAATCTTAAACTCTCCTTGTGCAACTATTCTCAAACCCAACTTTAGCCTTCTAGTAATTAAAATATCCCTTAATAGGTTCTTACAATTAATTCAAGGTCAACCCAAACATTTCCCATGAGTTCTAAATGACAAGGGGGAAAACCATGAAATTCTGGGAAATCGAATCGATTCGGTTAAGGAGCCGAATCAATTCGCATGTACAGGTCTCGTCTTCTTCCGTTATAGTAGTTATGGGATTCACCATTTTTAGCCTCCATAATTCATTACTAAACTCCAAACTAAGCAGACTAATCATTATACCATCACATATACATGAATTCTAACATATTGGAATCATTAAATCATCAAAGAACACCCTTAAATTCAATTAATTCCAAATTGAACATTCAAACCCCTAGTTTTTCATTCATGTTCAAGAACTTCAATATTTTTCCAAATTTCCTCCCAATTTCTTTGATATTTCTTATCAATTTCAATCGACATGTGTAAGGGATTAAATATAACACCAATCCTACCCAAGAACATGATTTATATCTCAAATTATAAAGCCAAATTTCATAAATTTCATAAGATTATCACCCTATTCTAACATAGATGATATATCAGATCATAATTTAGTATGATTAAACACATGCCTCTATTTGAAGGTCTGAATCCTTGTAGAAGAATAGTATGGTTGTGATCCTCTCCTCTCGATCTACATGTGGTGGTGTTTGTGGTGCAAGAATGGTGCAATTTGGCCTTGAGACCTCTTCTCGTCTTCCTCTAATGGTCTCTCTATGATTTTGCAGATATTAAACCTAACTACCTCATCCTAACTATCGATATAAACCTATAAAATTCGTAGGTCCCTTTTCTCCAAAAATGCAAATGACCAAAATACCCTCAAGAGTGCCGATTTGGCCTAAAAGTGTCCTGAGACCCAAACTAAACCCTGAGTTAGACTTGTTTTGACTATCTCGACCCTTCCGAACACACTGGCGCTGTTAAAATGACCATATGGGATATTAAAAGTAAAATTATATTTCATTTTCCAAATTAAGTCTCGACACGATTGACACGCGCGTCCTGACTAAATTTATCGTAATTGTCATATTTTTCACCCACGACAATTATAATATTTCCTTATCATTATTATTACTCATTCACTAAGTAAATATTCAATATAAATAAATAATAACCCTTATCTTGCTAATTAATATTTATTTTACCGGGTAATTTCGAAATATAATTTAATTAATCCCAACTAATTTTCAATATAAAAATTAATGAAATTATGGGGTGTTACACAAAAGTTATCAGGCCAACATTGGTATGTCTCCTTCTGAAGCTATTTATGGGAGGTCATGCCGCTCTTTAGTCTGTTTCGTAGAAGTGGGAAAGAAGAATCTCAAGAACTCAGACATGATCAGGGAGATGACCAATAAAGTTCAAGTGATTTGATAGCGCCTCATGACGGCACAGAGTCGATAGAAGAATTGCGCAGATAATCGGTGGATAACCATATGCTGAAGAAGTTTATCACGGATCCTTAACATGTCATCAATTGGAATCAGAACGAGTTAGAGGAACATGATATGTTTCCTATGCGACATGTGCCCATCTTGGATCACGAGGATAGAGTCTTGTGAAACAAAGTCATCCCATTAGTGAAGGCCCTTTGCGAGTTCCAAGGTGAATAAGGTGAGACTTTTGAGCACAATTCAGAGATGCAAAAAGCACCTATAACACATAGCTTGGTTGTGCTGATTTTGGGGATGAAATCTCCTAAGGAGGGGAGAATGTGGCGCCCGTGCCCGAGATTATACCTCATTCCCATGTAATATTCATGTCTATTAGCCACGGACCTAATATAATGGATGGTTGTCTATTCTGAATCGTTCTTATTACCTTTGTGCAATTAAAATGAGATTGTATGTCCTTAAATTTAAATAAGAAACATTTTGGGTTGTTCGAAATCAATGCTAAGTCATTCGAACGAGATTCAAATCTCATTAGAACCAAGTTGGGTCATTCGAACAAGAAGCCTCCATCATTTGAAAAAAATCTTCAAACGACCACCGAATGACAATTATCTAACCACATTTGACCGGCCTCATTAGATCCTCATTAGAACCCAGTTCAAACGAAATGTCCATTATCTTAGAACGAGGTCTTATCTTGTTCAAAGGAGACTGCAAAAAATAGATTTTTATAGATCCTTATGTGTCGTCACGATGAGATTTGTTAGATCGTTTGATCTATTAAAGATCCCAATAAAGAAGATCAAACGGGGCAAGCGCTTTTGGTGGATAGGTAAAAAGTCTAGGAGGTTTGGGGTATGAATAAGAGAGAGAAGAGTGTTGTGTCTATTCCAACACCTATCCATCATATTTTCAATCTCTCTCTCTCTCTCTCTCTCTCTCTCTCTCTCTCTCTCTCTCTCTATTTCCAAGTTCCTCCCTCCATTTCCAACCTTCCTTTACCCATTTCAAAGGTCTATACCTCCATTCTAAGCATTATTCTAGCCATTTTTAATATTGTAAGGCCCATTTCAAGTCTTGCCTAAGGAATCAATTGTGTTGAAGAATTATTTTTGGAGTTTTAAGAGGAGATGGTGTTTTTCTTAAAGATTTTGCAGTTGTGAAGTTCTTTCTTGAGGATTTCTTGGAGTTTTAGGAGTTTTCAAGTCATCATTTCTTGGTTTCTCCTCTTCAAGCTCAAGGTAGGGTTTTCGTCACTATATTTTTAAGATTAAAACCTAAGTTGGATGTTAAGATGCATGCTAGAATGAAGATAATCTTGCAAAGTTTTTTTCTACTATGTTTAATTATAGTTTTCCTATGAAAATTGCAAGTTTTAATCTTGTAGTATATTAGTAGAGGACTTATAAACATGATAAATTAAGATTCAAATGAGCTTCAAAATAGAATAAAAAAGTTGGTAATTTCATCCCCTATATATGTTGTGAAATGTTGATAGAGTGAGGAACAATGATGTTAAGACAACATTTGATTATAATGCTAAAATCGACATTTTGGTAAAATGGTCTACAAAATATTAAATGTATTTCTTATTAAAGAAATATAAAAAAAATGGAATTTCTTGAAGTAAAATGATGAAGTATGGTGTTTGGACATAAAATGAGAATTTTTGATGTCAAAATGATGAAAATGTGTTTTTCAAAAAGTATTGGCAAAATGAAGAGTAAAGGGGAAATGTTGGTAAACTAGAGGGTCCCAGTGGCTGGACTTCCTAATTTTCACCTTATCATTTGGTTTTATGAAAAATGGGTGAAATGAATAAAGTGGCATGAAAACGGTATGAACTGTAAGAATAATAAGTATGATGGAATAATGTGGACATTTGATAAAATGTTTAAACACATCAATATGGACTCGGATGCAAACGAGGAAGAGTTAAGAAGGGATAGGATCCCTAGGGTGAAAGACCCGAAATCACTAACCAGAGCATATGGTAGTATAGCTAGTAGTGTGGAGATCGTTAAGGTGTGCGGTTATGTGGAAAATTTTGAGAAAAAGATAATGTTGATAATGGAATGATCGAAATGGGAATAAATAAGATTGCGCTTAGGAAATGTAAGAAATACAACCTAATAAAAATAGTAAAATGGAGACTAGTGGTCAAAGATAATTAATTGGTATCTAATTTTGTTAAAAGTTGGAGAAAATTGGACAAGTGTAGGTATGAGCACATCGCTGAGTTGAATTGCATGGTAGTTGCATTTATACTCATTAAATGATAACGTTTTCGAAATTGCCAAAATGAACATTATATGTTTATACTATTCTCTTATAAAATGTATTGCTTAGTAATCCCCACCCAGATGAGTGCTTCGCTACCTCGGATAGGGACGTTGGCAAGGACGTTGGTAAGGCCCCAGAGGGCACTAGTCGTTGTTAGAGCTCTATCGTAGCATTTTTAAAAATTGTGTTTCATGACATTTGAATTTATGGCAATTTAAACAATATTTCACTCGGTACCTAGGCCATTTTTTGGAATAATGCAGGAGTTTTATGGTTTATTTCTTTTATAATTAGCATTGTTGAATTTAACGGTATTTTTCTAAATAAATCTTGCTAAATAACTTAATTACTTAAAGCAGCAACCTATTTCTTAAGTTAAATTTTTTTAATGACATTCCGTTCCATATAAAATGGTGCAAATTAAAGGATTTTCTTGAAAAATAAAATTAGACTTCCCCCTCCCCCCTAACAGAGTGACTCGAGTGCAGGTTGACCCAACGTAGCCCAAATTCGGGTCGGGCATTACATTAACTGTATGGCTACGACATCTACTGCGGTCACGATCTCCTGGTCCCTCCTCTCTGCATGTGATGGTCTCGGTCTCCTGGGGGTTGGTATCTAAAACCAAACTGAAATTGTTTGAGATTCCACTTAATGTGTAACAATAGCAGGAGAATGTAAATGCGCAATATGAAATAACAGTCCTAAGCATAGGGCTCTATATGAAAGAAATGCAACACTAATACTGTAGCAATTGTGGCACCCCACCTAATCTAATACCGCGTGATCAATCTCTTACTAAAAATAAAGAGGAATCGAGTATGATTTCATTCTTAGCATCACTATCGCAAAAAAGTAATATAAATATAACCAACATAAACATCAACTAAATAAAATAACAGTATAACAGAGATCATAAATACAAATAATGTAAACCAAATAAACCACCGGCCACCACAAACAAAGCCCAACATAACAATACTGAGAGGTAAAAAATCTGACATAAATGAAACGCCCTAACCAACTACGGGCAACACACCCGAAAGGAAAAACTGAAACTGAATCCTATCTAGATAGAATGAATTGAGGCGGCTACAATCAACTCTCACGTCATTCATAACTACTTCTCATAACAACATGATAAAAAGACTAAAAATGCGGTCCCCGCTGCTATAGCATAGGGTTTTGAAAACAAAAATATATTTTCCAGTGAGTCAAAGCCCGAAATATATTTGAAAATATTTTTCAAGTATTTAAATGCTTTTAACATAAACACGTATTGCATTACCTTCATAATTAACTTTCCACTCGCACTCACATAAGATGTTCCTCACCTCTCATTTACAATGTTCACCTAACACATTCATTTTACTATCCTAATCATGCTACCCAGCCTAACTAAGACAATAATCGCTAACATAGACCATCCCACTAATAATCACCATTGTCTAATATCTACTACCTTTAATAGGTATATTTTATAAATAACTGCACTGCTACATGCGTGTTATAAATAGATATTCACACATTATATATATATATATATAAAGAGAGAGAGAGAGAGAGAGAGAGAGAGAGAGAGAGAGAGAGAGAGAGAGAGAGAGATTGAGAGATACATATTCACACACTATATATGTATACACCGCATCCCCAGAGAAGGTACTTGCGGATGCATCCCTTATGTACTATCAGCTCTAAGTATACCATGTACCATAACTGGGCCACAAGGTCGGAATCTCACCACCAAACATAAAACATAAACACAAACAATGGATACGGCCATAAACATATGTCCAAAGTCGCAACCATACCACATTGCACCCAACCTGTCTCCAAACCAATATATATCCTCACACATGGATAGTGTCCATGCAACAGTACTATGTCCTTAGGAACCAATCCAACACCTACTGGTCAACGCAAGGACGGATGACCCAATATGCGCAACCTTCTAACAATAGCACAATCGAGTAGGTGTGTTCAAACAAATACACAAGAAATAACACAAACACACACACACACACACACACACACATATATATATATATATATATATATATAAAGTAGTAACTGCGTACGGAAACACCATAGCGTACTAGTCTAACTATCCTGAAATCCAAACCGACTTCCCGATTTCTAATCAAGTGTTCACTCACTTGTAATCCGATTCATCTTACTCTAACAATTGGCGTAAAACAAGCGCCAACCCCTGATAATGTTTCCCGATAAACCCAGTCTACCCTAGAATCTCATACGCCTATTTACCCAACACTGACGGGTCAAAACAACGCATAACAAAAATTGAAACAGGCCGCCAAAAAATTGAACCGGTTCGCTACCAGACCGAACCTCTTCGGTCAATGGATTGATTTGTTCCCTCAACGAACCGATTCAGTTTGCTGGGCTACCCTTCATCTTCAACCTCGATTTTCTCCTCTAAAACCCTTCAATGGAGGTCCAAAGCCTCCTAAAATCGTAAATTAATATCCAAATCAATACATAATCATTCCAGAAGTATTTTAACCCCAATTTAAACTCGAATCCAACATAAAATCTCAAGGATTTCTTATCATTACTTTAATTCATTCAATCTAGATTTAATCAATCTTTTAAATTAATTTATCTAACACCCTATCAATGTTCTTTATGTTCAGATACATATTCCCATATTCAAATCATAAATTTCTCACTTATTAATTATCAGTCATGATCATAGGTTACACCAAAACCAATTCCTTTCATTAATTTAAAAAAAATTATCTTTAAATTCCAAGACTAATTACTAATTAATCATGAACATAATTAATTGCAAAAAATTGAAAATTTAAACAAGTAAACATTTGAATTGTTAGATTAAAATCCCAAGTCTGATACGTTAGAGATGAATTGATTTCCAGAGATATTCTTCCTCTCTTCTCCAAGCTTTCTTCTTTCTTTCTTCTTTTTTATCTTCTCTTTAATCTATCCTTTATTCTCCAATAAGAAGAGAGTAGAATGAGGTTGTCATCCACCCATATTTAACCTTAAATACCTCTTAATCACATCCTTATACTGTTCTTAGGTATAGCCCTAACGATAAAATGATAACCATACCCTTGTACGGGCGCTACTATATCTAAAATCCCTCTAAACCCAACTATAATTCTTGGGTACCTATTATGGACTATTTTAAACCATTTCGGATCACCGGTGCACTAAAAAAGACCATCCGAGTCATCGAAATAAAAAATTCTACCATCCTAATTATCGGGCCCAACACGTGCGTATAGTATGCGTCATCCGCAAACTGTTTAAATCTGTTGATTTAACTCTTTATTGACATTATATAATAATTCGTTGCTTTTCACTCATAAATTGACATATAAAAATTCACATATCTAATTACTTATTTTATGCAAGTAAATTATCATAAATATTGGTCCTAAATTCACTAATTAATATTTATTGAAACCAATTTAATTTTCCAATAAATTAATAATTAAATGCACATGTGGAATAAAATACTCACGAAAATATGGGGTATTATAATTAACAAACTCCACAATACATGATCCCTTGAATGCTAAGAAGGAAGCTATCAGCGGCCTCCATGAATTAGCAACCAATTCGGAAGGGTACATCCCAGTAGTAATGAGGACCTTACCTACAGTTGAAGGAAGGGGAAAACGTGTCCCATATTCTACGTAGGTATCATCAAAGTATGCATACATAAGCACTATGGAGAATTCCATGTCATGGGGACCAACAACCCTCAAAATCACCTCATCGAGGATCTCACTAGTAATAATTAACACCTCCTAGTCCTTCCAAAAAATCGAGCATCCAGAGGGCCCTCGAATTTCATGACCACAGTGTCGGCAGGTATTACCGATGGTTTGACTTAAGAGTAAAAGCAAAGGGGGATTCTTCCCCCTATGGTTAAAAAAGAAACTTCCCTTGTAGTATGGTCAACCATTACTAAAGGATAAGGGTTCAACACTTTAAGGGAGGATTTCCTAGGAATCATAGAAATTTTTGCAAAGGCTTAAAATAAATTAATGAAGGAGGATAGAGAGCAAGAGAAGCAGTGATTTGAGAAATTAAAATTTTTCAAGTTATGGGTGGGAAAAAATGAAGACTAATGGGCATTTATAGTCTAAAAGAAACCGACTTAACCCTCTTAAGTATGCCAAGAATCCAATCAAATTGTTACTCCAACGACTTCACTATACCAGCTAGTTTCCCCACTAAATATCATTTATGAAAAAATATTTACTCAAAGTCATTGTATTAAACATAATAATTATTGCCTCTTACTTGATATGATAGAAGCAATAGGGGATACTATGATGCCATATATGATCCTCGGGCTCAAAGGGTGGGAAGAGGTACCAAACCTATAGCTAAGGTTAAAGTTTTAAAGAAATGATCTCATCCTTTCAGTCTAAGATTTCATGAGAAAATCATGCCTTGGGAGATACTTTATAACTGAATCAAACATTTAAACTTTCAACAACCCCTAGCCCTCGATGATAGATCCTACACCGTAGGGCGGGGACCTCAATCTCCCCCCCCCCCCCCCCTGTGGACACTTTCAATTATTAAAGGGATGTTAAACGGGTTTGAGTAATTTTAAAGTTCCCACACCTCGGGGTAGTGATTGTGGAGGCCCAACAAACCTTACGTATGGCATAATCCACCTTAGTCATCCCTCTTAAACCACCATACGAGTTATTCCCACTTATACATAATTAGAACATCCTCGGCCTCATCGCAGCAACCTCGGGCTTAAAAAGGATTGCCATCATCCAATTAAGGTTTTTTTGGTTAATCTGATGGGTTAATAAAAAGTATGTTACTAGTTTTACCAACTCCACTCACCATCGCATTCAAACGTCACTCTTTTGATGCTCCCAGTAATCGGACATATAAAGAGCACTTGGAGAAAGTTGAAATGGTCAGAATTCAAGTGGTTATCCATTAGTCCAAGTGTTAAGAGTTATATTTAGCATGTCTAAATGAGTTAAACACCACTTCCAACTCTGATACTATACTTAGATATTATAACTTTGTTTTACTCTCATGATTTCTAAATGTGTAAAAAGTACTTAGAGAAGCTAATCAATTATTTTCTAAGAAATATCTACTCATCACGGAGACCTCATACTCCCTTTGAACCACCTTAGCTAAAGCATAAGTCTAGTCGTACTTGCATTATTCACATGCATATTCAATATACCAAAGAGAAACATCGTAAAAATTGATATATTAAACCAATATACATCACCGTGTTGTTAACAATCTCAATTTAAAAACATTCTCCTACTCTTAGGAGGCATATTTAGTGAGGCAAAGGTCTTAACTAATTCTGCATTCATTTATATATATATATATATATACGCGCGCGCACACACACACATAGGGAGAGAAAGAGTCTCTCATACATACCAATTATACATACCGCTGACGCAAATTTTTTTTTAAATATTAAAAAAATATTTTTGGGTTGAGTTTTTTTTGTGTGGTATTTAAATATTTCAATGAAAACATAAAAAATGAGTTGAAAATAACTTTTTTAACTATTTTAAAAAAAGGTCAAACCTTTATAGCTTTCAAAGTGCATTAAAAGCTACGAAAGTTTGACTATTTTTTAAAAATAGCAAAAAAGGTTATTTTGAGATTTTTTTTATATGGTTCCCCCGAAATGTTTAAACATCATATAAAAAAATTAAGCCGAAACATAATTTTTATACTATTTAAAAAAAATATGTATGTATACTTAGTATGTAGTGGAGTCTGTGGTTGTGTGTGTGTGTGTGTGTGTGTGTGTATATATATATATATAAAGAGAGAGAGAGAGAGAGAGGGGTGGAGAGAGAGAGGGAGAGAGTGAGGCTCTCATAAGGGAGCCTGAAATAAGGGTAATTTACGAGATATTTTGTTTTTAAAAATATTTTTTGGGGTTCTAAACATTTCCGGGTACCCCAAAACAAATTAGGCCAAAATGATTTGTTTTGTTATTTTAAACAGATGAATCAATATTTGACAGTTTTTAACAAGTTTAAGTCAACTGCTTAAACTTTCAAATATTGATCCTTTTTTTTAAAATACCAAAATACATCATTTTGGCGCAATTTTTTTAGTACCCTCAAATGTTTAAAACCCCCAAAAAATATTTTTTTTATAAAAAAATCCAGTATTTGGGGGGGCGGGGGGCGTAAGTGGCAGCCGTATGTGAGCCCCTATATATATAAATAAAAATAATAAAACAATATATATATATATATATATATATATATATATAGAGAGAGAGAGAGAGAGAGAGAGAGAGAGAGAGTTATATGTATATGTACACCTTGAGAGCATTAGTTAGGTTAGTGTAAGACATTAAAAACTATAGTATTTAATCTTCCTACCCTTTTAATTAAGATTACATAATGATATATCTTGATGTGGACTTGATACAATTTTATTTATAACTAATAATGGTAATGTTATGATCCTCTAGTTGAGAAGGCTTAGAGTTAATGAGGTCCTGGTCTTTCTTTCTAGAGTTATCTAACTATTGATATATGAGGCACCCTTTTATATTTTATCTTTGTTTTTCTTTTGGTTATCAAAACTTTATGATTGTTATTATTGGAGGATAGTTCCGAATATGTTTCGGGATTCCATAATTTTAATTTATATTTTTTTGTGGATAGGATATTATGGTTCAGAGATGTCATCTCAGTTACTTATATATTCATATTATCTTATTATAATAATATCAATGTGCCTTGGTTCTTGTATATTTTTATATTTAAGTCTATCCACCTTATATATTATAAATACAAAGTTGTCATTATCTATATTACATCAGGGTACTAGCTCTATAGGGTCCTTAGAGCATCCGTAATGGTGATGCAAAATGCCAACATAATTTGTAAAGATACAAACTGGGAGTGTTACAATGGTGGACGATAATTTGCAAAATTTGTAGAGAAAATGGTAGCCGTTTGGCAAATTTACGGAACACTAGCTGAATTTTAAATGCTTCCTACGAACTTCATTTGTCCGTAGGAATTCCTACGAACAAATAAAGTTCGTAGGAAATATAAATAATAATATTTATTATATATTTGGGTTCTTACGAACAACATTTGTCCGTAACAAATTCCTACCAACAAATGTTGTTCGTAAGAAAAAAAATCATTCCTACGAAAAACATAAGTTCGTAGGAAGTGATTTACATTTTTCAACTTTCTCCTCCATTATGTACAGGTGTATTCAGTGAAAGGTAAAAAAACTTTTGAAAGGCTAACTTTACAAATCTTGAGCATCCACCACTGTGGATGCTCTTAGGTTCATCTCATATTCCTCCTGGCATCACTTGATACATTTATTAATATTTTATATCTTATAAAACAAAAGACAAAGGAGTTATTGATCCATCTTCTTAAGCCATCCATGTGGACAGTATCCAAGCCATTCTCTCATCCCACCCAAACTTAACAATCTCGATGATTATTATTTTTGACAACAACCCTCGCACTCCATGAACTTTTCCTCTTCTCTGTCTCATTCTTCAATATTTATTATAGATGTCTCTCCATTTTATATTTTGGGGTTTCTTCTTCTCCCTCTTATATGTTCAGTTCCCCATTCAAATAAATAGAGGATTACTTCATGAAATTATTATTATAAATGTCTCTCAATTTCTCTCTTTGGGGGGATTCTCTTCCCCTTCCTTTTATCTGTTTAATTTCTTATTTACACACACAGAATTTTTTCTCTCTCATCTCTTTGGATCATTAAAATGACATCTCTCACTATTTATCCCCTTGTAACAAAAGCATTCAACATCTAAGCGTATATCTATCATGGATTTTCAATTTGGAGTTGGGTGTGATAAGGTATGGGGAAAAAGTAAAAAGATGGAATCCGTTTACAAAAACAAACTTTTGAGGATAAATGTCGAGGTTAATTCATTTTAGTTTTACAAAACAAATACTCACTGCTCTTAAGGTGTTTGATATATTATTTGGTTGGCATTTGATACCAATTTGGACCTTCAATCAAGGTTATTATATATTTCGTCATATGGGTATGCATATAAGTGTAGCATCCCGTATTTTTGAGTATTTATAATTTAATTAATCCGAGTATTTTTAAATTACACGAGTAACATAATTTAATTTAATTAATTATTATGTTTGAACTAATTATTATGTGGTTATTTAAAATATTAATCAATAGAGATAATGATTAATATTTATACACTAAAATTACTATGTGATTAGTGATTTACTACTTTACGTCATAGCGAGTGATAGTGACATGACATTATTATATCTCAATCGGGAGTCGCGTGTAGACTGTATGGGGTCGAGATAGGAAATTATTGTAAGGTGACTCGGATGATGATTTTAAGGTCACAATTTATTCCAGAAGGATCGATATAGTCAAAATAGTGTACTTAGGGGTAGTAATTAAATACTTGCCTTATGGCCCATTAGCTTAATTTTGGGATTAAGAGTTTTAAGCCTAAGTCTTGGAGTTAGAGGTAGCTATAACTCAAATATAAAATCCTAGAAAGTGAGAGAATGGTGAAGGAAGAAAAAAAAATAAGGCTTTAGAGACCAGATTCAATGGGGAATAGGGTGTGTTTTGTTAGATTCATCATCTTCTATGTGGAATCAGACTCTAGGAATCCTATAAGGTAAGTAATTAAAGTTTCTTTTGATTTAAATGGCAGAATTGCATGTTCATATTATAATATGTGTTAGCAAATTCGTTTTGGGAGGGTAACACATGTGAGAATTGGGTTTTGGGGAATTCAAGCATAAAATAAGAAATTGATGTTTAATTAATGTCGAGATACGATCATATGATGTTGGAATGTGATTTAGAATTGAAATCCAGTAGCTATTGTTATTAAATTCAAATTTTGGGAATTGAATTGATATGTGATTTAACGAAATTGAGAAAGACCCAATTCGTGAACCCTAGAATTATTAATGAAAATCAGTGGCGATTGATGTCATATATTGGTGTTTGAGCATGTTTATAAAGGAAATAAATATGGGAGATTAACTAATCAAGGTTTGGATCGAAGTGGAAAAACTTTGGGGTTTAAAAATGGTGGAAAATAGACTCGGAGAAGAAGAATGGACATGATTGATTGATCGATGGATCGATATGGTCCCTTAATTTTGACAGTTTTGATTATTTTAATTTAAAGGTTAAATTTTGTTGGGGTTTATTATAACTTATAAGGTTATTTTTTAGTAAAAAATGAATATGGGACCAATCTCCTAGTGATTATAGATGAATATAATTGGGATTAGGAATGTAAGAAAAAGGTGTGACATGTGTATAATGAATTGAGTGAAATAAATTCATAAAGGTTAATTACGAGCCGAATGGGTGAGTCCGGGTATACTAGCAAGTGAAGCTATATTAATTTATTTAATGGATGTAAAATTAAATAAAATAAGAGTCTAGAGATATAGACTCTAGAATTTACGGGCTAGTGCTAGGGGTGTTAGGCACGGGTTAGCCGAATTTTAATTAATTAATTAATTAATTATATATACACACACACACACACACACACACACATAATGTGTGATAGTATATATATACATGTATGCTTTGTACATATCGGTATTAGATATTTATGTGAATACTTACCCCACTAATGCTATCATAAGAGGTTACGAAATGTGGGTGAATCCCTTGGCTAGTGAATGCAGAGAGAGTATAGTCCCCAGGTCATATCGTCCAAGACTTTTATTGTGTGATTTATTTCCGAGGCGAAACGTTTTGGGTATGATTTGATCTCACTCTCGGGGGAAGTATGACCGCCTCCACTACATTTACGATATTTTTACCAAAGTTCGGCGTGAGCTAGTCCCAACTTATGGTAACCGGGTTAGAATGACGACACCTGGGATGATAGCATTTTATAGACAAGCATCCGGTGAGTTATAGATCGGAAGGATGTTTAATATACATGACATGTGTGTGAATGATGTAGTATGCTAGTACGTATATAATACGAGTAAATAATTATATATGGCATAAAATACATAATGTGTGAATGTATTTTATATATAACTTGTGTGAAGGTTATATAAGTAATGAAAGTTGAACTGATTAAATAAGTTAACGAGTAGAATAACTTTATAATCAAAGTAAGAATACTCGGGTTAGAGTAGTGAAATAGAAAGGAGTGTAACAAGGCTAGTTAGGTGGGGTAGCGTAACTAGTTGGGTTAGAAGGCAAGCGATAGGTGTGCACATTAGTTAAGGGGTGAGCAATATCTGAAGAGAGTGCGACACCAGCTTAAATATGTATAGTGTTCATGCATATTTAAATTATTGCATTTTAATTACTTACTAAATATTTTCAAAAGGTTTTCTTAGGCACTGAGCCGTGTCAAAATATTTTCCAAAATAATTTTAGGTGTCTAGCCGCAGGGACGCTGGTATGCTCTAAATAAAGCTTATGATTCAAGTATAAATCTATCGCAACAAGTAATATCCAGTAAGTACGGAATCGTAAACCACATGGATTGAAACACTCCTTAGAGAACAAGAATAGGTTAAAAAGGATTCTCTAAACTTTAAGTGTGGCTTGGCATCCTTCTTAGATAGAAGGAATTTGAGCGCCGCATGATCTGTAAAATAAATTATGGGAGAACCCACGAGGTATGCCCAAAATTTATCCAAAGCATAGACAACCGCTAATAACTCCTTCTCGGTGGTTAAATAGTTCAACTGAGCACCGTTAAGAGTTTTACCTGCATAATAAATGACATGGGGATTCTCATCACTCCTCTGTCTTAAAATAGCCCCAACCATAAAATAGCTAGCGTCACACATTAATTCGAAGGGTAAGGTCCAATCAGGAGATTGAATTATTGGAGCGGTGGTAAGCATATTTTTTAATGTCTCAAAAGTTGTTTGACACCCATCTCTCCATTAGAACAGGATCTCCTTAGAAAGGAGATTTCACAAAGGTATAGCAATCGAGATAAAGTACTTTATGAATCAACGATAAAATCCTGTATGCCCAAGGAATGACCTTCCATCTTTCAGCATTTTAGGGGCGGATAGGTTGGCAATAACTTCAATCTTTGCCTCATCTACCTCAATGTCGTCTGAGGAGACGATGTGACCTAGGACAATCCCCTTAATGACCATTAAATGGCACTTCTCCCAGTTTAACACGAGCTTTTTCTCGACACATCTAGACAACACCTTCTCAAGGATGGAAAGGAAATGGTCATATGAGTTGCCAAAGACGCTAAAATCGTCCATGAACACCTCTAGACCACGTTCTACCATATCGCTAAACATGCTCAACATGCACCTTTGGAACGTGGCAGGCGCATTACATAACCCGAAGGATATCCTTTTGTAAGCGAATGTTTCGAAAGGGCATGTGAAGGTACTTTTGTCCTGATCCTTGATATCAATCTCGATTTGGTTGTAACCCGAGTATCCATCGAGAAAATAGTACTAACGAGGGACGAACATGCGTTCCAACATTTGGTCAATGAGTAGAAGGGTAAAATGATCTTTTAACATCATTGCATTAAGTTTTCTATAGTCGAAGCACACACGCCACCCAGTGGTGGTGTGTTTAGTGATCAATTCCCCTTTCGTGTTTTCTACAACGGTGACCCCTAATTTCTTTGGAACTACGTGAATTGGACTGACCCACTTGCTATCGGATATAGGATATATGATATCAGCATCTAAAATCTTAATCACTTAATCCCTCACAACTTCCTTCATCACCGGATTCAATCTCCTTTGCATCTCATGGGAGGGTTTTGCATCCTCCCCAAGATTAATTTTGTGAGTGCAAATTAAGGGACTAATTTACTTCAAATCCGCTATTGTCCACACAAACGCACCTTTGTATCTCCTTAATAAGTCTATCAGTTTTTGTTCTTCACCCCCATTGAGATTAGATGAGATAATAACGAGATATGTCTCATTTTTGCCTAAATAAGCATATTTTAACTCAGAAGGCAATTGTTTTAATTCAAGTTTGGGAAATCGCACGTCCGATGGAACTTCATACGAATCACGAGGGGGTAAGTCCTCAAAGGCAGTACACCAATTAACCTCATCAACGCTCTCGTCCTCTTCTAACAACAAGCTCATGAACTTGACCTCACTATCATAAGGAGAATATCTATTCTCCAAGTCACTCGAGTTTACAAGACATCCCTCTAAAGGATCCGAAAAATACGTAGCATCAAAATGCTCATAAACCACTTCCTCTAAAAATTCCACTTCATGGACCTCATCATCATCTCCCATTTATTTTGAAACATTGAAGATGTTCATTTCCAAAGTCATATTTCCAAATGTAAGATTCATTTGGCCATTCCTAGCATTGATTAACGCATTAGATGTGTCTAGGAAAGGACGACCAAGGATAATAGGGGTAGTCTTACTACTAGGAGAATTAGGATGAGTGTCCAACACCCCAAAGTCCATAGGAAAATAGAATTTATCAGCTTGTATGATGACATCTTCTAAAACACCCCTCAGAACCTTAACGGAGTGATTCGCTAATTGGAGGGTTATTTTCATGGGTTTGATGTCTCCTAGACCGAGTTTCTCATACACATGATATGGTAACAAATTGACACTCGCACCTAGATCTAGCAAAGCTTGTTGTATCTTACAGTCTCCTATCACACATGAAATGGTGGGACAATCGGGATTTTTGTATTTGGGAGGCAATTCGGATTGAATTATCGAGCTTATATTTTCGGCCAAAAAGGCTTTCTTCCTTATAAACAACTTCTGTTTAACAGTGATTAAGTCCTCTAAGAACTTAGCATAAGTAGGGACTTGTATGATGGCATCCAAAAGAGGTATGTTAATCTTGACTTGTTTGAACATTTCGAATATATCCACATTACTAACATTCCCTTTTAGCATAAAGAGCCTTTGAGGGTAAGGCACGGGGATAGGACACTTCGAAACCACTTCTGGTTCTAACGGGGCTTTCCCCTCTCTTTGTTTTAAGGAGGCATCTTCGACCTCTAATGTGTTGGGCGAAACTTCCTTAAAAACAGTGAGGATATATGGAGGAGTGGGTTTAACAATGATTTTCCTGCTCCTTAGAACGGTCACAGCTTTTTTTCTATCAGGAGGGGGACTCAAAGTGTCCGTAACACTATTTTTCCCCATAGCCCTTTGAGGTTGTGAAGGGAATTTTTCCCTTTCTTGGATACTCAATGCCGAAGTCAACTTGGAGATTTATTTTTCAAGCCTAGAATTTTTGGCTTGTTGAGAGATCATGAAAGATTGAAGAGCCTCTTCGAGGTTCCTCTTGTTCGGGTGAGCATACGGTGGTATGACCGTAGGGGATGGTCCCTGAGGGGGACCTTGCATTTGAACTTGGGTTGGAGGAACTTGATTATATGGTTGCTAAAAATTCTGAGGTGGGGGAAGATTTTGATAATGCAGGGAAGGTGGATTTTGAGATTGTTGGGGTTGTCCGTAGGAGAAACCCAGTGGATTGTTTCTTTTAAGTGGCAATCACATTAGCTTGATCGTGAAGCACCACTTTATATTTCTGGATTTTAGGACAATCTCGCATTGAGTGATCTTCAACATCGCAAATGGCACAAGACTCCTCTACATACGAGGTCGAAGGATTGGGGGTTCCTGAGCTTTGGCATCCATTTCCTCGATATGCTTAGAAAGTTAGGCTACTTTTAATGACATATCATCTCCTTTGGCAAGGTGATATATCCCATGGCTAGAGGAAGGCGGATTGGATGAACGCGTATTGGTTTTTTTAGGGCCCGAAGTGTCCCAAGCTTGCGTAGTTTCAGCACAATATTTAAAGTGCACCCACCCATCATCAGGGTCAAGCCTTAATAATTCCCCTGAACACATAGTCTCCACCATTTATTTAGCGTTTAAGGAGAGCCCATTATGGAAGAAGGAGTTAATCTCCATTTCTCAAAGCCATAGTGAGTACACTTATGGAGTAGCTCATTAAACCATTCCCAATATCTCTCGAAAGATTCACCTTCGGTTTGAACGAAGGTGTGGATTTACCCCTTTAGAGAGTTGGTACGATGAGTTAGGAAGAATTTCCTCAAAAATTATGCTTGCATTTCGCGCCAACTCCCGATGGAATTAGGAGCCAAAGACCAAAGACAAGTTTTGGCTTTGTACTTTAAAGAAAAAGGGAAGCGTTTGAGTCATGTGACATCCAGAAGATAATTTTGGTCGCTGAAAGTAGCACGCAACTCCTCAAACTCTCAAACATTAAGGTAAGGTTGTTCACTTTCCATGTCGTGGAAATTAGGGAGTACTTGAATCATTCCATTTCCAAAATGTAACTGCGAGGCATTATATGGAAAGAGGAAACAAGAAGGAGAGGTTGTCCTCACAGGTTACAAGTAATCTCGCATCGACCTATACAAGGGTTCGGGTGCAACCCCTTGACTACCATGTTCACTAACATTGTCAGCCATTATTGTGGGTTCAGAGTAGGCCCAGGTATAAGAAGAAGAAGAGATTGAACTAGAACGAGAAATAGATGGTAAAGGTCTCCAATAATCCGAGGGTTCACCAAACGATGAGGGTTCACAAATAGGATTTAAATTGCTACTATTTGCGTCTTGCAATTACGGAAATTTGGCTTGATTTTTGGAAACCGAGTTCTCACGGTGACCACAGGGAACGATATAGTGTAAAGAGAATTTCTTAAACCTAAAATTGTTCCCAAGCCCCGGCAACGGTGCCAAAAACTTGGTGTTCTCTAAATAAAGCTTATGATTCAAGTGTAAATCTATCGCAACAAGTAATATCCGGTAAGTACGAAATTGTAAACCACAGGGATTGAAACACTCCTTAGAGAACAAGAATAGGTTAAAAAGGATTCTCTAAACATCACAAAGGTGAAACTGTAAAAGATGGTTTATTGTTTGAAAAAGTGATTGAGGGTAATCTCTAAACTAACATGCTATTGATAAACAGTTAATTACTTAATAATTATGAAACTAAGAAAGGAACTAAGATAAGTTTGAGTTCAAGATTTTAAAGGGATTGAGGGACATTCCCCAACCTTGGACTCACTAAAAGGATAATAGGACATGGTTGAAATTACCCTTAATCGAGCACAACTAATTAAGTATGAACATCAACGATGTAGAGATTAACTCATCGATGGAGGATTAGGGATTAATTAGTTATTGCTAAATGGGTTTGGTTTAAAGTGAAGCTTCAAAAACCATCCCTTGCATGAAAAGAGAAGTTAAAAAATAGGACACTTCAATACAAACACATAAAGTTCAAATAGGAAAATTTAAAATCAAACCCTAAATTTGAAGTACAAGCATCATAGGTGGGATTATGATCCTCAACCTTGAATTTAGCTACTCATAATAGGAACTAACCTATACTTGCCAAGAAATCACATATTGTAGCAACCAATAATGTTCAAGCACACCACTATACTAGAGATGGTAATATGTGCAAATTAAAGATAATAGAACAAGTGGAGATGAAGTAAATGAACAATTCTTGCATTAATAATCACAAATCAACTAGTAATTCAAGTTTTACAAGTAGGTAGAAACAATAAATACTCTTGATCTAGGAGAGAGAAAAGAGTGTTTTCTGTTTCTAAAAAAAATATCCCCAGTAAGAACTATCCTCTAAATGAAAGAGAAAACATGAATAAATACCAAAAAAATCAATCCAAAATGGCAAACAAGTAAATAGAGGAAAGTTGGAAAAGCAGGGCCGAATCGATTCGGGGCCAAATCCAAATCGGTTTGAATATGTAGAGATGTTGCACTGTCTGAAACCGAATCCATTCGTAACAAAGGGCGAATCGATTCGCCGCTGCTCTAAAATAAAGGCTGCATAGATTTGGCTTTATATATCCCAACCTTCATCGAAACTTCTGTAACTTCTTCATATGAGATCGGATTCAATCACCGTCGGAGGCCATGCACAGATGAGAAGAAGGACTACAACTTCCATGAAGAAATCGGGATCAAAACCCAAATGATGGATTTATTAAAATGCCCTCGGTTGTGCAAATGTTTACGAAACTTCTCCGGATTAAAACCAAACTTCCCATTATGCATTCCTAATACCTACAAAATCTCAATAAAGACACACACACACAATATATATATATATATATATATATATATATATATATATATATATATATATATATATATATATGATGAATTCAGGGGTTAGCCAATAAATGAGTATAAGAACTGGGAAATATATGCACGAGAATGCTAGAATTTACAAATTAACGGGGTATATAAGACAATAAAAGTGACAAATTAGACGCCCATCTTGAGGATCATGTTCAGGGATGCGTTGTTGCAGTATGTGTGGAGGCTTGTAGGAACTTGTTATAAACGCTTCTTCTATTCATTCATAGTTAGAAATTTTCATTCAGTATTTACTCGGGCATGTTGCCCCTCGATTTCTGTATTTTAGTTATTCATTAACCTTTGTGTATTCAATATATTATTTCATATTTATTGTTGAATTCTATGTTGAGAACCGATAGTTTATTCGGTCTTATTCATTTGTATATCTATCATGTGTTGATTTCAAATTTTATTTGTGTGGATGGTGTGATTTGTATTTTATTTCCGCATGTTGTTAATTAATGAAAGATAAAATTTGGCATGGGACTACTTAATTACAAGTTGGTTAGTAACTTTAAAATATTTTCGGCAGTGATGCTAAGAATGAGCCATATGAGACCAACGTTCTATTTTGATAGAGGGATGGCTACCCGGTATTTTAATAGGCAGGGTGTCACATTAAGCATGTTTATGTATGCGCAACTCTACTTTTCTATGTATATATGTAAATATACCTCTCAAACTATTTGCAATAAGTTAGAACAGTAAGTTAATACTTATGTTATTTGAGTTGTATATTCAGTTATGTCATTAATTTTGATAGGTTACATCAAACATTTGGTGAAATGTTACATAGAAGTTTTATTTTTTCCTTTTTTACTTGGGATCATAAGAGAACTTATTCAATTAATAGCTCTTTATTGACATAATATGTTCACATTGTTTTCGATTAGAATCCTAATTGGTCACATCAACTCTTTTTTCGTTGGCACAATACTATGTAAACATGAGATATTTTTTTATTCATTAGGTATCTATGCAAATCAAAATATAATATTTTAAAATTATTATTCTTTATAAAAATGACATTTAATGCAGTACATTACTTTATATTATTATAATTGTAGTGATGAGTTTATTTTATTTTTTCATCAATACATTTAAGTCTTCTAAATGCTTTATTTTACTCTATGTTATTGCCACAATAGCAGATTTTTTCTTACATCCATAATCTAATATAAGTTTCTGGGGAGCTATCCCTTTTTTAATTGAAAAATAATTTTAGTTTCACAAAGAATGATGTAGATTGAGCTAAAAGGAAAAAATATTACGAAAAATCCTTATCAAATTTGCTTATTTTATTATGAGACACTTGAAAATCAATTTCCTCCTTCACTATTTAAATAATTTATATAACGATCTACGAGTAAAATATTGAAGTTTATAAATATATAGTTTACAACTATTTTTTTGTGTTTTTACAACATACTCTATTTATTTTTTAACAAAAAATAATCCATAAAATATATAATATATGGTTATTGTATTACGGAATGATTCGATTTCTTTTATTATGATTGATTTAAGGGTATATGACGGATGTGAAAATTTTAATATGATGTTGGGTTAAGATGTAGGGAGATATGTGAGGAAGTTTTGCTAATGCCCCAGGCAAACGGATAGTGTGGGATAAGGACACAGAGATGATCCGAAGATGACCTTGGCATGATTTACAACATCACATGGGATGTTTCTATAAGAGTGGAGGCAAAAACGTGACTTATACTATAGCCTTCGGCGCAACCATCAAAGAGGTTAATAGTATTTATCTTCGCCTAAGATAAGGAGAGCGTGACTTTAACAAGGCTAGCCCACTAGATTTTCCAGGTTCTATTAACCAAGTTTTATCATTAGTGGAAGGAAGACATCGAGACATATCTGAGGATGGTAGGCTACATTGAGGTTCATAAGCAAATGTTAGCAAGCTTTTGACCTATTAGATTAGCACTACAGTGGTGGGAGAATGTGACCACAGCTGCAGACAGAGATAAGATGACTTATACAGAGTTTGTGAAGATATTTGATGCTAAGTACTTTCAATATAAAATTCAAGACACCAAAATTCTAGAGCTCCTAATAGTAGAGTTGGGGACACTCACACTCATATAGAGATCCATAATTTTTAGGGACTAACATGTTATTATCACATATTTATTTAGGGTTTCTCTAAGATAGAGGGTCCATTTAGAGAATTAACTAATAAGAGATTTCCATGTATAGGGCTAAAAACGGTTATCTTGAGTTTGAAGAGTTGAAGACTAAATATACCTCAACATTAATCTTAGCACTATAAAAAATGTGGTTTTGGAGTACTTTGTCAATATAAATGATTCTCTATAGGGATTAGGTGGTGTGTTGATACAAAAAGACGTACTTATCACCTGTGCCCCATGCAATTTAAATCATCACAAGGTTAATTACCCAAGTCATGATCTGGCGTTGGTTGTAGCAGCGTTTATATTACTTATTTGGAAACATTATGAAGGGAGAAGTTTCGAATAGTTTATGATAATAAGAGTCTTTAGTGCATGTTTACTGATAGAAATATAAACATGAGGTAGAGATGTGGATAAAATTAACAAAGGAATACATATTCTCAATTTAGTACCATTTTATGAAGGCCAATATGGTGATCTATTGTTAAATAGTTAGTTACAGCTAGTACTTATAGTTTTCCCCAAATACCCCTAGACAGCTATTTCTGTTAGTACTTATGTTATTCTGTTATAACTGGATCTAGTTTAATCAATTAAGGAAGATTAGTATATAAACTAATTTCCTATTTCATTTGTAAGTGTGATTTCAGAATTATGATAAACAGAAATACCATCATATTCTTCATGGTATCAGAACCCTAGGGTTGTAGTTCCTGATCTCATTCTCCATCTTCTTCAAACACCACTTCTTCACTCCTTCTCTTCGAAATCTCACTCTTCATCTTCTTCAATCCTTATTCTTCAATTCTTCTCTTAAAACTTCAAAAATCTTCATCAATGGTGATTATCAATAATCTTCATATTCCACCACATCTGGTCTTTTTTGTATCACATCTTAACTCATTAATCACCATTAAACTAGATTCATCCAACTATATGGTTTAGCAATTTCAAGTCAAGAATACTTTGCGAGCAAATCATCTACTGCACTATGTTGATGGATCATCTCCTCCACTAACTATTGAAATTAAAGATGATCAAGGTATTAAGATTATTGTAGATGCAATTATTATGCAACACAAATAAATATGAGAGAAAGATTATCAAGAAAAGAACAAGGAATACAAGATGCCAATCACACAACAAAAGATGTACGTGGTTCAGCCAACATGTGCCTACGTCCACGGTGGTGCAGTCGATATTATTTCTATATACTCCGGAGAGTGATTACAGAGAATACAACTTGTCCTTTTGCCCCGGACCTAGGGTTTAATATATACATGTACATGTAGATGAGTGGAGGTGATGGGTTCCTCCATTTTTTCCATTTCCCCTATAACTTCCCTTCATGGGATCGTGGGGGGAGATCGGATCAATTATGAAAGATGAGGGGCCTGGACTTTGGGCCGCCAGGGCTGGGCTACTCGTCCAGGCCCATAGTTCTAATTTTCGGGTACCCACAATTGCTCTAAATTTGTTGGGTCATGTTTATGAGTTTAATGGATTTAAATGATCAGCCATTATGGCTGATTTGCGATTCTTCAAAAACTATGAAGTTGCTTTGGCGGCACCCGCTTCGCTATTTGTGCGCTATGATTAGAATTGAAGGCTTGTTGGGATAGCCACTTTTTTCTTTCGTCGCTTCAGCCTTTCTAGTACTCTTCCTTATTCTGAGAACTCTAGCGCCTCGCACCTTCTTCTCTTAATCCCCATTCCCATTGCTTCTTAGTCGTCTTGAGCTCGTGCTTCTTCATCACTTGAACCGATCTTTGGTTTTGTAAGTTTATCGTGCCCTTTATTTGCACTTTCTCTTTGGTTTGTAGATTTTCTTGAGTTTTTCAATGGCGAAGATTGGAAATAGGTCAATCTCTGAATTCAGGAAGTTCTACAACATTCCTGAGTGGGTAAATATTGAATGTTGTGCCTCCCCTCCTAGGAACATTAGGGATATAGAGGATGCCCACTGGATCCATGTTTTGTTGCTTTCCCAGGGGGGACTTACTTTTCCACCTAATGATCAATGTTTGCATTTCTTTGGTTATTTCAATATTGTTCCCGCACAGTGCTCGCCCAATGTGTGGAAGATAGTAAATAGCGTCCACAGAATAAACCAGTTGTATGGTACTAGGTTAGGACTTGCCGAGATCTGTTTCTGTTATTCCTTTTCTCGAACTAGTTCAGGTGTCTTATACCTCAAATCTAGGAGTCCTGACAGGGTATTGGTAGTAAACCTACCTGATTCCCACAAGGACTACTGGCAGGAGGGTTTCCTCATTAGGAATTGACAGTTCCCTCCCCAGTTTGAAGGGTCGAGGTCTGAGAGGTTCTCTGTTCCTTTCTACGGAGAGGAATATATAGGTAGACATTGTACTGTTGTTTCAACTTTTGCTGATTTGTGACTTTTCTAACCCCTCTTTGCTTTTTCTTCCACAGCGAGGACAAAGAATTTGGAGCCTTCACTCAGCGAGGTTCGTATCTCGGAGTTGGTGAAAGCTTGGAATATCAGGGAGCCTCTGGGTGACGGCGAGCATCCCAGGTCTGCTGCCTTTTTGCTCGAGTATAAGAACGTAGGCTCCAGCTTCATAGCACGGCCTGTGCATAGTGTTCCAGAGTTTGATTCTTTCGGAGAGACTATTGTTGAGCCTATCCAGTTGGACGAAGAGGAGAGCAGCTCTGAGAGTGATCCTGCAGGATCTGCGAGTAATTTGGGTGAAGGGAGCTCTGACAGTAGCAGTTCTTCTGACTGTGAAGAGGATTCTGAAGCTCAAGGATCGTCAAGCACATCCAGGAGTTCAGGTGAAAAGATGCCTCCAAGGAAGAACCTAATTAGAGACGATGATGATGAGGACCACGTGCTCCTCGCACAAAGGTCAAAGAAATAAAAGTCCACTTCAGGGGTTGTGGCTACTAGTTCTCGATCTTCTACTCAGGAGTTAGAGAGGAAGAGGAGAGAGGAAGAGCCGGTGAGAGAAAGGGAGAGGAAGAAGGGGGAGGAAAGAAAGAAGGTGGAGGAAAAGAAGAGGATAGAGGAGAGGAAGAGGATGGAGAGGGAGAAAGAGGAAGAGAGGAGAAAGATAGAGTCGAGGATTAAGGCTGGGCAAGCCTTGGTCCCGGTGTCTGCTTTACACGAGGGGGCCTCAGTTGCCATTTCTCCTCAACTGGCACCTGCGCTCCTCAAGAGGGCAGTTATTCCTGCAGATCGCCAGAGGGCACTGGGTTCTGATCAATTGGCTCTGCAAGCTAGCCAGAGACTAGCCTTGGTAAGATCCTCTCCATTTTTCAATTCCTTAACAAGTTTTATTTGTTTCTCCGTCTTGATCTCTTCTTTATTCTTGGCAGTTTGTGACTGACTTCGCCGTGCTCTACTATTCTCGCTACGAGTTGGTGAGAAGGAATGGCGAGCTAGAGCAGCAGAAGTCCACTCTGGAAGTCAGGGGTTCTCAGTTGGAAGCTGATTTGAAGGCTGTTGATGCCTCCCGAGCTTCCTCTGATCTGTCCCTCATTAATTCCAATCGAGAGAGTGATGCGGCGGTTAAGGAGCTGAGCGAGCTGAGGCAGGCCTATGACCTAGTCTTCTCGAGAAAGTTGGGTGTCGTGGAGGAGAACAAGGCTCTGACCGAGCAGCTAAAGGAGAAAGAGTCCCAGGTAGCCACCATCAAGGAGGATTCATATAACTCCGGGTGGACTGATGCGTATGAAGACGCCGAAGTTCAGATAGGCTACATCAGCCGTTTGAACTTCAAGAAGGGCTGGAATAAGGCTCTCTTTGCTACCGGTGTTAATGTTGAATATCCTCTGTTCGACGAGCATGACCCGGGTCCGAGGCCAATTATGGACGAAGAAGTCCCTGCCCCAGCCATCAAAGGTGTTGATCTTGCCTCTCAGAAAATTCCTGCCGATGCTGGTCCTGCCCAGGCGAATGAGGGCATCCCTGTAGAGGGTGATGCCTCTGCTGCTGCTGACAAGGGGAAGAAACCAGCCACCTCTGGTCAGCCTGAGGTTGCTAGTTAATCTTTTTTCTATAGGACTATTTTCTTATACCTCTGCTTGTAATTTTCCCAATTTCTTCTCGATGTACTTGACTTTTGTTAATGAAATAAGAAGGCTTCTTTTTCCAGTGCATTGATTGATTTTTCTTTCCATTGGCCTTTAATGTCTTGCAGTTGACTGATGTAGAAGAGTATATTCCTCCTACATCTCAATTGGGCAGGACTCTTGGTCCCAATGCCAGTCCTCAGGTTCGTCAGGCCTTTGTTAGGCTTTGCAAATCTATCAGGTCAAGGAATCAAAAGTATAAGGAGCAGTCCAAGCTAGTGGCTAAGCTAAAGGACAGGCTCCAGGATATGGAAGGCATTGGTGCCTCTGTACAAGAGGAAGTCAATGTACTGAGAGCAAGGTTACTAGAGGCCACCGAGATAAACCAGGTTGGTGATTTCTTGCAGCGGGAGAATGAAAACCTGAGAAGGGAAGTCTTGCAACTTAGAGAGCATGCGCCGAGTACTGTTTCAGCGATTTTGCAAGTCTCCTCGTCTTCGCGAGCTGGACATACTCGTCCTCCCCTCCCGCGAGCTGGTAGGAGCACCAGGGGCAGGAACAGGGAAGAAGAAGAACAGTGTGATAAGGAGATGGAAGAGCTCCGTGATGATATCCGGCGAGCATATGTGATTGCTGCTGGGCTTTAAAGGGACGTTACCTGATTGCGGAATTTATTCAAGAAGGGTCCTCGACAGGCGTGGGCTGACGGTTATGACCAAGGCTGGCTAGATGCTCCCACAAGACTATCCGAGTTCGAGGAACTTTCTTTCATCAGAGGGTCGTTGAGTTCCTTGAAAGAGCTTCAGGTCCCGAGGAACTCGGTGTTATGGTATCGTCACAAGATGTCCTCCTCTACTCTGATGCCCAACCCATTCAGGAGAGATGATCGATGGATCCCCATTGATGCTATTCCTCAGAAACTATTAGAGTTGGACGCAGATGAGGTTGTGGAAGAGCTGGTCCCCGCTCCTGATAACGGACGAAGAGCTAGGGTGGCAGATTATCTTGTTCGGAGGCTTCCACCTTCTTGAATTTTTGCAAGTTGTTATTCTTTTGTCTTTGTAAATGCTTTGGGCGACCTTCACCGACTAAACATGTACTATCATTGTTGTAAATATAACAAGTTGTTATTCTTTTGTCTTTTTTGATAATGTAAATGATTTGGGCGAGCTTCGCCGACTAAACATGTATTATCATTGTTGTAAATATAACAGATTAATGAAAAGTTCGTGTTTTGGGCAATTTTGCCGACTAAACGTGTTCATCCAATCTTTTTATATTTTTGCTGCTTCATAATCCTTTTTATTTTGTCATGCAAGTGTCCCCCCAGTCCAGTATAATACCAAAATACCATTATGCCCCATTTTACCTTTTAGGTTGTGTCGTCACACTCCCTTAGGCCTAAGTAGGGCAATTGGCGAGGACACACCTGGTATTGGATGTCTTCATCCAATCAGGATTTTGCTCAACCGAGGTAGGTTTGATGGCCAGTATAAAATCTGGTCGCATTGCCTAAGAATCCTCTGTAGGGCTTTATATATTGCCAGGGGCAATGCTAAGAGGTCTCTCGTGTTTCGTGACGATGACCTGAGGAGGGGTATTCCCCTGCTATATCGACCATCGTGCCTGTGATTTGGAAAAGATGTGTGATAAAATGCAACTGTTACTGATTTCATTAGTAATAAGGGGAATGAACTGTCCTTTCACATAACAAATACAAGAAAAAGATTCAACAATAGAATTCCTTGAGAAGCTAAAAATAGAATTTCTTGAGATTAGCTGCGTTCCATGCTCGTGGTATCTCTGCCCTCCATCGTTTCCAAATGATAGGCACCTTGCAGGTCGTCCTTAGTTACTTTAAAGGGTCCTTCCCAGTTTGGGCCTAGCTTGCCGTCTCATGACTTTACTGCGTTGCCCAGGACTTTCCTCAGAACATTGTCCCCAACTTGGAATCTTTTCGGGTTAACCCTTTTGTGGTAATGCCTTGCGAGATGTTGCTGATAGATCGCAAACTTCACTAGGGCAAGTTCTCTACGCTCGTCGGCGAGGTCGAGTTCAACGAGCAATGCCTCATCATTCTGGCCTTGGTCGACAAGGTCGGATCTCATTGTTGGCAAACCCGTCTCTAGTGGAATGACTACTTCCATGCCATATGTTAGCGAAAATCGGGTTTCTCCTGTTGCTCGCCGAGGAGTTGTTCGGTATGCCCATAGGACATGGGGCAGCTCAGTTGCCCATGCGCCTTTGGCTCGCTCTAATCGCTTCTTCAATCCATCGATCATAGTTTTGTTGGAAGCTTCTTCTTGCCCATTGCTCTGAGGGTAGGCCACCGAACTAAAGTTGTGCCTGATCCCGTGTTCGTTACAGAAGTCCTGAAAGGGGCCACTCTCGAATTGTGTCCCATTATCAGTGATGATGGTTCTGGGGATTCCGCATCGAGTGATTATATTCCTCCATATGAACCTTATCATATCAGCGTCTCAGATGTTTGCCAATGGTTCTGCCTCGATCCATTTGGTGAAGTAGTCAGTTGCAACCAACAGGTATTTGCGATTGTCGGCAGCAGTGGGTAGTGGTCACACGATGTCCATTCCCCATTGGGTGAAGGGCCATGGGCTGGTCAGGGATTTTAGGTCGCTGGCGGGTTGGTGGACCATTGGAGTGTGAAGTTGGCATTTCGGGCATTTGCGGACATATACTGCGGAGTCCTTTTGCATATATGGCCACCAATAGCCTTCCTTCATTGCTCGAAAGGCTAGAGATCTTCCTCCGATATGACTTCCACAAATTCCTTCGTGAAGCTCGCGCAGCACTTACTCGACATTTCCTGGGTGGACACATCTAAGGTAGGGACCGGAGAAGGACTTCTTATAAAAGTCGCCTCCTGTGGATAAGTGAAAGCGAGAAGCTTTGACTCTTATCTGGTGGGTGACTTTCTTGTCCTCTGGGAGTGTGCCCTCTTTTAAATATTCTCTTAAGGGGTCCATCCAGCTGGGGGTTAATCCCACCTAGAGTATTTTTTCCACTTTTGGCAGCTTGTTGTTATGGTTAATGCTGGGACAAATGAGGAAATCGATGGGAATGACCCTTTTAAGGCTAGAATCAACTGCCAAGCTTAGGGCTACTAAGGCGTAGGCATGACTGTTTTGCCCTCTGGGAAACTGCTGGATGTTGATCTCCTCAAATCTCATCATTAGTTTTCTCATGAGGGCGAGGTAGGCTGCCATTCTTTCATCCTTCGCGTTGTAATCTCCACTTATCTTATTAGAGACAAGTTGAGAATCGCCGAACACCTGTAAACGTTTTGCTCCTAGAGTTTGCGCCTTTTGGAGACCGGCTATTAGGGCTTCGTACTCTGCTTCGTTGTTGGAGGTTGCAAATCCAAGCCTGATTCCTTGCTCAAGGATGGTGTTTTCTGGGGTGATGAGAAAAATGCCTATGCCTGCCTCCTTTGAGTTGGAGGCTCCATCAACGAATAGTTTCCAGGTTTCCACTGTTGCTGGGTTCTCCTTTTGCTTTATTGGTTGAGTTTGGTCGGGGAGTTCTTCACCAGTGAATTCGGCTATGAAATCAGCGAGGATTTGACCCTTGATAGCGGTCCTTGGTTGAAATTGGATGTCGAACCGGCCGAGCTCGACTGACCACTTAGACAATCTGCCCGACAAATCCGCTTTCCTTAGGACCGCCTTAAGGGGTTGCGATGTAAGGACGATGATAGTATGCGCTTTGAAATAATGCTTCAGTTTCCACGAGGCTATTACCAGTGCAAAGGCGAGCTTCTCCAATGGCAGGTACCTTTGCTCGGCGTTTAATAAGGTCTTGCTCGCGTAGTAAACGGGGTGTTGGATTCCTGCGACCTCGCATATTAACGCCGAGCTGACAGTGTGATTGGATACCGAGAGGTACAGGTACCAAGGATCCATTTGCTGTGGTATGACAAGCAAAGGTGGAGAGCTTAAGTAGGACTTCAGCTCGTCCAAAGCTCGCGAGCAGTCCGACCTCCATTCTATTGGTTTGCTCCCTTTTAGAAGCTGGAAAAAAGGCTTTCACTTATTGGAGGATTTGGAAATGAAGCAACTTCCAGTGAGCTTCTGCACATCCCGGACTGTTCGAGGGGGTTGTACCCTGTTGATTGCATCGATCTAGTCCGGATTAGCTTTTATGCCTCTCTTACTGACCAAGTACCTAAGAAATTTTCTTAACTGGACACCGAAGGAACACTTGCTTGCATTAAGCTTCATTCGGTACTTCCTGAGGATTTCGAAGGTCTTTGACAGGTCTGAGAGGTGATTTTCCTTCTTCTTACTCTTAACGAGCATGTCATCGATGTAGACCTCCATTGTGTTTCCCATTTGACCCTTGAACATTTTTGTGACCAGCCGCTGATAGGTTGCCCCCGCATTCTTGAGCCCAAATGGCATGACCTTGTAGCAATACAACCCAGCCGTCGTGATGAATGTCATTTTTTCCTGGTTTGGGGCATACAAGGGGATCTGGTGATATCCTGAGTATGCGTCCAGGAAACTCATTCACTCGTGAGCTGCAGTGGCATCTACTAGTTGGTCTATCTTTGGGAGGGGGAAACTATCTTTAGGTCATGCTTTGTTGAGGTCAGTGAAGTCGATGCAAACTCTCCACTTCCCATTGTTCTTCGGAACTACTACTGGGTTGGACAACCACTTGGGGAATTATACTTCCCGTATGGATCCTGCATCCAGCAGTTTCTCGACCTCCTTTTTGACCGCTTTAGCCTTCTCGGGTGCAGTTCTTCGTGCTTTCTGCGTTGCTGGCTTGAATGTGGGGTCGACGTGCAGCTGATGACAGACCATATCAGGATCAATGCCAGGTAGCTCGTATGGTTCCCATGCGAAAACATCTACGTTGTGTCTCAGCAAGGTCGTCAACTCCTTTTGTTCTTGATCGGTGAGAGATGCTCCAATCAAGAAGACTTTGCTACTGTCACCAGCTTCGGCTATAACTTCTACCAGGTCCTGGATGACACGCTCGGAGGGGAGGATCCTGGTCTCCTCTACTCCTGGTCTTCCATACTTTAGTTGCTATTTAGAAGGTATCACACCTTTTTCAACTTTCTCGCTGGGTTGACTGGCCTTCTTCTCTGGCTTTGGTCGAATGGCTGCTATGAAGCACTTCCTTGCCATCGCTTGGTCTCCATTACTCCTCGCTCGGTTACATACTTGAGCTTCTGGTGGTAGGTCGAGGAGACCGCCTTCATTGCATGAAGCCATCCTCTGCCGAGGATGACCTGGTACGGTGACTCGATGTCAACTACCAAAAACTCAATCATTTTGGAGACGTTCCCAACACGAACTGGCAGCACTATCTTGCCTAGGGGCATGTCATTTTCCCAGCGAAGCCGACCAAAGGAACAGTAGCTTCCTTTAGGTCGGCGACGCTCAACTTCAATTTCCTAAACAGGTCGAGGTACATTACTTCGGATGAGCTTCCTTGATCGACGAGCAGCTTGTCGATGTCAAAGTTGGCTATCCTGAGTGTAATTACCAGGGCATTATGATGTGGGGTCCTTACTCCCATCAAATCTTCAACCATGAAAATAATATGCTTGTTATAGTTGACGTCCTCTGCTCGTCGACGCTTTCCTGACTGTGACTTTGCTGGATCAATTTGAAAAGCCTGCATTATCGCTGTAAGTTTTTTCATCTCCATTCGAGCTGAGTTCCCTTGTATCTGCTTGACGTCAGATACTCCGTGAATTACGGGGAACTTGTGTCCAGCATCATCCTCCAGCACATTGTCGGGTCTCATCTCTCTGTTGGCAGTCACTTTTCTACCCTTTTCTCCACAAAGTCGTTCAAATGCCCGGATTGGGCCAACTCTTCGAGGTGAGACTTAAGAGCTTTGCAGTGCTCGGTCTTGTGCCCTCCCTCTTTGTGAAAAGCGCATCTTAACACATTGCTCCTCTTCGAGGGATCTCCCCCCATCTTCCTGGGCCACTTAATGAATGGCTCATCCTTGATCTTCGCGAGAACCTTGTAAATTGGTTCTTTGAAGACGGTGTTGACCGCCTGGAATGATTTCGATGCGTCCTGGTTCCCTCCGTTCTTAGAGCCATTTTTGCCTCCATTCTTTCCTCCTTTCCTCTGGCTCTCAGTTTTCTCACCTACCTTGGTGTTGAGCTTAGCTCGACCGTTTTCTCCTGTATTAGAGCGGGTGACATCTTCCACCTTTGCGTATTTCTCGATCCGGGCCATTAGGTCGTCAATAGTCATAGCTTCCTTCTTCGTCAGGGATTGGTAGAGGAGGGAAGAACTAGGGAGCCCAATTTTGAAGAAGGCCACTGCCACTTCCTCCGCGCAGTCCTCGATCTCATTGAATAACTCCCAGTATCTCTTCGTATATTCTCGGAGGGTCTCCCGAGGCGTTTTCTCCATTGTTAGTAGAGCATCCATCCTTTTGGGATGGGAGCTACTTGTGATGAATCGGGACGTAAAAAGTTCGACTAGGGATTTGAAATTCTTGATCGAACGGTGGGGGAGCCTTTCAAACCACTTCTGTGCTACATCATGAAGGCTCGAGGGGAAAATACGGCACATCAGGGCATCTCGGTGACTCCAGAGGGTCATGGCCTGTCGGTATTGTCTGACGTGATCGATGGGATCAGTCTTTCCGTCGTAAATCTTGAACCTTGGAATGGCAAATTTCTTGGGAGCTTCCTCCTCTTCAATTTCTCTTGTGAAAGGTGACTTCATCTGGGTTTTGAGAGCTCGCCTAGCGAGCTCTCTAGTTGATCTTGTTCCGTGGTGAGCGGGATGCTGATCCATCTCCCTACGGACCATGTTTCGTAAGTTTTCATCTCTGCGAGCAGGGCTCTAGTAGCGGCGAGCTCTTCGCAGCTGTTCGCGGAGGTCGTCGTCTGACTCGCCTCTTTCGTCCCTTTGAGATTCTCGCCTAGGGCTCCTTCCTCGGCTGCGAGATTTTCTCGCCTGAGGGCTAGGAGTGCGATATGGGCGTCTCCTGTTATCAGGACGAAGCTCCCTCTCCAGTCTTTCCAGTCTTCTTTTCAAGCAAGCATTCGCAGCCTCGTATCTGCAAGAAGACTCCTTTTGCTCATAGAGCCTTGCCTCGTACGCATCAATCAACCTGGATATCTGCGTGGACCTCGATGGTCCCTGACTTTCTCCTGAGGCTGGTCTGTCCAGGCGAGCTCTCTGATCTGAACGTCGGACTTCAGACCTAATCCTGCGAGGAGCAGGTAGCTCTTGAATATCTCCTGCTTGGGGAGCATTGCTGCTGTGACCATACATTTTAAACTCCTTTCTTGACGTGGGCTCTTCTCAGGGAAAGATGAACGTTCTCACAGACGGCGCCAATTGTAGATGCAATTATTATGCAACACAAATAAATATGAGAGAAAGATTATCAAGAAAAGAACAAGGAATACAAGATGCCAATCATACAACAAAAGATGTATGTGGTTCAGCCAAGATGTGCTTACGTCCACGGTGGTGCAGTCGATATTATTTCTATATACTCCGGAGAGTGATTACAGAGAATACAACTTGTCATTTTTCCCCGGACCTAGGGTTTAATATATACATGTACATGTAGATGAGTGGAGGTGATGGGTTCCTCCATGTTTTCCATTTCCCCTATAACTTCCCTTCATGGGATCGTGGGGGGAGACCGGATCAATTATGAAAGATGAGGGGGCCTGAACTTTGGGCCGCTAGGGCTGGGCTACTCGTCCAAGCCTATAGTTCAAATTTTCGGGTACCCACAATTCTCAATCCTGAATTTACTACATGGAGCAACATTGATTCTCAACTAGTGAGTTATTTTAATGCAATCATATCCCCTTCAATTCTCCCCCAAATAGTAGGGTTTAATCATGCATTTGAAATTTGGGGATATCTGGCAAAACGTTATATGCCAACTTCAAGATCACATATGCATGAGTTGAAGTTAAAATTACTCAATGCATCAAAAAATCAAAGTTCTATGGATGAATATCTTGATAGAATTTAATATTGTGCAGACAAATTGAGTGCTTTTGGTGTTGAAAGAGGTGAAAAAGACCTAATGTTGTATATTGTAAATGGATTACCTACAGATTATTCAGCTCTAAAACAACAATTAGGGTTAGTTCAAGTCTACTTCCATTTGCTGAATTACAAGTTTTATTAAGATCTGAAGAACTTCACGTTCTTAAAGATTTGAAAAATATCTCTACTGAATCCAACACGGCTCTAGCAGCAGTTGTACCATCTCAGAACACAACACAACCGCCATTTCAGAATTTTCAATCATATGGATATAAACCACCTCAATATTCATCTACTTCTTTCAGGAGAGGAGCTAGTAGAAATAAATTTCAGAAGGGAAGAGGTTTTGGTAGAGTACAATGTCAAATCTGTGGGAAAAACAACCATAGTGCCTCAGATTGCTATCACAGGTTCAATGCTTCCTACCATTTTTCTAATTAGACTAATGAAGGTCTCACTAATTCATCTTTCATGACTGCACCTCCACCAAATAATAATCATCCCCGTGCTTATGTTGCTCAATCTCTACCATCCCACCCCTCATCCATACCCTAATATGTTCAAAATCTACCATCTCACCCCACATCAATACCTTAATTACCCTATAATCCTCCACTATTACCTACACCTCCATATTCTGCTACTCCAATTTCATCATCATTTTCTTCTAATCCACTAATTCATTCCTCATCATCATCACTTATCCCACCTCTTAACTGGTATGTAGATATCTCCTCTTCTCATGATTCTTCCATTTCCACATCTCCTGATCTTCCTTCTCCCCATGCTTTTATAGAACAAACTACTCTTTCATCTTCAACTGGATGGCTATTTGACACAGGGGACACTAGTCATCTAGTCAACAATATTCGTTACTTTCACTCCTTTAAGAATTATACTGGAACTGAATTTGTTACAATAGGTAATGGTTAGAAAGTACCTATACTCCATACAGAAAATGGACTGCTCGCAACACCCTCCAAGAATATTATTCTTTCTAATATTCTTCATGTCCCACATATCACTCACAATTTTCTTTCAGTCCATCAACTTGCCAAAGACAACAACTGCAGGGTCATTTTTTATTCTCACATCTTCTATATCCAAGATAAATTCTCTAACCAAATCATTCTTCAAGGAGCTTTCTCTAAAGGACTCTGCACTCTTTATTCTCCCTCTTCTACTATGTCCCCCAATGCTTTTATTTCTATATCATCCTCCACTCACCTCTGGCATTCTAAACTAGGACATCCCACCTCTCAGATCTTATCTCACCTGTCTAAAACACATCTAATTCCTTCAGTTTCCTCTCCCTCAGAATGCCATGCATGTTGTACCTCAAAGAGTCATCAACTCCCATTTAAACCTTCCTCCACTCCTACTACTCAACCTTTTGAATTAGTTCATAGTGATGTTTGCGGCCCCACATCCAACATATCTCCTACTGGTCTTAGGTTCTATATTCTATTTGTGGATGATTTTACCAAATTTACTTGGCTCTATCCTCTTAAAAGCAAAACAGAAGTTTTCCATACTTTTGTTCACTTTGTAACTATGGTACTTACTCAATTTAAGTTGCTTGTTAAAATTCTTAGAACAGATAATGGAACTGAGTTTCTCAACCTCCCCATGACTCAATTCATGTCTCTAAAAGGGATCATTCACCAAACCTCTTATCCCTATACTCCCCAACAAAATGGCGTTAGTGAAAGAAAACATAGGCATTTGATTGAAACCACTTTGGCTCTCTTAAGCCACTCTTTTGTTCCTCCTAAATACTGGCCTGACACAATTCTCACAGCCACTTTCTTTATCAATATACTTCCTTCAACCTCTTTGAATCTTAAGTCTCCTTTTGAACTACTATTTCATCATCCACCTGATTACTCATCTCTTAAAGTGTTTGGTCGTTGTTGTTATCCTTGGCTTGTTCCTTATAAAACTTCTAAACTCAATCTAAAATCTAAGTCATGTGTTTTTCTAGGCTATGCTACTCACTCCAAAGGCTATAAATGTCTTGAGATCTCCACTGGTAAACTCTATATATCAATAAATGTCACTTTTGTGGAAAATCACTTTCCTTTCTCACCTATATTTACTCAGTATCTATCTCCTTTCATCACACCTAATCTCAGTCCTTCCCCTTCAATTTCTCCATTTTCCCAATTTTCCCCACTTTCATCTATATTTTCCTCATCCTCTCTCTCTTCTTCTGATTCTATATCTTCTACTACATCTCCTTCAACCTCTACTTCTTCTACTATATCTCTATCCATAGAACCTGCACCCTCTTCTCCTATGCCTACTACTGCGTGTACTACACTTCCTATATCTAATTATCCCATGATAGCCAGGGCTAAAATAGGTATACACAAACCAAAACTACCTTTTGATCCCTCTACTCTACTCATCACTACATCCAATGATTCTTTCCTTACTACTGAACCTACCTTCTTCTCACAAGCCAATACCTCACCAATTTGGAGAACAACTATGTCTGATGAATTTAGTGCCTTGATAGCTCAATAAACTTGAGAGTTAGTACCTTTACCTACTCATAAAATAGCCATTGGGTGCAAATGGGTGTTTAAGATTAAATTCAAATCAGATGGTTCACTGGCTAGGCACAAAGCCAGACTGGTTGCCAAGGGATTTCATCAAACACAAGGTCTTGATTACTTTAAAACATTTAGCCCTGTTGTGAAATAACCTACCATTAGATTGGTCATCTCATTATCTCTGCATTTTGGTTGGACAATTAAATAATTGGATGTTTCCAAAGAATTTTTACATGGAGTTCTAAAATAGGAAGTATATATGGTTCAACCTCCAGGTTTTATTGATTCCACTCAACCTACTTCTGTTTGCAAACTCAAAAAGGCTCTCTATGGACTTAAGCAAGCTCCTAGAGAATGGTTTGCCACTTTGTCCAAATTCTTAACATAATATGGTTTTATAAACAGCTCAGCAGATACATCCTTGTTTATAATGCACAATGCAAGTCATGTTCTAATAGTATTGGTACTGAAGATGACATCTTAGTTACTGGTAGTTCCTTTTCTGCTATCACATCTCTTATTACAACCATGAAAGCTTCTTTTGCAATGAAAGAGTTGGGGTCTTTGAATTATTTTTTAGTCATTGAAGTGCAGCAAAATCTATATGGATTACTCTTGTCTCAAGCAAAGTATGATACAGATCTATTAACCAAGGATGGTTTATCAGATTGTAAGTCTTGTGCTTCCCCATCAGCCTCCAAACCATCTTCTTCCTCTGATCTTACGCCTTTTAATTATCCTTAACTCTATAGAAGTCTCACAGGCTCCTTGTAGTATCTCACAGTGACTAGACATGATCTCTCCTATGATGTCAATTGGGTTTCTCAGTTTATGCATCAACCTCTCAATTTCCATTTTATTTCTCTCAAACGAATTCTAAAGTATGTTAAAGGCACCATCAATTTTTATCTTATGTTTCAGCCTGAACCACTTCAAATTCTTCCATATAGTGACTCTGAGTGGGCAGAAGATTCTATTGATAGAAGGTCTAGATCTGGATATTGGGTATATCTAGGTCCTAATCTTATTGCTTGGTCTGCAAAGAAGAAAACATCAATTGTTAAATCCAGCACTGAAGCTGAATATAAGGCTCTCTCTATAGCAGCTATAGAGGTATTATGTCTTCAATAATTACTCACAGATAATCAGGTTTCTCTATCATCTCTTCCTACTCTATGGTGTGATAATATTGGGGCTCTTTCACTAGCATCTAATCCTATATTTCATGCTCGGAGCAAGCACATTGAGGTTGCTTTCCATTTTTCAGAGAAAAGATTGCTTCTAAATAACTTCAAGTTACTCACATTTCATCTATGGACCAACTAGCAGACATGTTCACAAAAGTTTTCTCTGTCTCTAGGTTCCAATATCTTCACGATAAAGTCATGCCTCATAGTCATCTTTCTACAGTACAAGTTGCTCCTGTTCTACCTCAGTAGACCAGCTCCAACTTGAAGGGGGTTGTTAGATAGTTACTTACAACTAGTACTTATAGTTTTCCATAAATACCCCTAGACAGCTATTTATGTTAGTACTTATGTTATTCTATTGTAACTAGATCTAGTTCAACCAGTTAAGGAAGATTAGTATATAAACTAACTTCATATTTCATTTGTAAGTGTGATTTCAAAATTATAATAAACAAAAACACCATCATATTCTTCAAAGATTAGTATATAAACTAACTTCCTATTTCATTTGTAAGTGTGATTTCAGAATTATAATAAACAGAAACACCATCATATTCTTCATGGTATGAGAACCCTAGGGTTTTAGTTCCTGATCTCATTCTTCATCTTCTTCAAACACCACTTCTTCACTCCTCTTCGAAATCTCACTAATTATCTTCTTCAATCCTTATTCTTCAATTCGTCTCTTAAAACTTCAAATCTTCATTAATGGTGATTATCAATAATCTTGATATTCCACCACATCTGGTCTTTTTTGTATCACATCTTAACTCGTTAATCACCATTAAACTAGATTCATCCAACTATATGGTTTAGCAATTTCAAGTCAAGAATACTTTGCGAGCAAATCATCTACTGCACTATGTTGATGGATCATCTCCTCCACCAACTATTGAAATTAAAGATGATCAAGGTATTAAGATTCTCAATCCTGAATTTACTACATAGAGCAACATTGATTGTCAACTAGTGAGTTATTTTAATGTAATCATATCCCCTTCAATTCTTCCCCAAATAGTAGGGTTTAATCATGCATTTGAAATTTGGGGATATCTGGCAAAACGTTATATGCCAACTTCAAGATCACATATGCATGAGTTGAAGTTAAAATTACTCAATGCATCAAAAGATCAAAGTTCTATGGATGAATATCTTGATAGAATTAAAGATTGTGCAGACAAATTGAGTGCTTCTGGTGTTGAAATAGGTGAAAAAGACCTAATGTTGTATATTGTAAATGGATTACCTGCAGATTATTCAGCTCTAAAACAACAATTAGGGTTAGTTCAACTCTACTTCCATTTGCTGAATTACAAGTTTTATTAAGATCTGAAGAACTTCACGTTTTTAAAGATTTGAAAAATGTCTCTACTGAATCCAACACGGCTCTAGCAGCAGTTGTACCATCTCATAACACAACACAACCCCCATTTCAGAATTTTCAATCCTATGGATATAAACCACCTCAATATTCATCTACTTATTTCAGGAAAGCAGCTAGTAGAAATAAATTTCAGAAGGGAGGAGGTTTTGGTAGAGTAAAATGTCAAATCTGTGGGAAAAACAACCATAGTGCCTCAGGTTCCTATCACAGGTTCAATGCTTCCTACCATTTTTCTAATCAGACTAATCAAGGTCTCACTAATTCATCTTTCATGACTGCTCCTCCACCAAATAATAATCATCCTCGTGCTTATGTTACTCAATCTCTACCATCCCACCCCTCATCCATACCCTCATATGTTCAAAATCTACCATCTCATCCCACATCAATACCTTAATTACCCTATAATCCTCCACTATTACCTACACCTCCATATTCTGCTACTCCTATTTCATCATCATTTTATTCTCATCCACTAATTCATTCCTCATCATCATCACATATCCCACCTCCTAACTGGTATGTAGATATCTCCTCTTCTCATGATTCTTCCATTTTCACATCTCCTGATCTTCCTTCTCCCCATGCTTTTATAGCACAAACTACTCTTTCATCTTCAACTGGATGGCTATTTGACACAGGGGCCACTAGTCATCTAGTCAACAATATTCATTACTTTCACTCCTTCAAGAATTATACTGGAACTGAATTTGTTACAATGGGTAATGGTCAGAAAGTACCCATACTCCATACAGAAAATGGTTTGCTCGCAACACCCTCCAAGAATATTATTCTTTCTTATATTCTTCATGTCCCACATATCACTCACAATTTTCTTTCAGTCCATCAACTTGCCAAAGACAACAACTGCAGGGTCATTTTTTATTCTCACATCTTATATATCCAAGATAAATTCTCTAACCAAATCATTCTTCAAGGAGCTTTCTCTAAAGGACTCTGCACTCTTTATTCTCCCACTTCTACTATGTCCCCCAATGCTTTTATTTTTATATCATCCTCCACTCACCTTTGGCATTCTAAACTAGGACATCCCACCTCTCAGATCTTATCTCACATGTCTAAAACACATCTAATTCCTTCAGTTTCCTCTCTCTCACAATGCCATGCATGATGTACCTCAAAAAATCATCAACTCTCATTTAAACCTACTTCCACTCCTACTACTCAACCTTTTGAATTAGTTCATAGTGATGTTTGCGGCCCCACATCCAACATTTCTCCTACTGGTCTCAGGTTCTATATTCTATTTGTGGATGATTTTACCAAATTTACTTGGCTCTATCCTCTTAAAAGCAAAATAAAAGTTTTCCATACTTTTTTCATTTTGTACTTACTCAGTTTAAGTTGTCTATTAAAATTCTGAATTAGTTTATTAGTTTGTTGAATTAGTTTGTTAGTTTGTTCATGTTGAGGGTCCTATATAAAGAATGCCATCTTACTTGTAATAATCAAGTAGTCTCAATTTATGATACAAAACAATTCTCTTTTCTCTCTCTACTATTTGCCTCTCTCAAACTGTCTTGTTTTGTAATATGATATTAGAGCAGTAGAAAACATACGGCTCATCATCTTTGTTATTTTATTTCATTATTTCTTTCGATCTATAGTCAAGGATGGCTCCTTTTTCACATGGAAATGGAATCAGAAATTTCAATGGCAGATTTTTTTTCTATTTCTTCAAAATTAAATCTTATCATGGGTCCTTTATCATTTATCAGATATTTCAATTTCTGGGCGATGTTGGTGGGTTTTGACCTGCCCGATGTTCTTGCACCCGATTGCATTTTTTTTCTGTTGTTTCGGTGGTTCGTGGTTGCCTCTAACGTTGTTGTAATACCGTTTTCCTGAAACGGTGTGTGGCACCTTGTTTTTCTGGCTCATTACTGTTATTTATTGGGCCATGTTTCTTTGTTTGAGCTGTGGTGATGATTTCTTCTTCGATTGAATTGGGTGCTTTCCCGACAATCCAAGTTGGTCAAGTTTTTTTTTAATAATGATATGAGTACAAAAATCTCCCCCAAATCTGATGTGGATTTCACTTACTCTCTCACCTACCTATTAAGTATAGCCTTGTGTTATGGGGTCCCGCCAGGGCACCATATTAATTACTTTTGGGGGGAGTTTGGGGGGAGTTATTTGGGACTCATAGCACTACTCTTTTTTTTTTCAGTTACTGGTTGGTATTGTGGGTCCTCGAGCCGGCGATGTCCAACTTGGTGCTTGATTGTCTAACTGAGTTTCTTTATGCCTTGAGACGCAAACCATATAATGGTCTATCTGTGTTGACAAATATAGAGTTGGACTCAATACATATCGAAAACAATATCTCTTATGCTTTATGTCGTTTCCCACTATTAACAATGACATTCTGTTTCATGTGAATAAGGCACAAGCATTTTATTCACTGTGTAGAGACAAATTCAAGGAACTGTGACAACCCGCTATCCGAAATAAAGGGTGGCCAGCCCGATACCCCAATGAAACAGGAATCATGGATAGATATCATTCTCAGAATCACAATAATCATACAGAGTACCAGGAATAACCACACAATATTCCAGAAAACGGGTTATCAAAAATTTAGTTGGTAATTTAAAGAAAACACTTTCAACAACCCATAATAGAAGAGAGGGTGGAAACTCCCACAAACATATATAATATAATCCAATAGATAAGAAAGGACCGAATAAAGCATCGGTCGATACAATCCATACAATACACAGTAAGTTCCATGTGTTACTTAATACAACATTTATACAATTACAACCATTTGGGCCACACGCCCGAATAAAGACTGATCTTAGCTAGAAAACAATAATAAAGGCGTCTACACAAAATATCCCGTGATACCTGCAAAATGTCACGGCTCCTCAAAAGACTCCGAGAAAAGTAAGTCATTACGGGCGTCCTTGCGGCGGAACACCTGGACGAAAATAGAAGACACATACACAACAAGAAAACGAAGAACCGGTCAGAGGTCGGTTTTATATGATCACTAGATAAATGACAGGTATGACAATAATGTACAGGTAAGCATGGATGATACGGATGATATTCTAGCATGGTAACATCATATAAAGAACTAAGACAGTTAAATGATTATTAATATGAGATTCAATTATACAAAGAAATAAAAGTACTCATAAGCCTTTTTCGTCTTTCATCATTTTCATTTCCGTCTTCTTTTCATTCCTTATCAGGAATGCATTTATTACCATGTGCTCTTTATAGCACTTATCTCAATAGTATGCTCTTTGTGGCATATACTTTGCTCTTTATGGCATTAATGTTCCATCGAGTCCAACTCGATAATTGAATAGTTATAAATATGTATATAACGATTCTAAGACCGCCCGTCCGGGTTTCCCCACTGTGCGCGTCCCTAAATAACCATCATCTTCCAGGGCCTAACATAAGACAACCTGGGATCCTATCGCAAACGTCGGGAAGCGGCCATATGCCTTCGGGATAGTCAAGACCACACCCGAAATCTCCTACCCATCGCAGAAACATATAAACAAGCGCTCATATGGCCTAGGACTATATCCACCCTGCATTCATTAGCCAGGGGGCTTCACCTCACGCACGGACTTCCCTTAAGATGGTATTTAGAGAGGTATGTATCATCCATTTTATTAATTTCCATTTCATGGTTCAGTAAATTATGGTTTACTTTATCCATTTTACATTTTATCAAATGCATTGTGGTATACTTCACATCATCATAACAACCTCGAAGAATATTTAAACTCTCCAAGTTATCTCTCCCAAATGTCCTTATTTGGACTTTATATTAAGCCATCAAATGAGATCTAGTTCGCATTTACTCCTAAAGTCTCCAAATTCGACCTTAAGATTTCCTAGAGCTTTATAGGACTACCTGACAGAAATAATGCCTAAACATTTCTTTAAATCTCCCCTCCCCTGACCGGAACCCTAGATGAACCCCTTCGAGTCTAGGGAGTCGACCGAACTTAACTAATACTATAAGTCCCTATTTTTACTTCATTTAAGAAGGTCCCTTTGTTCCTATGAAAAGAAGAAGTTAAGGATTGAAAATAAAATGTTTGGGAAGAAAACAGGGGACCGGTCGACCGGTCCTAATACCGCGGTCGACCGCGTCTCAAGATTTGGCCTAAAAAGAAAAGCAGAAAGTCCATTTCGGCGGAGCCGTTCGACCGGTCAGGGGACCGCGGTCGACCGCGCCATAATTTTAGGCCTTTGAAAGAAATGCAGTGAACCCTCTCCCATAGACCCGGTCGACCGGTCTGCGAACCGCGGTCGACCGATCTGAGAAGACCTAGACCACAACTTCCAATTCTAACTCATTTATTTCCACCAACATAACATAATTGCTACAACTACTACAATAAACCTCATCAAACATCCCAAAACATTCTTCAATGGATCAAAACCCACAAATACACAAGGAAAACCCTAAATAGCTAAACCATGATAATTACATCATTATCACATCAAATCATTTATCTTAAACCATAAATAGCAAGTAATAAACTTGCCTCAATGTAGAAAATGCAGATTTTCTTGGTGTTGGAGCAAGAATCCTTCTTAAATCTTCAATACCCTTTCTCCTCTCTACTCTTTCTCTTTCTTACTTTAGCTTTCTAGGTTTAGGAAATAAAATTAGGTGAATAGTGATTCACTCAAGACATAAATCGTGCCTTTAGCCAAAAATCCCAACTTAATTGATCGATATTGCGATAAAATAATACGCAATTGCATATTTAAGGCATAATCAGTCAAAAATGCCCAAAATCTCAAAACACATAATCGCACAATATCTAACTATCTCGCACGTTTCGAAATCAACTGCGGCCTCTAAATTATCATTTGGACATTTTATAATTGAATTTAAGTTCCGGTCTCATTATTAAGCCAAATATCATTTTAATTCATATGATATTAATAAGCATAACATAGCAATATTCACCCATAGTTATGGTATATATGCAAACTCATAGTGGATATTAACTTTTCTTCATTAAATTAGCACTCAATTCATAATCCAGAACTCATATCTAATTACCACACCTAGTAATTAATATAAAATACGTTCTCATAAGTGAGGCTTATTACAGGAACTTCTTTTAGTCGGTCCACCATTTTATTTAGTGGATTTGAAGGATGTCTTTGTTACAAGAGAATATTGATTGCCAAGTATTGTTACAGGAGGCCCATAGTCCCTTTTCAGTGGATATGACATGTAATTTTAACACTTATAAACGAGGACATCTGCATGTAACCAATTTGGAGTTCAAATATTTATTCTTTAGAGGAAAAATCGACAAATTGTCAATGGAACCCACTTGCTTCACATCTACAATATAGTAGTCAAGATTCTATTAGATTTCAAAATTTGTCCCTCCCAAAATACTAAATTTTCCATCAAACCTATGTTTGTTACAAATTGTCCACAAATCCCAACAAATAAATTAAGTTACTAAGCATATCTAGATTTATCAATGTTGAATCCCAAAAGAAAAGGAATATTTTTTTCTTCCTCCTCTTGAACTATAGCAATGAGGGAACGTTTGGTGTGATTGGTTTTCAACCCTAGAGTTGATTTCTTTAAGAGGGTCAATAATGGGTTTCCCGGTGATTTTATTAGGCTTTGTAAAAAGCATAAGATCGTTTTCATGCAAAGGTTAGTAATAAAAGAATTCTTACATTTAGTATGTAGCTTCACATTTTCCTTAATGGATTGAGATTAGAGCATAGAATTAAATACTTTCGTGACACTAAAAACAATAATAGAGAGATGGCTCCTTATCTCGACTCTTTCTTTCCTTTGATATACCCTAACCATTGATTTTAATGTCATGGCTAGAATTAAATATTTAGGTATATATTGACTCCACAAACTTCTTAGAGAATCCATTCTTATTCACAATCGACATAATAATATGATTACATTATTTTATTCCTTTAGGATGTCAACATTGAAATAACATCTGAGGATAAAATTACTCCATTTGTAATTTCATAAAATATAGCAAGTGAGCATAAAATTATTAATTATGTATCTATTGTCCACGAAAGTGGAATTGTTAGAAATGATGATATGTGGAAGAACTTGATTCATTATACTAGATAAAAATTGTGTAATGCATTTGTAAATGACATGCAATAAGAAATAAAACCAAAATCCTCTGCTCTCTCATGATTGGGGGCCTTAGGGATAAGGACCCAGTTTGGTCACATTCATATGGATTATTGTTTTTTCATTGAAAAATAAATATTAACTAGAGCAGATAAATATTTACCGACTATACTCTAACATGTTATGGAGAAAGAGGAATTGATACCATCTGGACCTCTATCATTAATCTCATCCATACTAAACAAGTTGTTTTTATTTATTCTTCTTCCACAATGGCTACAAGCATATTGGATAACTATAAAATAGTTGTCTAACAACAACATTATCAAATAACTTATTGTCCAATCATTGCTTTCTTCACTACAAGTAAATTAATGTAAAATGTAAGAAATTATTTGTCAATTTGGTTCTTATTCTGAAGATTAGCACTCAGACAATTGTAAAAGCTTCTTATAATGTTTTGAGACCTTGTACTTTTGACGCATTTCTGCTACTAATATGTTTCCTTCTCTTTCAAATATCTAATTGATACTAGATTTATTTCTAGTAAGTGCTTCCTGTTGATTGATTGTGATGTTCAACTCCTCTACTAAATCTTTCAATTTAGTAGCTATGTTGAACCTATATGGGTCTAAACAAATAGTATATTAAACCCTGTTTAAATACATTTTAACACAGCAAATTTTAAAGATAAATTATAAAAGCGAACTTTGCTCCATTTTTTGAGGGTTTGGTTTACTAGCTTGCATGCCACCCCCCATATTTTGAAAAATTAAATATCTAAGCAGAATAAATCCCACTCAATATTCCATTCGAGGGTGAGGGGTAATTTACATTCATCCACTTATAATTCAGCCGCAATATTGGTACGACAATAACACAACCCAATGATCACATGAATAATAAGTTCATAACACAATTAAATCCTATCTATTCATAAGAAATAAATAAAATATAGATGACCTATAATTACTATCTTAACTTAAATTTAGATTATGTCACACAATCATACATAGTATTTATATTTCAATGCTAGCTCACGTGCCAATTCGATCATAAATGGTTAATGTAACAATAAATTATTTAAGAGAAACTTAAACATTATTTTAAGGTAAATATGAGGCTTCGTTGGCTCCCACACATAAGTTATTCCAAGGTCGTTATTTGTTACTCGTCTACTGATTTTCTTATAATTGATTTTGGACAACCTATGGAATGGACGCACTTGATATAAGACAAATCATTTTGATATTAAAAAATATTTCAACAAATTAGACTAAATATTTTATCATAAAAATGGTTGGTCAGAAGGAGTAGATGAGAGTACTTTCACTAGTTGAGGCTTTATATCTTTAAAAGCATCACTCGAGGACTTCAAAATCTAAAATTATGTTTTATAACAACAAATACTTAAAATAGATATTACTTATAGAATTAATGTTTAAAATGATTTCCATTCACCATTATTGAAAATTATATAAGATGTATAGTTCCGCACTCAGAATAAAGCAATATTTATCTGACAAAGTTGTGAAAAATCTTTCCTCTAAAATAATGTTCTCATTCATTCAAATAATGATATATTTATTTCCAAACAAGACAATATTTTTTTTATATCAATTGTTATTTTTCCGTTAGCTTTAAAGTTATAGAAAATATATTTTAATGTTCGGGCTTTCGCGTACTTTAATGGTTATTTTTTCTTAGACTCCACTACTTTATCCTCACCCCTTGTCTAGTGCACACTTGTATCCCATGTGCCTTTGATATGACTTAAGCCACTCCCAAGTTAAAATTTCATAGCAATACCTTCCGGAGTTAATTCACAACCATCGGTTGGTTTGTCAAATACCCCCCAAAAATGCGCGCAAACGTTAGACACGTCAACTTTCTCAGACAAAGTAACGAATAATAAATCTGGCCTCCTATAGAAGGAGTGTAATATCAATTTTCGAGGAAATTAAAATAATAAATACTCCCATTTATTTTCAATCCTCACCTAGGAGGCATAGTGGAGGACTAAGTTTTAAGTATTTAAGTTTCTCTTTTAAACATTTTTTGTAATCTCTTGTTAGAACTTTATTCCGTAAATGTCTTTGTAACATAAAAAACTTTGTGTATAATAAATATTGTTCTCTTATGGCTAACTTCATATCTCAACATGACAACAGATTATGCATACATGATTGTAAATTTCATACACAAAATAAATATAATAGTAATATTTCTTTCATAACATAAGGTCAACGTTATCGATATGAAATCATATCATAAGAAAGTCAAAATCATACTTGTCTTCTCAAACAAAAATTGGCCTTTTGTATTCATATAAATTCCTAAGCGTCTACATTTAAAGTCAAATTTTTCCAGATATCAATATAACAAGGTGGGACTTTCTTATTCATTTATAAACATTTTTGACATATTATTTCAACTTCTTTACCTACTTAACTCACATTGCCTGGAATCATACCATTATGCACAAAACATCTTTAAATGTTTATTTACAAGAGAAAAAGATACATGTAATTATTTTTATTTTTTTACTTTTCATAAGTTAAAATATCTTATATTTTTCATGAATATAAACTCATAGAATAAGTTTTTTTTATAAGTAAATGATTCAATAAAACACACTCGCCTAAGAGGACGAAATCCCATATACAGGAAGTATACAAAATAAAAAAGCAAAGGGATGAAACCCACAACAAACTAGTCAAGCCCTTGGAACTCCTCCAAAAACTCAAAAAAGATAGACAACGATGAATCATATCTTTTCGTATACCAAGTAAGAAGAAGATTCAAAAAATTGTACTGAATCCGAGAAGGATCAAGCTCGACATCCTCAAAACATCTCATGTTCCTCTCCTACCGGATGGTCCAAAAAATACTGTGAGGGACCATGAACCAGACAACCTGCGGTCCAGTCCAACCCCTAGACCTCCTCTAAACCGTCTGCACCTCGCCTATCGAACTAGTCATAACCCAATCAATCTGGCTTAAAGAGAAAAATAAATCCTAAATACTCCTAGTCACCTGACAGTGTAGAAGAAGGTGATTGGTCATCTCATCCTCCTTCTTGCAAAGCCAACATCTACTAGCTATCCTCCTTCCTGTGTTCTGAAGCCCTCAATAGTCAAGATGGCCTGCCTGGAAGCGGTCCATACATAGAAGCAAACCTTGGGAGGCGCATGGCACTTCCAAATGGCCTTCCACAGAAAAGAAACACCCCCACGACCCCTCAACACATAATAATGACTCTTAATAGAGAACAGTCCATCCCTAGAGCGCCTCCACCTCAACCCATCTACCCTCAATGACGGAGACGGAGCTGACCTCAGCCATTCAAAAAACTCCTCCGCCTCATCCAACTCCCAATCTCGGAGACCCCTCCTAAACTTCGGGTCCCACGCCCCACGATCCCCTAACCTCCACCTATGATCCTCAACTAAACCCTCTCTATATCCAGCAAGTCGAAACATCCTTGGGAAGAACCTCCAAAGAGCCTCCCGTGCCCCACTTATCCTTCCAAAACTTGACACGACTCCCATTCCCAAGATGGAAGGAGATAACAAAGGAAACTTCCCCCATCCAAGCCCAATGTGCCTCCACCACCCCATTCCATGAGTAGAGCACCCCACAATAGGACCATAACCATGCGGACCCGCCCCACGCCTAAGGACCACCACCCTCCTACATAATCTTCCACCTTTTATATTAAAGCACCACAGCCACTTCCCCAGTAAAGCCTGATTGAAATGAACTAAGCTCCTCACCCCAGCCCCACCCTCTATTAGCGGCCTGCACACTACATCCCAACTCATGAAGCAATATTTAAACTGATCTTCATTCCCTCTCCACAAAAATCCCTCATGAGCTTCTCGAGCTGCTTGCCAATGGTCCCAGGTAAAGGTAGAATAGACAAAAAGTACGTCGGAGGGCTAGATAAAACACTATTGATCAACGTCAATCAACCACCTTTAGACAAGTAACTATGCTTCCAACCTGCTAATCTCCTATGGACCCTCTCAAGGACTGGATCCTACATCGCAGAAGACTTAAACGTATCCCTTAAAGGAAGGCCAATGTAAGTAAAAGGGAGAGAGCCAATGCGACAGTCGAGAACACTAGCCATAACCCCCAAGTTGTCCATCTCACCTACGGCAATCAACTCACTCTTACTGGCATTGATACGTAAACCCGACACTGCCTCAAAACACACCAGAAGAAACAGCAAAATCCTCACCACATCCATAGACAACCCACAAAAGATAATAGAATTATCAGCAAACATAAGGTGAGAGACCTCAATAGAATGGGGCAGAGAATTCCCAATCGAAAAGCCCGAGATACGACCACCCTCCACCAATCGACTCATCATCGAGAGAATGCCTCCATAACCAGGATAAATAGGAAGGGGGATAATGATTCACCCTACCTAAGACCCCGCGAACTTGAGAAGAACCCTTGAGGAACACCATTAACAAGAACAGATAAGTTAACAAAGGAAATGCACCTCTTCATCTACCTGCACCACCGCTCCCAAACCCCTATCCTAGTGAGAATTTAAAGAAGTAACTCCCAGCTCACATGATCGTAAGCCTTCTCAATGTCAAGCTTGCAAATGATACCAGGAACCCCACCTCTCAACCTAGAATCAATGCACTCATTCGCAACTAGCGCAACATCAAGGATCTGACGACCATCGATAAACGTGCTCGGCGCATCCGAAATGAGAGGATCAATCACCTTTCTAAGTCTAACTGATAAGACCTTATAAAGGAGCTTATATACACTGACAACCAAACTAATGGGTCAGAAATTTCTCACATCTGTAGCCTCGCCTTTCTTTGGAATCAAAATTATAAACGTGGCATTCAAGCTCCTCAGAAAGTAACCCCTATCATAGAACTCGCTGAAAACAACCATGACATCCACCCTGAGAACCTCCCAACAGTTTTGGAAAAATTCCATACTGAATCCGTCCAGACCAGGCCCCTTATCCCCAGACATCTACCGCAGAACCTGAACAACCTCCGCCTCCGTGAACATCTGTAACACCCCGTAATTTTGAGGATTTAAAATTTAATTATTTTTTGGAGAAATATAAATATTTAAATTGGAGAAACTTAAATTTATGATTTAGAGAATTTATTTGAGTGGGAAGAATTTATTTATATTTGGCGACTTTAAGTTAAATTGTTCGAATTAATGGGTGTCGCATTTTGAGATCAAAATTGGAGAATGTTATAAAGTATTTCGAATGATAATTCTGAGTGCGCGATTGAGTCCAGATGGGTCGAGATAGTCAGAAAAGAGTAATCGGGTGTAGTAATCGGGTCTCGGGATATTTTTCGGCATAGTCGGGCCCACACGGGATGATTTGGGCCATTTTAATTAGGCCCGTATGGCCTAAAACAGGATTAAGGGTTTTAAACCTAATTGAGGGACTAGTGAACGGCAGATAGAAAATTCTAAACCTAGGGTTTGAGAGGGGATTAGAGGAAGTTAATCAAGAAGCCAATTAGGGATCTTTTTGGAGCCAAATTAAGGGACTAATTGGGGTGTTCATCATCAACGCCTTAACTACACCAACAGACCAGACTCTACGAACGATTCTAGGTAAGTGGTTAACTGTTATGACTCTTAAATTTATAATAATCAATTCATATTATGGTGGGTGGAAATCGAAATCCGTTTTGGGTGGGTTATGGCATGAAATTAGGTTTTTATGAAATTGAACATGTTATGTGATTGAATAGTTCAATTGATATTATAGAAGCATTTAGTGTTAATTAGAATTAGGACTATAATAGAATATCAGTATTGGAGACGAATTGATTGGGAGTGTGAAATCAATTTTTGGTTTAATGAATTTGATGATAAGGTAAAGAAATCTGTTTTTGGAATGGATGATATTTCCTAGAAATTGATTATGTTAATGTGGTTAGAGGATGATCATGATTTGTTTTAGATATGAATATATGATACAATGATAAATTAATACTGAAAAATTAGAGACTTAAAATCTTGAAAATTCGTTAATGGAGGAAAACAGAACCTCAGAGAAGATGACCCCTGCTCGATCACCTTCGGGGATTTCGGCAGTTTGGCTTGGAAAACTTATATGGGTTAGAATTTTTGATTAGATTTTTTCCATATATTTAATAGATGAAAATTAAATATGGAACCTTGCTCCTAACAATTATTGGGGAGATATAATTGGGTTTAGGAGGACTACATTTGTATGCCACAAAATGGATGAATTTTTGAAAATAGATTTTAGTAGTAGATTCGGTCCGAGGAAAAAATATTCGGGTATTGTAGTTGAGTGGCACTACATTATTAAAGGGATCGAAGTGTAATAAAGTAGTTATGGGGTGTTGTCAATTTATTAAATACCGCAAGTGTGCGGGCTATTATAGAATAGCGAGTGTAAGTAAGGGTCGAACCCACAGAGATTTGTCAATTTTTCATTCAAATTAATTGTGACTGTCCAACTAGACTAAATGGGATAGAGAATGATTATGAACTACACTAAATAAAATCAACTATGATAAATGAGAGTAACACAAGATATTTGTAAAAAATTAGGAAGTAATTAGGATTCGGGGTCCATTTATCACGTAACTAACATTGCACACTAATTTAATGTTGACATTCCCTTTTTATAACTCAAATTAAACCGACTCTTGCCGCGTTTAATTCGAAAAATATGACGGTTATGATCATAATATTTTTAACGTCTCTAATAGATGGCTAAAATCCCTATTCCCTTAGAAAATACAGGTTTTAAATTCGCAAATATATTCAAGCATGGACTATCAAAACAAGAAAAGTGCAATCATAATCCATCAAAAATTACTATTTTTAAATCTCAAAACATGATTGACAAAACAATTTTGAAGGTTCTAAAACACACTCTCGTGTCATTTTAAAATGAATACCGAATCTTTAATAATAATTAAAACGATTAGGGAATAAACAACGATAAAATTAATGTGACAATATTAGCTGACTATGAGAAACTTCACCCTACTCCTAATATAAGAATCAAGCTACCATAATGAAAGAGAAATTGGAAGAATGAGTAGAGATCTTCATTAATAAACCAAACTTACAAATAGTTCTCTCACAACAATCTTCAATCCTCTAAGAAAATGATAAAAACTTGGCCCTCAAATTGTTTACAATCACTCAAAGTTTATCCCCGAAATCCTCCAGGAAATTCCTCTCTAATTGTCTACTAAAACTGTCTACGAAATTATGAGCCCAAGGGTCCTTTTTATAAGACAAGTGGTAAGGTATTTGAGTTGTCGTGGGACTCTTTCTGATTGGCCGAATGGTGTTGGTAGCTATCTATCCACCTCTTTAATCTTTGGATCGTGATAAGGGACGAAATTTTCCCCCACTCAAAAACTCTTATCTTTTCTTGCTGAACACGCATGCCGAGTTTCGTCCAAATCGGAGAATAAAATAGCATTTTTTCAACCGTCCGTAAAAATCAGCTTTTTCGCGCGTTTTTTGAATTGATCATCAATTTGTACCAAATTCCATCACTATCTGCAAAAATTTCACTAGGCAACTTTTTTCACAAATTAGCACAAGAATATTATAAAATTATCGAAGTGCCCATTTTTTATTTAAAATTGTCATTTTCAATATAAATTCAATCATTCTCGTAATTTTTCCTCTTTTTAATAAAATAGTCCTAAGAACTTATTAAATACACTAAAATGGGACAAATAAAGTATAAATTTGAGTATAAAATATACAAAATAATGCACTCATCAAATACCCCCAAACCTAAACTTTGCTAGTCCTCGAGCAAAACTAAAAATTAAAATCAAACTCACTTTCGTAGGAATCACGATTGCACTTAGCATGTGCATCAAGCCGTTAAACCCCTAGGTTACCCTAGTGGACGAGTTTTGTCTCGTGAGGATTTTCACTTAATGTACCCACAAAATTCAAAAACTTGACTCAATACAAATGACTCAAAAGCAATATAAGCAAGTTTGAATGCAAACTTCATAAATATAGTAGAACTTACCTTTTTAATCTTAACTTATCGTGTGTATGTGTGTGTGTGCATAGCCAATATAATCGTCCATTTCAAAAGATTTGATCGTTACATTTCTTATTCGAAAGTTCGTCTTGATTTCAAAATCTCACGGGATGCACTCACAATCGAACACTCGAAAACGAATTATTTTCTCTGGGTATATGTGAATAAAAGAGTAAATTTAAATGAACGAATCTCACATATACATTATCAAAAATGGAATTTTATAATGGATGAATATGATCTCATGAATGGAAAATCGATTACTTTTTGAAAACGTTGAATCACACAATAGATCCTATTCATCTTCTCTCCACAATATAAGTAACTTTACTTGAGATCGATTAGGAATTTCTCTGGTTGTATTGTAGGCTACGGTTTGGCTAGAAATAATGTTTTTTTCGGAGTTTAAAATTTCTGAGAATATAGAGATTTTTTTTTGGTATTTTGATTTTTTGGCAGTTTTTCTTCCAACCTCGATTTTTCTTTTCTTCTTTTTCTTTCAACTCATATTTTTTTCATCATCTTTCTTTCTTTCTTTCTTTCTTTCTTCCATTTTTTTTTGACACATCATTCTTTTGCGAACATTTTTTTTTGCCTTTTTTTCAACCGTAATTTTACCCTAGTATTCTCAGAAAATGGGTATGACTTCTTTTTATGAGCTTCAAACTCCCAGTTGTAGTTAGGTAGGATAATGGGTTTTCAACAAAAGACATATTTTCTTTTTGGCTTAAATGAGCTTGCAACGGAATAATGTAAAAAGGTTGGAATTTTAAGCTTAATTTTGGGCTTTCAAACGATGGCCTAATCTCATTTCTCAAGTTTCGTTCAGTTAATTTGTCTCTCAAGACGACTTACCAAGACTTCTAGTGCTTTAAGATTCACATTTTGACCTTTTGTTTTCAGTAATCGGATAAAACAAAGAACTTGAGATCATCAACGAATTTATCACTGAAGGAAAGTGTTAGTTATTTTATCTCGGATTGATTTAAATCTCTCGAAAACGATGAATGGCATAAAAATCTCACCGGATTAAAATCTCCACATTTATTCATTAAGCATATTAACTTTCACCTCAATATCGATTTTTGATCATATTATATGACTAATGTGTAAAAAAATTCATAAGATGAGAGATCGATGAATTAATTATATATTAAGAAATCGTTTCCAAACTCAATTATATTGAAAATCTTTTTGAATTTTTAAAAAATTTTATATTTTTTTTTCAAAAATATCATCCTTACCCCCAAACCTAATTTTTACATTGTCCTCAATGTATGCTCAAATAAAAATATGGACAAGGAAAATAAAGTAAAGAAGTAAAATGATGATACATGTTAACTAAAAAATAACAAAAAGAAACAAAAATACACAAATAATATACAGACACATGACAATTACCATCCTCACCATAAATTAATAATCGAAACAGTTGTGGATCATTCCAATTAATAAACTTTATAGCACTAAGGGCCAAAATATCATAAATTTGAGATCATGATTGCACAACACAAATTTCAATCTTAAATCCATGGTCATAATGGTGAGCACCGACATCATCAATAATAAATAAATTTGAATCGCATGAATCATATGTCGATGCATCACATGGAGGTAATAAATTGAAATAAGGGTCCAAATATTTATTATCCCTTTTTCGAAAATAGTCACGTAAGATTAGGGATGCATACTCCACTCCTAAATGTGAGATTTTATGAAAAGCGTGGGAAGAAGATGTATCTTGAGAGATACACTTTCCTCATCAAAAACAGGAGGACCGTCATAAATACTTGAAGTATCACTAAAATCGGATGACGAATCCTCAAATAAATTTTTCCAAATATAAAAAGAAGTAGAATTTTGCTCAATTAAATTAGGAGAAAAATCTTGACAAACATCCAAATCATTACAAGTATTACACGTGTCAAGATTGTTAATTTTTTTCTCCTCATAAAATTGATTATCCCTAATTAATTCATGATTATTTTTATAAATAGCATCATCATACTGTTTGTTCACCTCTCTCCAATTGATACACTTTGGTGGACCGATAGTAATTATAGCGGCTGGAGTCTCATGCATACCTTCTTTAATTTTTAAAATGACTACTGACTCATCTGAATTAAATTGAAATACGTAGTCATCTAGATTTTCAGTATTTTGTGAAAATACGTCTACATGATCTATTAAGGAATATGAGAAAGATGACGGAATAATAATATGAGGATCACCTATTGCAATTTACAACACATGAATTTATTTATTTATTTTGGATAGCTCCTACTCTTTGACAAGGGAGAATTTAAAAGACGACCAACTATGGTTGTCTCCTCAAATTTCGATTTCACCTTCAGGTAGGTGGTCGGTACGAAGACTCATTAAAAATCACCAATCCTAAACAAGGTGAAACGGAATCGATTTGACAAGTTCACGTTGGAGAAGCTTTTAATTCTAGCATCGTTAAGAGTTTTTTTTTTTGTTTTTTTGAATTTTTTTTACTAAAAAAATTGCAAAAAGTAAAACAAACTAGTCCGAAAGTCATATATTTTTTTTTTAAAAAATTGTCAAATCCCCGGCAACGGTGCCAAAAACTTGTTGTCAATTTATAAAATACCGCAAGTGCTTGGGCTATTATAGAATAGCGAGTGTAAGTACGGGTCGAACCCACAGAGATTTGTCAATTTTTCATTCTAATTAATTGTGACTGTCCAACTAGACTAAATGGGATAGAGAATGATTATGAACTACACTAAATAAAATCAACTACGATAAATGAGAGTAACACAAGATATTTGTAAATAATTAGGAAGTAATTAGGATTCGAGGTCCATTTATCACGTAACTAACATTGCACACTAATTTAATGTTGTCATTCCCTTTTTATAACTCAAATTATACCGGCTCTCACCATGTTTAATTCGAAAAATATGACTATTATGATCATAATATTCTTAACGTCTCTAATAGACGGCTAAAATTTCTATTCCCTTAGAAAATACAGGTTTTAAAATTCATAAATGTATTTAAGCATGGACTATCAAAACAATCAAAGAGCAAGCATAATTCATCAAAAATAACTATTTTTAAATCTCAAAACTTGATTGACAATAATTTTGAAGGTTCTAAAACACACTCTCGTGTCATTTTAAAATGAATACCGAATCTTTAATAACAATTAAAACGATTAGGGATTAAACAACGATAAAATTAATGTGACAATATTAGCTGACTATGATAAACTTCACCCTACTCCTAATATAAGAATCAAGCTACCATAATGAATGAGAAATTGCAAGAATGAGTAGAGATCTTCATTAATAAACCAAACTTACAAATAGTTCTCTCACAACAATCTTCAATCCTCTAAGAAAATGAAAAAAACTTAGCCCTCAAATTATTTACAATCACTCAAAATTTCTCCCCGAAATCCTCCACGAAATTCCTCTCTAATTATCTACTAAAACTGTCAGCAAAATTATGAGCCAAAGGGTCCTTTTTATAGGACAAGTGGTGAGGTATTTGAATTGTGGTGGGACTCTTTCTGATTGGCCGAATGGTGTTTGTAGCTATCTATCCACCTCTTTAATCTTTGGATCATGATAAGGGACGAAATTTCCCCCCACTCAAAAACTCTTATCTTTTCTTGCTGAACACGCATGCCGAGTTTCGTCCAAATCGGAGAATAAAACAGCATTTTTTTGAAGGACCGTAAAAATCAGCTTTTTCGCGCCTTTTTTGAATTGATCATCAATTTGCACCAAATTCCATCATTATCTGCAAAAATTTCACTACGCAACTTTTTTCACAAATTAGCACAAGAATATTATAAAATTATCAAAGTGCCCTTTTTTTGATTTAAAATTGTCATTTTCAATATGAATTCAATCATTCTCGCATTTTTTCCTCTTTTTAATAAAATAGCCCTAAGAACTTATTAAATACACTACATGGGACTAACAAAGTATAAATTTGGGTATAAAATATACAAAATAATGCACTCATCATGGGACAAAATATAGAATCGAGTATTAACGATGGTACGGGCCAAGTGAGCGAGTCCGGGTATAATAGTTGGGTGACACCAAGTGTTAAATTAATTAATGTTTAAATTAATTAAATTAGAGTCGGACCATAGAGTCGGATTGGAAATAGGAAATAAATGTGTAAATTAATTTAGTTAGAGTCGGACCATAGACTCGAATTAGTATTAACTAATTAATGTGTAAATTAATTAAATTAGAGTCGAATCAGAGACTCGGGTAAATATTATATAAATCAATGTGCAAAGTATTTATATAAGAGTCGGACCATAGACTCGAGAAAATATTATATTAATTGACGTATGAATTAATAAGTGAGAAGATTAATTAAGTTGAGTCGGGCCACAGACTCAGAAAATTACAGGCTAGTGTTACGGAATTTTGAGTACACGGTAAAGTCGAAATTTATATTATATATATATATATATATATATATATATATATATATATATATATATGAATATGTATATATATATATATATATATATATATATATATATATATATGTGTGTGTGTGTGTGTGTGTGTGTGTATTGTGTATGCTATTAAATATCAGTGACTTAATATTTATTTAATTTATATACTCTAGTGCTATCAAGGGAGGTTGCGCGATGTGGGTGAATCCCCTAGCTTGAGGAGTAGGGTGAGTATATCCCCAGGTCATAGCGTCCGGTATATGGGTGAGGAGTTTATCTCACTTTCAGGTAAAGAATATGACCGCCTCCACTACTTTTATATTTTGGGCCAAGTTGGTGAGCGATTCCAACTCGGGTAACTAGGTTATGTGAGCACACCTAGTAAGATAGCACTTTAGAGGGAATCATCCGGTGAGGGTATAATCGGAGGGACGGATGTGTGTATATATATATATATATGTGTGTGTGTGTGTGTGTGTGTGTGTGTGTGTGTGTGTGTGTGTGTGTGTGGATGATGTGGAAAAGGTACGTATATAATGGTAGTGAATATTATATGCGGGGTATAATACAGTGTGTGATGTATATACTTTATATAACTCGTGTCACGGTTATATGCTATTAATTAAGAAGGAATTAATTAAGTTAATTGGTGAGATAACTTGTAACTCATGAATAATTATACTCGGGTTAGAGTAGTATGGCAAGGGGAGGTCATACCAGGACTAGTTGGACGGGGTAGTACAACTAGGTGGGGTTAAGGTAACCGTTAGGTGTGCACATTAGTGAAGGGGTGAGAATGTCCTCAAGAGAGTGCGACACTAACTTAAATATAAAGCGCATTCATGCATTTTAAATTACTGCAGGTAATTCACTTGCTAAATATTTTCAAAATATTTTGGGTTCTAACCCTTACTATAAAACTATTTTTAAAACCTTTTAGGTGTTCAGCAACAGGGACGCCAGGATTGATATTCTATTCCAGGTACACGGAGCTGCGGCATATGTGGATGCTAGCAGGAGCTTGGATTAGACGCATCGTTCTTTCATTTCTAGAGTAGGAATCACTTATCAGTTTCAGTTTTATTTAGAGCATATCGCCCAGACTTTTAGTTCAGTATTCAAACTTATTTTATTCCGATGTTGAATATTTGTATTAGATTATTTACTTTGTAGACCGATGGTTTATTCGGCATGTAGTCATTATTTAATCAGTTAATTTAATCCAGTTGTGTGTATGGATTTTATTTATTTTCGCATGTACTGTTTGGTTTAATTAACAAAATAAAATTTGGCACCAGCTTTTTGGAATACTAGGTGGTTAGTAAGTTTTAAAAAGCTTTTCGACAGTGATGCTAAGGATGAACCAACTGGGATTCCTGTTTTTATTTTGTATAAGACTGATCACCCAGTATTTTATTAGGCGGGGTGTCACAGATGGTATCAGAGCATCAGGCTTTAGTGTCCTTAGGATCTGTGCGTCTTTTTACATTTCAACTTAGCATCCTTTGATGTAGAGCCTTATCATAGGATTGTTGTATTCTTATACGTATACGCATTTACATTCTTCTACCAATTATTTTATATTTGAGGGTGAACACATACGATTCGATTCTCATTTCAGATGCCGCCCAGGAGAGAGAGAGCAGCTAGGGCAGCAGGGGGAGATGGGACTAGAGAGGCTCATCAGGAGCAAGAGTTACCGCAGAACTGCCAGAGATGATTTCGGCATCACAGGTAACTGAATTAGTGGCGCAGGCAGTTGAAGCAATAATGGTCGTAATAGCAAGATACTTTCCACGAGATCAGCCATAGGCGTTAGTGGTACCGGATGTTCAGGTCCACTAGGGCAAGTCAGAGTGGGGGCAAGTACGAGAGGTCTTTCAAAAGGACCATCCACCAGAGTTTTGAGTGGGTTCAGATGTGGTGCTAGCGTGTCAGTGGAAGAGAAATATCCAGCGTCACCTACGCATGGTAGATTGCGACGAAGTGCAAAAGCAAAGGCTAGCCACTTTTAGGTTAGTGGGAGAAGCGCTACAGTGGTGGGAGTCGCTCACCACAGTTGAGGAAAGGGATACAATAACTATTGCCGAGTTTTGGGTGCGGTTCGACCGCAAATATTTTCCGCCAACAGTTGAGACTAAAATGAGAAGGAAATTTAGAGAGGTAACACAAGGGGACCGTTCAGTGGCCGATTACAAGGAAGAATTCACTCGTTTGGAAAATTTTGTACCGAATGAGGTAGACGATGAAGAGAGAAAGAAAGTAAGGTTTATGGATTGGTTAGTCTAGAGTATCAGATAACATTTGATTGGTAATCCCGCGTTAGTATATTATACAGGTGTCGTTAACACAGCACTCCTGCACTGTCAGGAATATCGCTTTGACATGAAACGAAGAAGGAGGGGAGTGGAACCCAGTTAATTGGATAAAGCAGCAGGGAACAGTACTAGTGGGGTATCCCAGCAGCAAACAGAGGGACATCAGGGGCAGGATCCATAGTAGTGGAATCAGGCCTAGCGATATAGGTCTGCAGACTATTGACAGGATGGCCAGGACTTCCGACAATGCCAATAAGGAAGGGATCAGTGGAAGGGTGAATTTATAAGGAGGTGTTTCATTTGTGGGTAAGCGGGACACGTGAAGAGAGATTGTCCTCAGCAAGGAAGGGGTCAACTACATGATGAGGTCCTGGATGTGCAGCCACTACAACAAATCATGGGTGCGTTCGGGCAGGGGGGAGCTTCTCCAAAACCCGAGGATTAGCCATTGCAGCTAGAGTATGGAGGTAATTATCTTTTTATTCTATGGGCATGGGGTATGTTTTGGGTGATAGTGAGGGTGTTACAAAAAAAGAATTATTTTCACTAGAGTTCTCGGGTAAGTGGAATTTAGTGGGTGCGCTGGCTATAGCAGCCGTATTACATATATATTTCTGTGGGATAGTAGATTTCTTTAGTGTTAACCACGAGAGAGTGGGGGTATGCAAAAAGATGGGATTTGGTATTATGCGAGGGGTTACTACTTTAGAGAATTATGGAAGTAGGGTAGAAAATTTTTATATCGGCTAAATAGCGATGGATTTGAACTATTGTAAATAGTGGGGGTAAGTTTTGGTATTTGCAACACCAGGGTGTGATTGGTACTAGGTATCACCTGAGAGGGCGTCTAACGTATATATATATATATATATATATATATGTGTGTGTGTGTGTGTGTGTGTGTGTGTGTGTGTGTGTGTGTGTGTATTGTATTGTTTAGTGTGATAGACACATAGTGAGGTCTTGTGTTCTCACATTTTATCCCGGTAAGTAGGGGTGTTTACTAAAGTGAATCAGGGTGGTTAGATTTATTTTCGAGCAGGGAGAGATATCTCGGGATTTGTTTTGCGCAAGAACTAGTGATAGTAAGGGCGCAATATTTTATGTTGTCTTTTGTAGCATAAGGGTATGTGTATGAAATTTTGTGTTAAGAGACAAGTATTTGAGGGTACGTACTATGGACTGAGGGTCTAACAAATATCAACGACGAAAAATGTTAGGTAGTAGTATATCGGGGGGTTCCTTGTTTGAATTTTTCTTTACGAGACGTCCCACGCATGAAACTTAGCGCAACATTAGAAGTGGGGAGATGTTTAGTCGTTAGTACATGGGTTGGGTACCTAGGCCATTATATATATATATGTGATATGACTAGGGTTTGAAGTTATATTATGGATGACGGCTAGAATAGTCGGGTAACTTTCGTGCAGTAAAGCACGGGAATAGGGTGTGTGGGCGCCCGGGTTAATTAAGGTAACTTTTGTGCGGCCAAGCACGGGTACAGGGTGTATGGGCACCCTAGTTAATTAAAATGCATATTTGTGTAATTTATAGTTCGAGGCAGGAGAGATAAATATAGCATGCTTAAAGTAACATGACTAGAGAATATATTTGAAGCTTGGAGCACTAGGCTTATCTTAATTTCAAGCACGAAATCCCTTTGTAAGAGGGAAAGTATGTAACACCCCGTAATTTTGAGGAATTAAAATTTAATTATTTTTGGGAGAAAAAGAAATAGTTAAATTGGAGAAACTTAAATTTATGATTTAGAGATTTTATTTGAGTGGAAAGAATTTATTTATATTTGGCGACTTCAAGTTAAATTCTTTGAATTAATGGGTGTCGCATTTTGAGGTCAAAATTGGATAATGTTATAAAGTATTTTGAATGATAATTCTGAGTGCGCGGTTGAGTCCGGATGGGTCAAGATAGTCAGAAAAGAGTACTCAGGGGTAGTAATCGGGTCTCGGGACATTTTTTAACATAGTCGGGCCCACACGGGAAGATTTGGGCCATTTTAATTAGGCTTGTATGGCCTAAAACGGGATTAGGGGTTTTAAACCTAATTGAGGGACTAGTGAATGGCAGATAGAAAATTCTAAACCTAGGGTTTGAGAGGGGATTAGAGTAAGTCAATCAAGAAGCCAATTGGGGATCTTTTTGGAGCCAAATTAAGGGACTAATTGGGGTGTTCTTCGTCAACACCTTAACTACATCAATGGACCAGACTCTACGAACGATTCCAGGCAAGTGGTTAACTGTTGTGACTCTTAAATTGAGGATAATCAATTTATATTATGGTGGGTGGAAACCGAAATCCGTTTTGGGTGGGTTATGGCATGAAATTGAACATGTTGTGTGATTTAATAGTTCGATTGATATTATAGAAGCATTTAGTGTTAATTGGAATTAGGACTATAATAGAATACCTGTATTTGAGATGAATTGATTGGTACTGTGAAATCAATTTTTAGGTTAATGAATTTGATGATAAGGTAAAGAAACCCATTTTTGGAATGGATGATATTTCCTAGAAATTGATTATGTTAATGTGGTTAGAGGATGATCATGATCTGTTTTAGATGTGAATATATGATGCAATGATAAATTAAGACAAGAAAATTAGAGACTTAAAATCTTGGAAATTCGTTAATGGAGGAAAATAGAACCTCGGAGAAGATGACCACCTGCTCGATCGATTGATCGACGCTTGGGGTCAATCGATCGACCCTTCAGGGATTTTGGCAGTTTGGCTTGGAAAACTTATATGGGTTAGAATTTTTGATTAGATTTTTTCCATATATTTAATAGATGAAAATTAAATATGGAACCTTGCTCCTAACAATTACAGGGGAAATATAATTGGGTTTAGGAGGATGACATTTGTATGCCACAAAATGGATGAATTTTGGAAAATAGATTTTTGTAATAGATTCAGGCCGAGGGAAAAATATTCGGGTATTGTAATTGAGTGGAACTACATTATTAAAGGAATCGAAGTGTTATAAATTAGTTATGGGGAAAAATATAGAATCGGGTATTAACGATGGTACGGGCCAAGTGAGCGAGTCCGGGTATAATGGTTGGGTGACACCAGGTGTTAAATTAATTAATGTGTAAATTAATTAAATTAGAGTCGGACCATAGACTCAGATTGGTAATAGGAAATAAATGTGTAAATTAATTTAATTAGAGTTGGACCATAGACTCGAATTAGTAGTAATTAATTAATGTGTAAATTAATTGAATTAGAGTCGAATCAGAGACTCGGGTAAATATTATATAAATCAATGTGCAAAGTATTTATTTAAGAGTCGGACCATTAACTCGGGAAAATATTATATTAATTCACGTGTGAATTAATAAGTGAGAAAATTAATTAAGTTGAGTCAGGCCACAGACTCAGAAAATTACATGCTAGTGTTATGGGATTTTGAGTACACGGTAAAGTCGGGATTTATATTATATATATACAGTGTAGTGATAGTATATATATATATATATATATATATATATATATATATATATATATATATATATATATATATATATATATATATATATATATGTGTGTGTGTGTGTGTGTGTGTGTGTGTGTGTGTGTGTGTGTATATATTGTGTGTGCTATTAAATATCAGTGACTAGATATTTATTTAATTTATATACTCTAGTGCTATCAAGGGAGGTTGCACAATGTGGGTGAATCCCCTAGCTTGAGGAGTAGGGTGAGTATATCCCCAGGTCATAGCATCTGGTATATGGGTGAGGGCTTATCTCACTTTTAGGGAAGGAATATGACCGCCTCCACTACGTTTATATTTTGGGCCAAGTTGGTGAGCGATTCCAACTCGGGTAACTAGGTTATGTGAGCACACCTAGTAAGATAGAACTTTAGAGGGAATCATCTGGTGAGGGTATACTCGGAGGGAAGGATGTGTGTGTGTGTGTGTGTGTGTGTGTGTGTGTGTGTGTGTGTGTGTATATATATATATATATATATATGTGTGTGTGTGTGTGTGTGTGTGTGTGGATGTTGTGGTAAAGGTACGTATATAATGGTAGTAAATATTATATGCGGGGAATAATACAGTGTGATGTATATACTTTATATAACTCGTGTCACGGTTATATGCTATTAATTAAGTTAATTGGTGAGATAACTTGTAACTCATGAATAATTATACTCGGGTTAGATTAGTATGGAAAGGGGAGGTTATACTCGGACTAGTTGGATGGGGTAGTACAACTAGGTGAGGTTAAGGTAACCGTTAGGTGTGCACATTAATGGAGGGGTGAGAATGTCCTCAAGAGAGTGTGACACTAACTTAAATATGAAGCGCATTCTTGAATTTTTTATTACTGCAGTTAATTCACTTGCTAAATATTTTTAAAATGTTTTGGGTTCTAACCCTTGCTATAAAACTATTTTCAAAACCTTTTAGGTGTCCAGCCACAGGGACACCAGGATTGATATTCTATTCCAGGGACACGGAGCTGCGGAAAATGTGGATGCTAGAAAGAGCTTGGATTAGATGCATCGTTCTTTCATTTCTGGAGTAGGAATCATTTATCAGTTTCAGTTTTATTTAGGGCATGTCACCAAGATTTTCAGTTCTCAATATTTGTATTGGATTATTTACTTTGGTGACCGATGGTTTATTCGACACGTAGTCATTATTTATTCAGTTGATTTAATTCAGTTGTGTGAATGGATTTTATTTATTTTCGCATGTATTGTTTGGTTTAATTAACAAGAAAAAATTTGGCACCAGCTTTTTGGAATACTAGGTGGTTAGTAAGTTTTAACAATCTTTTCGACAGTGATACTAAGGATGAACAAACTGCGATTCCTGTTTTAATTTGGTATAGGACTAATCACCCGATATTTTATAAGGCGGAGTGTCACAGATGAAATCAGAGCATCACGTTCTAGTGTCCTTAGGATCTGTGCGGATTTTCATGTTTCAGCTTAGCGTCCTTTAATGTAGAGCCGTATCATAGGATTATTGTATTCTTATACGTATGCGCATTTACGTTCTTCTGCCAATTATTTTATATTTGAGGGTGAACTCATAAGATTCGATTCTCATTTCAGATGCCGCCCAGGAGAGAGAGAGTAGCAAGGGCAGCAGGGGGAGATGAGACTAGAGAGGCTCATCAGGAGCAATAGTTACCGCAGTAACTACTAGAGATGATTTCGGCAGCACAGGTAACTGAATTAGTGGTGCAGGAAGTTGAAGCGACGATGGTTGAAATGGAAAGATACTTTCCACAAGATCAGCCACAGGCATTAATGGTACCGGATGTTCAGGTCCACCAGGGGAAATCGGAGTGGTAGTAAGTACGAGAAGTCTTTCAAAAGGACCATCCACTAGAGTTTCGAGGGGGTTCAGATGTGGTGCTATCATGTCAGTTGAAGAGTGATATCCAGCGTCAACTATGCATGGTAGATTGCAACGAAGTGCAGAAGAAAAGGCTAGCCACTTTTAGGGTAGTGGGAGCAGCGTTACAGTGGTGGGAGTCACTCACCACAGTTGAAGAAAGGGATGCAGTAACTATTGCCAATTTTTGGGTGCGGTTCCACCACAAATATTTTCCGCCAGCAGTTGCGACTAATGAGAAAAAAATTTAGAGAGGTAACACAAGGGAGCCGTTCAGTGGCCGATTACGAGGAAGAATTCACTCATTTGGAAAACTTTGTACCGGATGAGGTAAGCGATGAAGAGAGAAAGAAAGTAAGGTTTATGGATGGGTTAGCCTGGAGAATCAGACAACATTTTATTGGTAATACCACGTTAGTAGCTTATACAGATGTCGTTAACGCAGCACTCCTGCACTGTTAGGAATATCGCTTCCATATGAAAGGAAGCATGAGGGGAGTGTAACCCAGTCAGCCGGGTAAAGCGGGAGGGAACAGTACTAGTGGGGTATCCCAACTGCAGACAGGGGGACATCAGGGGTAGGATCCCCAGCCGTGGAATCAGGCCAAGCGATATAGGTCTGGAGGCTATCGACAGGATGGCCAGGACTTCCAATAAGGCCAATAAGGAAGGCATCACTGGCAGGGTGAATTTATAAGGAGGTGTTTCATTTGTGGGGAAACGGGACACATGAAGAGAGATTGTCCTCAGCAAGGAAGGGTTCAACTACATGATGAGGTCCTGGATGTGCAGCCACTACAACAAATCATGGGTGCATTCGGGAAGGGGAAGCTGCTCTAGAACTCGAGGATTAGCCATTGTAGCTAGAGTATGGAGGTAATTATATTTTTATCCTATGGGCATGGGGTACGTTTTGGGTGACAGTGAGGGTGTCACAAAATAATAATTATTTTCACTAGAGTTCGCGGGTAAGTGGAATTTAGTGGGTGCGCTGGCTATAGCAGCCATATTACATATATATTTCTATGGGATAGTAGATTTATTTAGTGTTAACCACGAGAGAGTGGGGGTATGCATAGAGATGGAATTTGGTATTATACGAGGGGTTACTACTTTAGAGAATTATGGAAGTAGGGAAGAAAATTTTTATATCGGCTGGATAGCGATGGATTTGAATTATTGTAAATAGTGGGGGTAAGTTTTGGTGTTTGTGACACCAGGGTGTGATTGGTACTAGGTATCACCTGAGAGGGCATCTAACCTATATATATGTGTGTGTATATGTATTGTATTGTGTGGTGCGATAGACACATAGTGAGGTCTTGTGTTCTCACATTTTATCCCGGTAAGTAGGGGTGTTTACTAAAGTGAATCAAGGTGGTTAGATTTATTTTCGAGCAGGGAAAGATAGCTCGGGGTTTGTTTTGCGCAAGAACTAGTGATAGTAAGGGCGCGTTATTTTATGTTGTCTTTTGTAGCATAAGGGTATGCGTATGTACTTTTGTGTTAAGAGACAAGTATTTGGGGGTGCGTACTATGGACTGAGGGTCTAACGGATCTCAACGACCGACAATGTTAGGTAGAAGTGTATCACATGGGTTCCTTGTTAGGATTTCGCTTTGCGAGACGTCCCACGCATGAACTTAGCGCAACATTGGAAGTGGGAAGATGTTTGTTCGTTAGTACATGGGTTGGGTACCCCGGCCATTATATATATATGTGATATAAATACGGGTTTGATGTTATATTACGGATCACGACTAGCATAGTCGGGTAAATTTTTTGCGGTAAAGCACGAGAATAGGCTGTATGGGCAGCTGGGTTAATTAAGGTAACTTTTGTGCGGCCAAGCACGGGTACAGGGTGTATGGGCACCCTAGTTAATTAAAATGCATATTTGTGTAATTTATAGTTAGAAACGATAGAGATAAATATAGCTTGCTTAGAGGAACATGACTAGAGAATATATTTGAAGCTTGGAGCACTATGCTTATCTTAATTTCGAGGACGAAATTCCTTTGTAAGGGGGGAAGTATGTAACACCCCGTAATTTTGAGGATTTAAAATTTTATTATTTTTGGGATAAATAGAAATATTTAAATTGGAGAAACTTAAATTTATGATTTAGAGAATTTATTTGAATGGGAATAATTTATTTATATTTGACGACTTTAAGTTAAATTGTTAGAATTAATGGGTGTCGCATTTTGAGGTCAAAATTGCAGAATGGTATAAAGTATTTCGAATGACAATTCTGAGTGCACGATTGAGTCCGAATGGGTCGAGATAGTCATAAAGGAGTACTCAGGGGGGTAGTAATCGGGTCTCGGGGCATTTTTGGACATAGCCGGGCCCACACATGATGATTTAAGCCATTTTAATTAGGCCCGTATGGCCTAAAATGGGATTAGGGGGTTTAAACCTAATTGAGGGATTAGTGAATGGCAGATAGAAAATTCTAAACCTAGGGTTTGAGATGGGATTAGAGGAAGTTAATCAAGAAGCGAATTGGGGATCTTTTTAGAGCCAAATTAAGGGACTAATTGGGGTGTTCTTCGTCAACACCTTAACTACACCAACAGATCAGATTCTACGAACAATTCCAGGCAACTGGTTAACTTTTGTGACTCTTAAATTGATAATAATCAATTCATATTATGGTGGGTGGAAACCGAAATCTGTTTTGGGTGGGTTATGGCATGAATTTGGGTTTTTATGAAATTGAACATGTTGTGTGATTTAATAGTTCAATTGATATTATATAAGCATTTAGTGTTAATTTGAATTAGGACTATAATAGAATACCAGTATTGGAGGCGAATTGATTGGGACTGTGAAATCAATTTTTGGGTTAATGAATTTGATGATAAGGTAAAGAAACCCATTTTTGGAATGGATGATATTTCCTAGAAATTGATTATGTTAATGTGGTTAGAGGATGATCATGATCTGTTTTAGATGTGGATATATGATGCAATAATAAATTAAGACTAGAAAATTAGAGACTTAGAAGCTTGGAAATTCGTTAATGGAGGAAAGCAGAACCTCGGAGAAGATGACCACCTACTCGATCGATTGATCGACGCCTGGGGTCGATCGATCGACCCTTCAGGGATTTTGGCAGTATGGCTTGGAAAACTTATATGGGTTAGAATTTTGGATTAGAGTTTTTCCATATATTTAATAGATGAAAATTAAATATGGAACCTTGCTCCTAACAATTACAGGGGAAATATAATTGGGTTTAGGAGGATGACATTTGTATGCCACAAAATGGATGAATTTTCGAAAATAGATTTTGCTAGTATATTCGGGCCGAGGGAAAAATATTCGGGTATTGTATTTGAGTGGCACTACATTATTAAAGGAATCGAAGTGTAATAAATTAGTTATGGGGAAAAATATTGAATCGAGTATTAACGATGGTACGTGCCAAGTGAGTGAGTCCTGGTATAATGGTTGGGTGACACCAAGTGTTAAATTAATTAATGTATAAATTAATTAAATTAGAGTCGGACCATAGACTCGGATTGGTAATAAGAAATAAATGTGTAAATTAATTTAATTAGAGTCGGACCATAGACTCGAATTAGAATTAATTAATTAATGCGTAAATTAATTAAATTAGACTTGAATCAGAGACTCGGGTAAACATTATATAAATCAATGTGCAAAGTATTTATATAAGAGTTGGACCATAGACTCGAGGAAAAATTATATTAATTGACATGTCAATTAATAAGTGAGAAAATTAATTAAGTTGAGGCGGGTCACAGATTCAGGAAATTACATGCTAGTGTTATGGGATTTTGAGTACACGGTAAAGTCGGGATTTATATTATATATATACGGTGTAGTGATAGTATATATATATATATATATATATATATATATATATATATATATATATATATATGTGTGTGTGTGTGTGTGTGTGTGTGTGTGTGTGTATATTGCGTGTGCTATTAAATATCAGTGACTAGATATTTATTTAATTTATATACTCTAGTGCTATCAAGGGAGGTTGCACAATGTGGGTGAATCCCCTAGCTTGAAGAGTAGGGTGAGTATATCCCCAGGTCATAGCATCTGGTATATGGGTGAGGGCTTATCTCACTTTTAGGGAAGGAATATGACCGCCTCCACTACGTTTATTTTTTGGGCCAAGTTGGTAGGCGATTCCAATTCGGGTAACTAGGTTATGTGAGCACACCTAGTAAGATAGCAGTTTAGAGGGAATCATCCGGTGAGGGTATACTCGGAGGGATGGATGTGTGTGTGTGTGTATATATATATATATATATATATATATATATATATATATATATATATATATATATATATATATATGTGTGTGTGTGTGTGTGTGTGTGTGTGTGTGTGTGTGTGTGTGTGTGTGTGGATGTGGATGTTGTGGTAAAGGTACGTATATAATGGTAGTAAATATTATATGCGGAGATTAATACAGTGTGTGATGTATATACTTTATATAACTCGTGTCACGATTATATGCTGTTAATTAAGAAGGAATTAATTTAGTTAATTGTTGAGATAACTTGTAACTCATGAATAATTATACTCGGGTTAGAGTAGTATGGCAAGGGGAGGTTATATCAGGACTAGTTAGATGGGGTAGTACAACTAGTTGGGGTTAAGGTAACCGTTAGGTGTGCACATTAGTGGAGGGGTGAGAATGTGCTCAAGAGAGTGCGACACTAACTTAAATATGAAGCGCATTCATGCATTTTAAATTACTGCAGTTAATTCACTTGCTAAATATTTTTCAAAATGTTTTGGGTTCTAACCCTTGCTATAAAACTATTTTCAAAACCTTTTAGGTGTCCAGCCACAGGGACACCAGGATTGATATTCTATTCCAGGGACACGGAGTTGCGGCATATGTGGATGCTAGAAAGAGCTTGGATTAGACGCATCGTTCTTTCATTTCTGGAGTAGGAATCATTTATCAGTTTCAGTTTTATTTAGGGCATGTCGCCCAGACCTTCAGTTCAGTTTTTAGACTTATTTTATTCCGGTGTTGAATATTTGTATTGGATTATTTACTTTTGTGACCGATGGTTTATTCGGCATGTAGTCATTATTTATTTAGTTGATTTAATTCAGTTGTGTGAATGTATTTTATTTATTTCCACATGTACTCTTTGGTTTAGTTAACAAGATAAAATTTGGCGCCAACTTTTTGGAATAATAGGTTGTTAGTAAGTTTTAAAAAGCTTTTCGACAGTGATGCTAAGGATGAACCAACTGGGATTCCTATTTTAATTTTGTATAGGACTGATCACCCGGTATTTTATTAGGCGGGGTGTCACAACATCCTCTCTAACTGAACCACCTGGTTCTCGGAAATGCTCTCCACAGGAAGTCCATCCATCTTCGGTAGCCATGGTTCCTCCTCCGTATACAACCTCTCAAAGAACAGATTGATCTCCTTACGAACCTCACTCTCCTCGGTATACTACACTCCCTTCCTGATATGGTTAAAGCAACGATGGGAGTTCGTCGCTTTATGAAAAAACTTTGTGTTATTGTCCCCTTACCTCAGCCAAAGAGCCCTAGACTTCTGTCTCCAACTCACCGCCTCCTGAATCAGCCGCTTCCCCACCTCCCTAATCTTCACGACCCTCGCCACCCTTTTCGCTCCCGACAGACCGTCCACCCCTTCTTTTTCATTGAGATATCGGATATCCTCTAAAAGCTGCTCAATAGCCCCTCCCCCAAAAAAATACATCTATGTTCCAGCGAATAATATCCCCCTTGGGACGAAACAATTTAGTCGTTAGTCTGAAGCTCGCGTTCCCCTCTACCTCATACCCCTGCCACCCCTCCTGCACCCTCCCTAAAAAAATTTCCTCCTTCAACCACATATTCTCAAATCTAAATGGGGTCCTCCCCCCCCCCCCCCCCCCCCCCCCCTCTGCACTCCAGTAAAATCTGCAAGTGATCCGAAGTCACTTAAGGCCGGCAAGATTGAATGGCCCTAGAAAAATGCTCCTCCCAATCAATAGAAAATGAAACTAGTCCAGCCAAGAGGGCGAGAGCTAGTCCCTATGACTGGACCAAGTGAAAACCCCTCCCTCCAAAGGGAGGTCAATCATCTCCAAATCGTCGATAAAGTCCGAGAAGTCCCGCATAAAGGATTTCGACCTCCCCCCACCTCTTCTCTCAGAGGGGAACCGAACGATGTTGTAGTCTCCCCCTGAACACCATGCATGCCCCAAACACTCCTACACCCTGCCAATTCCTCCCATAACTCCCAATGAGCAGAGTCCTCCACTGGCTCATAAACCCCATAAAAACTCCAAAAGAAACCATCCAGCACGAAAGAGTCCACCGACCTACTGGCACATCAATTTTTTCCACCACTCTATTGTCCCACATCATGATCGCCCCTTCAAACTCCCCCTCTAAATCTAGATAGCACCACTTTACCCTATGACCCCCCAAATATACCGAGCCAACTCCTTATCCATAGAACCCAATTTCGTCTCCTGAAGATAGATAATATCCGGCCTCCACTGTGAAATCTCCCCACTCACCACCCCTCTTTTACTGAGGTTATTCAAACCCCGCACATTCCAAGAGATGATCCGTAACTTCATTAGAAACGGTGTGAATAGCGTAATAGCCTCCTTCTACTCTCTCCCTCCACCTCTCCTCTATGGTACGGAATAGCGTAAGAGCCTCCTTCTACCCAAATTTTCTTACCCACACAACGACTCCCTATAGGTGCCAGACAAGCCCTGCTCAATCCCCCCTTCCACCGCATCTCCTACACCCTCCTCCACGATCATACAAATCATGTCAATACTATATAGCGATGCATTGGGCAAGCATCCAGCAACGCTTTCCTGGGATATGCCTTGAATCGAGGCCGCACCAACCACACATGCCTCTCCTTCGGATAGACTATACTTGCCTTTATCAACCACTCCTTTCCACTAACTCTCCCCTCTAGTACTAAGACTTTTTCTAAAAACCTCATGCTTTAACACCTTGCTCGAATTAAGACAAGGACCCAATTTTTTAGAATTGGACCCATGTTTACAAATTTTAACAAAAGGGGGAACACTGCAATTATCCTTACTAATATTAACAGTAACACGGTTCTCTAAAGCAAACTCAAGACTTGACACACCTTCTGCCAACAAAGAGAGGGGCGCACTAGCGCTAGAAGTAGCCAAAGGAGTTGCATTAATTGCATCCTTGCCTCTACTTCTACTAGCACACGACACCCCTACCAACTCACGAGACAACTCAGCCTGGGCCTCCTTCATTCCAATCCCATCACCCCTAGATCAATCAACCAAGTTGTCCTTTATGCCCACAATCTCGCCCGACCTAAGGTAGCCACCAACCAAGGTCTTATCCGCCACCCTACTCCCCACCTCACCTACACCTCGTACCTTTTCCTATACACTTTCCAAGAGACAACCCGCCTGATCCCAGAAACCGCTTTTGCCCAGAGAAGAACAACCTACTGGAGCTACATCCCTTTGCACGATCTGAACTCTACCCTAATTGTGAATAACCAAGTTGCTGTGTATCGGCTTAGAAGACTCAGGCAAACGATCGGCGGGCGGCGAACATACAGACTTACCTAGGACTTTATCGCTAATATTTCTGGCGCTAAAATTGGATTGTGCGTGATACTATGAAGCAGCAGAGACAGCCCCGCTAGAGACCTGCTTAGCTACTAAACGAAATGAACCCTGTCTAGCCACGAAATGGCCATCCACCTGCTTGTTACGCTTTGACACACTACCCATATCCTTCTCAGAAATTTCGACCCCTCTATAATAACACGCAGAAGTAAGATCAACAAAGACGGGTAGGACAAATACCCATCCACCCACCTTAATGGAGATATTCTCGAGAATACTCGCATGTCCTCCAACTAGAATCCTGGCCCACCTCAACTCTATTCCCGCCTGAGTAACTATGTCAATGTTCAAGAAGCCCCCACACTGGTTGCCAATAGCCTGAAACACCTCCATACCCCACAAATGGAGAGGCAAACCCTCAACCCTAATCCATCGACTGGAGGGACTCCTATCACTCTTAGAACAGCAAGCCAGCGGATACCACTTATCCAGGAACGAGTGATCTCCATGCACATACCACAATTTCTTACCCAATATCCTATTCGCTTCTAGATCAGAAGCAAAAATGAAACAAAATAAAGAAGAGTTCAGTAACCTCACCACCACTCCAACGCCCGGATTCCAATGAGTGTTAACCCACATCTTCATATTTTCTAAGTATGGTGGTAATCACACTGCACTACCAACTCTGCCCACCATTGATCTCTTAAAGAAACTAACTCTAGACACACGGGAGTCATAAATAATGGAGATCGCAGGATCCAAATGAGGGTATGTCCATACAGTTAACGGAGAAAAAGGACAAGGCTCCACGAATGCCGCTTGCAAATACGAACGGTAGTTGACAAGACCCATGAGCTACTAATCTGAAGCCCACTAAACACAGTGATTCCACTCAACACAATGAAGATTACTTTCTACTTCAGCGTACCCATATAGAATCTAGATAACCCATGGGCATTACCCCCAAAATTTGAGATTCATTTTCCCATATAATAAGTTACAACTCTATAATACTTCACATTTTTAAATAAAATCTTTTTTATGTCAAAATTTCAATTGAAATATGCAAGTCTTATACAAGAAGTCTAAAATTAGTATTTAAGGATTAAACTTAAAAAGTTTTCAAGATCATATTTGTCCATATTAGAATCTATTAAAGGAAACTAAATCAAAAGGGGGGACTATCTTCAGTTCCCATTAATTCATCTCTTAACTCTTCAATTGAAATATGAAAATTTAACCTATGAGATTGCTTTAAAATTACATGCCACTATTTTAATTTCATCTTTTTAGAAAATACGATATTTTTCTATTAATATTATTTGTTTTGAAAAAACTTTATCCTATATATTCTAGGAAGATAGAAAAATTATGTAAAGATTATGGTTGTTACATTACACACAACTCAAAACAATCTCGTCCTGAGATTAGAGAAATCGAGATGATACAAGTCCCGAGAAAAACTAATCAAATGTATAAACATATTTCATACACACCTCACAAGAATAATTTTTACAATTATGAGACGATTAATTTCTTGTTCAAAGACTTTTACTTGAATATGTAATTTCGTCGACTCTCCCAGTATATGCAAACTAAGCGCTCTAAAAGGTCTCTTGAGAGATACTACACACATACCATGAGACATATCTAATGCCATGAGAAAATAACAAACTCAAGTTCAACCTAATGATTTCGCGTATAGATACATAACCCAAAACCCAAAGGAAATTGCAAACCTAAGATTATCCTAATGGAAAACATGTAGAAGCGCTTAACCTATGTCCCAAAAAATATAAAAGACACTATCCGTATTCCAAAAACCTAAAGCTTAAAACGCCGACCATTACGTACCCATTATCCACGATTTGAGGAACGCCTTAACTCTCACTTAGTCAAGGATAACCTTGGTTAATCTAATAGATGCACTACTAATAACACTAATTTAAGAAATAGTTTATCACTAAATCAACCAAATATTAGCACCATTTTTACCCCATAATCTAGCACTATGGCAGCCAACTTTCCCCATAATATGGCACTATGGCAACCCATCATCTCAGAAGTAGACTTGGTCTACACACGTGAATGTAATACTCAGTCTCTACTCCCTCACAAATCATGTGTTCCAATTATTCTTTTTATACTTTTGTAACCATTGGTAATATTTGTTTTTATATATAAATACAAGAACCAAATAGGCTCTCACTGCAGAAGTGAGGCTACACCATACTACTATTATCATCTCTTCCAAATCTTTATGGTATCAGATCATTTACAAAAAATGGCATCCAATAGATTCATTCTCTCAATGAGCTCTTTGCATCACTTAAAAACTATATGTGCAGTCAAGCATAAGCCATCAAATTATTTCATGCGGAGAACTCAAATCCTACAACCAATGCAATTAATGAAGGTGACTCATTTGATTACCAATGAGCCACCCCAAAAATATAAAACTGATAAAGAAAAAAAGGTGTATGAAGAATGAAAGGACCAAGATAAACTTCTATGACATTGGATTACTGGCACCATGATGGAAGAATACATGTATTTGATTGTGGTTTTCAACACAACAAAGGCAGCATAGGAGACATCTGAAGAATAATACCGTCAAGCATCAAAGGAGAAGGAATTTGCACTCAAGGAGCAACTCAGGACCATTTACATTAAAATAAAAACTATTGATGAATATGTCAAGACATTCAATGAGATTTGTGATGGTCTAATGGCTATCAATAAACCATTTGATGAAGACACAAATGTAATTAGTTTCGTTTAAGTCTTGGGGGTTAAAAATAAAACCTTTCGAACGGTTATGATTCGAAAATCGCCATACCCTAATCTTGGATAATTAATTTCTCCCATCGAGAGGTTTTCATTTAATGGAGGAGAAAGAAGAAATACAACCCCTGTAGGTACAATCAACATAACTTGATCAATCCATGGCATTTTATGCGCAAATAGCACATTTCCAATGTTATAATTGAGTCTGCAGAAAACCCTTTAGATGAAGAAATAATTTTTGAGGACATTTTGGAAATTATGGTAGTTTTAATTCAAGAGGTCGTGGTTTCATACCTACTAGTTACTATCAAAAAAATTGGCAACCTAACTGTTGATACCAAAATTAATATGCTGATGTGGACGAATAATACGAAGACACGTGTCAATCTACGTGGCACAATAGCAGCGAGGAAGATCATTTCCCGACCAGCCATGTTTCTTTCCGAGCAACGAGAATACACCGAGGAGCTCTATCACACCGAAGAACTCTATCACACCGAGGAACTCTATCACACCGAGGAACTCCAACGCACCGAGGTACTCTAATGTTCCGAGGAACTCCCGATCAGCAAACAGCTATGGCGGTCCGAGCTGCACCTCGGTCGTATCATTAATTGCCAGATAATCAACAGCTCAGATATTCATTGAATGCTTATATTCTTGGCACGCACTCTGCATTAAATGTATTACCCTTTCATACGTATGTCATTTAATGTATCGAACCTTTCATGTACAGCCTCAAGGCTATAAATACCATGTATCATCCTCATTCAAGGGGACCGGAATTTCTTGAGAGAACTTGTAATCAAGAATTCCACAAACACTCAGCAATAACATAACAGTGGACGTAGGCTTTATTCCTAGCCGAACCAATTCAAAAATCTTTGTCTTATTTATTTATCTGTGATTGAATAATTAGAGCAATCTAGTTTTTTACATCAACAGATTGGCGCCGTCTGTGGGAAACGACTGTTATTATCGTTTTTCATAAAAATCATTTATCACCAATGGCTGATAATCCAGAATCCAGTAATCGAAATGTTGGAAATACTGGAAATCTTCCAAATCCATCTGCATCCCCAGATCTGGCTGGGATTATAACGAATCTGGCTCAAGGACAAACCGCCATGCAAGAATCCATGAGGCAACTCATTCAAATTCTTCAGGGCGGTGCACCTACCTATTCAGGGCAAAGAAGTGATCATAGGCAATCGCAATCTAGACGCACTGGGTCATATCGCAATGAGGAGTCTAATGATTTTTCTTATCAACCTGGGCGAACTTCATCAATACGGGCTTCGGATACAGATCAACGTATCACTCTCTCTCCGGAGAGAACTAGCGCTTTGGAGAGGTTAAGTAGAGTATCTCCTTTCAGTCGGTTAGGACCAAGGAGGAACATGAGTCCACCTAGGGCTCCATCAAGAAGTTTTCGACCGCCACCAGGTTTAAGAGAAGGATCTGCGCAATCGCGACCAACCACTCGTCGAGATAAATCTCAGGAAGCTACGTCAGAGCAATCAGTTGCTCGGACTAAACGGCCCGAGGAAGGGAATGAAGCATGGAAAGGTTCCATTCAACGATTGGAGGATAGACTGGGAGAAATGGCTAAGGCAAGAAATCCCTTACAGAGAACTTTTGTTCAAGGAACACCTTTTGTGCAAGCCATTGTGGATTTCCCTACGCCGTCGAAATTCAAAGCACCCGTAGTGACTCCCAAGTACGATGGAAAGACAGATCCCGTACTTCATATAGAACAATACCAAGCTGCTGCAGATATCTATGCTGTTCCCGACGAGATGAGGTGTAGAGCATTCTCAGGAACTCTTACTGGATCTGCACAGATATGGTACAATAATCTTCCTCGGGGTAAGATTTCAACTTTTGTTCAGTTAGCCGAGTTGTTTATTGGCAATTTTTGTTTTGGAGCAAAGCCGGTAAAGCGAGTAGCACACTTGCTAAGTGTTAGACAGAAATCAGGTGAAAGTACTAGAGATTACATAACTCGTTTCAATAACGAAAAGTTGGAAGTCATAGATTATGAAGAAAAGACAGCAATCACTGCTTTGATGAGTGGTTTGCTGCCTAACAAGCTGTATTACACTTTGGCTAAAGATCCACCTAAAAATATGTCGGAGTTGATGGCAAAGGCGGCCAAAATCATGAATGCCGAGGAGGCTATGGCTGCGAAGAAGAATATGGATAAAGAAGTTAAAGTGGAGGTCGACAATTCTAAGAAGAAAGATCAGAAAAGTAATGGTGGTGACAAATATTCCAAGAATAACAGGATGAAGTTGGAAGCCCTAAAGAAGTATGATAATTATACTCCATTGAAAGTGGGTATTAATCATGTTTTGGAAGAAATCAGGAATAACGAGGAAATCAAATGGCCAGAGAAACTGAAGACAAATCCCGACATGAGGAATAAGACCAAATATTGCGAATTTCACAAAGATCATGTCCATATGACCAAAAATTGTATAGCCCTTCAGAACGAGATTGAAACACTCATCCGAAGAGGAAAATTATCAAAGTACGTAGATCGCAGGAGTGAGAGGAAAAATGATGATAGAACTAGAGAAAGATCTAGATCTCCTCATCGTGCAGAGGAGAAAAAGAGGAGGGACCATGAAGAGGATCCAGATGATGACCCCGATCTTCCCAAGAAGCCAAGGAAACCTGAACGAGAGGTATTTTCCATACGTTTTGGGTCATTTGATTGTAATGTTATTACAGGAGGAGATGCAGGAGGAGGAGACCTTACTGCAGAAAGAAAAGCTTATCTCGGAGAGGCTCAAGCTTGTTCATACATTCAGCGAATAAACCTGGCCGAGGATGATCGTCCGAGGAAAGTAAACAAAGAGAAGCTAGTGATTGGTTTTTCAAAAAACGACCTGACAGGTGTTCTCTACCCTCATGATGATCCGCTGGTGATCAAAATGAGGATGAAGGATGTGGTCATTTCAAGGGTGTTAGTAGACAATGGTAGTTCAGCAGACATCATGTATTATTCATGCTTTGATAGCTTGAATTTAAAATTATCTCAGTTAGAACCTTATCACAGACCCCTTCTGGGTTTTGCTGGCGAGAAAGTTTTTCCACTTGGGACGATCAAGTTGGATATACTCATTGGAACTTGGCCTGCTTGTCGAACGGAAAGAATACGCTTTTTTGTAATGGATAAGAATGTGCAGTCCGCCTACAACATCATCATGGGAAGAGTTGGATTGAAGAAGTTCGAAGCAGTTCCATCTACAGTTCATCAATGTTTGAAATTCCCAACGAATTTTGGAGTAGGAATTATGAAAGGTGATCAAAAAGTAGCTCGGGAATGCTATTATTCGTCGGCCAAGCAAGAGGAACTTGAAGAGTTACAGAAAAAGACTACTACTTACCAAGTGGAGGAAAGCACAGAAATTGAAACTCTTGACCCTAGGGATGAATCTCAACTCGTAAAAGGACAGGTTGTGGAATCTACAGAAATTGTTATCCTGGACGACGAGCATCCTAAGCGAATAACTCAGATAGGGTCGTCGTTGGATTTTTCAATAAAACAGGAGTTGATAACTTTCTTGAGAAACAGGAAGAATACTTTTGCTTGGAGTCATGAAGACATGCCAGGAATAGATCCAAACTTCTTATGTCATGAACTCAATGTGAATAAGGAGATCAAACCTGTGAAGCAAAGAAGAAGAGTGTTTAGTCCCGAGAAGAACCAGGCCATACAAGAGGAGGTCGAGAAACTCCAGAAAGCCCAATTCATTGAAGACGTGAAATATTCAGATTGGTTGGCGAATGTGGTGATGGTAAAGAAGAAGAACAACAAGTGGAGAATGTGTGTTGATTTTACTGATCTCAACAAAGCATGTCCAAAAGATCATTTTCCATTGCCCAGAATTGATCAACTAGTGGATGCTACTTCGGGACACGAGCTACTCAGCTTCATGGATGCTTATTCTGGCTACAACCAAATCAAAATGAAACCTGAAGACAGGGAAAGAACTTCTTTTATTACCCCAAGGGGAACTTATTGTTATAATGTTATGCCTTTTGGTTTAAAAAATGCAGGTGCAACATATCAGCGGTTGATGAACAAGGTATTCACCGAACAAATCAGCCGCAATATGGAGGTCTATGTCGACGACATGCTCACCAAAAGCAAGAGAGCTGCAGATCATTTGGTTGACTTGAGTCAAACTTTTGATCAACTGGATAAATACCAGATGAAGCTTAACCCGACGAAATGTACCTTTGGAGTACGAGAAGGAATGTTCCTCGGATACATCGTCAACCAACGAGGTATTGAGGCAAATCCAGAAAAGATCAAAGCTCTTTTAGGGCTGCGATCCCCGACGACGAAGAAAGAAGTGCAAAGTCTTACCGGACGAGTTGCAGCACTCAACAGATTTGTATCCCGAGCAACTGATAAATGCCTCCCATTCTTCAAAACTCTACAAAAAAGTTTTGAGTGGACTGATGAATGTGAGAAAGCCTTTCAAGATCTGAAGAAGTATTTGGGAGCCCCACCATTGTTGTCTAGGCCAATAAATGGAGAGAAGCTGTACTTGTATTTGGCAGTATCAGAAAATGCAGTTAGCTCGGCGTTGATCAGATTGGAGAATGGAGTCCAGAAGCCAATTTATTATACAAGCAAGGCCTTCCGAGGTGTGGAAATCAGATACCCAAAGCTGGAAAAATTGGCACTGGCATTAATTGAAGCAAGTAGAAGAATGAGACCATACTTCCAGGCCCATACCATCATTGTGTATACCGACATGCCGTTAAGACAAGCCCTTCACAAGCCAGAAAAATCAGGAAGATTGATGTATTGGGCAATAGAACTCGGTGAATATGATATTGTGTATGAACCCAGATCATCGTTGAAAGGGCAAGCCGTGGCAGATTTTATAGCAGAGTTCACATACCCTGATACCCCCGAGGAGCAAAAGATGCTTGCTGACCTACCTGTGGACGATACAGGATCGACAGACACAGATCCAAACCAACCAAGGTTGGTAAAAGGACTTGTGGATGTAGAAAAATCATCATATTTAAATCCCGACCAACTCCGGTTGGTGGAAGGGCACGAACAAATGATCGACGAGGAACGAAGGATACCCGGGGATGATGAAAGAAAACAGATGATATTTCACCGAGGAACTCTAACAGATAAGAAATTTGAAGACGAGTTACATACATGGAGATTATATGTAGATGGATCATCTTGCACGGCTGGTTGTGGAGCAGGGATTGTTTTAAATTCTCCAGATGATATTGACATGGAGTACGCCTTGAGATTCCAATTCAAAGCTTCCAATAATGAAGCTGAATATGAGGCTATGATAGCAGGTTTTCATTTGGCGAAAGTTATGGAGGCACGTCAAGTAATTGTTTTCAGTGATTCTCAGTTAATTGTGAATCAAATGATGGGAATATATGCAGTGAAGGGAGAGTTAATGGTGAAGTACCATGCAAAAGTGATGGAATTATTGAAAGAATTTGATGCTATTCAATTGGTGAGGATACCGAGAATGGAGAATGCCAGAGCAGACGCATTGGCCCGACTAGCGTCAGCTACGCGCACCGAGCTGCGAAGAACAATACCAATTGAAGTATTAGAAAGTCGGAGCATAGAAGAAGATCTGACGATGAAGATTATTACCCTTGATTTAGGACCATCTTGGATGGATCCTATCAGAGCATACATTGAAGAAGGAGTACTACCGGAGGACAAACTAGCTGCCAAGAAATTGAAGTATAAAGTTGCTCGGTATGTGTTAACTAATGGTGTTTTGTATAGACGAGGAATTATGGCAGGTTTGCAGAGATGTGTGCATCCATCAGAAGTCAAAGAATTGATTGAAGAAATCCATGAAGGATCTTGTGGAGCTCATGTAGCAGGTCGGACCCTACTGCAAAGGGTGATGACACAGGGATACTATTGGCCGACGATGAGAGCTGATTGTATAGCTTATGCTAAGAAGTGTGACAAGTGCCAACATTTTTCTTCCATCCGAAGAACTCCACAGGCATTGTTGACACCCATAACATCACCTTGGCCATTTGCCATGTGGGGGATTGATCTGGTTGGACCACTGCCGACGACCCGAGGAAGGTTCAAGTATCTCGTCGTGGCAGTAGACTATTTTACTAAGTGGGTGGAAGCTGAACCACTAATTGATATGACGTACGAGAAGGTGTATCAGTTCATATGGAAGAATATCATTTGTCGATATGGTCTCCCCCACGCTTTCATCACAGACCATGGAACACAATTTGATAATGAAGAATTTGCTGCCTATTGTCATCAGTCAAACGTCTTGAAGTTTCATTCAGCACCAGGCCATCCCCAAAGCAATGGGCAGACTGAAGTGACGAACAGAACATTACTAAATGGGTTGAAGAAGAGGTTAAGTGAGGCTAAAGCAAATTGGATTAATGAGCTACAGTCAGTTTTGTGGGCTTACCGAACAACTCCCCGAGCAGCAACAGGAGAATCACCATATATGCTAGCATTTGGAAGTGAGGCTGTGATACCTGCCGAGTTGGGCCTACCAACACATAGGGTGTTAAATTTCAATTCTCCGATCATTGATTTGATGAGAAGGATGGATTTAGATATGCTCGAGGAAGTCAGAGAAGAGGCAGCCATTAGAAATGCTGCTTATCAACAACGAACAGCTCTGTTTTACAACAAAAGGGTAAAGAAATGTGATTTAAAAGAAGGGGATTATGTGCTAAAGAAGGTCATTCAGAAGCAGAATAAACTAGAAGCAAACTGGCATGGACCTTACTGAGTTACAGAGGTTGTTCGACCAGGAACTTACAGAATAGCAACTCTAGAAGGAGAAGAATTTAAAAATGCATGGAATGCTGAACACCTGCGCAAGTATTATCAATGATGTCCAATGTAAAGCATTTCTCTCATTATGAATAAAACGAAGATGTTTCACCATTCTTTCCTTCTGGATGAAAGTTTTTCGGGGAATACTAGTGTAATACACTATACAACAAAAGTGCTCTAAGGAGCCAACAAATACAGCTCTTCGGAGCAAAAGTGCTCTAAGGAGCCAACCTCCTTTGGTTAGGAGGACAGCTCTTCGGAGCAAAAGTGCTCTAAGGAGCCAACCTCCTTTGGTTAGGAGGACAGCTCTATTGAGCAAAAAGTGCTATAAGTAGCCAACCTCCTTTGGTTAGGAGGACATGCTCTACGGAGCCAAAAAAAAAAATGCTCTAAGGAGCCAAAAGCTTTAAGGAGCCAAAAAGTGTACACCAGCAGGATCAACCACGGTTGGTAAGATAAAAATATACTCTCATATTACAACTTATGTTGGTCGGGAGGTAATATTGTTACAATGAGTTCTTTGAAGAACAAAATGTTTAAAAAATACACCAAGTATAGTTGATCGGGGATAAAAACCCAATAACTGTAGTTGGTCGGCGAGGACAACTTATTGATCATAGTTGGTCGGACGCAATTTTATAATCAAACCAAGTATAGTTCGTCGGAGCTGTATTTAGTCGACAAACATTATTCACCCACCTTGGTTGGTTGGAAACAGTTTGAACATTTTTCTCATTACTTTATTATTAAGTGATCGAGAAACATTACTAATATTTGTAACCTTTTATTAAGTTACTTATTGAACAATAATAATGTTAGCTTTTTAATAGATACATAGATACATGTGTACAAATATAAATGTGCTTGATAAAACAAAATTGGCAAACAGAAAATGAAAATCTTTTCATTAATCTGGAATAAATTACAAATTACAAAATTGTTACATGGACATTACTATTCTATTGGTTTTTTGCCCTGTGCTTTAGAAACAGGTTCCTCGCCGGCAGGAGGGTCTTCTAGGCAAAGGGGAGAATTGATGAAATTAACATCTCTGAGCATTCTGACGTTCATAACAGAAGGCGTATCCAAAAGATGCTCAGGACGAGATAATTCAGCTTGGGAGTGAAGGCTATAATCACCAAGATATTTCAAAATTAGACTGCGAGGAATGGAGCGAGCTGGAATCCATGCCATATCCAATTTGAAAGGTGGTACAGGCAGGTCTAATAGTGATGGAGCATGATAGTCCCATAAAAAATGCCCTTGCTCCAACTTTAATACACCCAATGCATTTAACCATCCTTGCTTGTAACCTTCATTATTAGCATGTTCAATGCGAGCATCCAGATGAACGAGAGCTTCATTGTATCCCGCCATCCAGAATTCTCTTGGGTGTTTATGGAATTGGAAGGTTAATCTATCCAATTGTTCATGAAGGCTTTTGGCAAAGAGATCTTTGTTATGCAAGGCAGATTTCGTTGATGCCAGCTGATCTTCCAGAGACAGATTTTTATTGGACATTTCAGTCAGAGCACGGTCTTTTACTTTCAACTGGAATGCTTGAGTTTCCAGAATAGACTGAGTGCGAGCTTCCTCAATATTTTGGCTGACTCTTCCTCGCCCCCGAGAACCTCTTCCTCATCCCCGAGCAGTTCCAGAAATAGCAGATCTTCTTAAGTCCTCCAGCTCTTGCCTCAGTTTGGCATTTTCGACTTCTAAGAACGAGAAGCCTTCATCAGTGACTGGTATTAATGCAGTAGAGGATGAAGCAGCAGATTCATACTGCGCTAATTTCTTCTGCAAATTGTTATTTTCTTGCTCCAGGATCTCAGCGATTTGTCTACAGGCTTCAATTTCACCTTTTAGGGTCCTCTCCCTGACGTCATACCCCGCAATGATCTTCTTGTGGCCTGTTTCTGAAGAGAGCTGCTGGTATCTATTTTCATAATCTTCATGTAATAAAGCCATTGATTCGTTATGTTGATTTTGAAGATCCTTTAAGGAATCATGAAGCTCTTCAATCAACTCATAGTAAGCGACATTATTGGCCACTGCTCGGTCGAGTAAAGCTTTCAAGTATTGATAAGCTTCAATAGCCTGCTCTGAAGCACCGTGACCAAGGATATCAACAATTTCCGATGTACTAAGATCTGTATGACCAGCCTTATAGTATTGATGACATTGCTGCATCAGCTCGGTATCATGAGAAGAGATCAATTCCATTCTAGCAACAAACTAATGACAAGAAAAAGACAACAATCAACAAAAACAAGTTATCAACAACAGAGATGAGCAAAGATATATTTTATTAGATCATCAAAAAGTTACATCGTTCGATTACAAGGAAATACAGAAAGACTACCGAACAACTTCACACCTTTTCCTTGTCCCCCAAGACTTTCTCGGGAGGCTGGGACGAGGAGCTCGGTTGCTCGGTGATAACTACAGCTTGATCGGTAGGAGTCTTCTCGGGAGGAGGAGGCATGGAGGAAATGTCCTCGGTGGCAGATGGTTGAGAGGCAGAAACTTGATCGCCCATAGCCATGGAAGATTCATCTGAAGCAGGTTCATCTTCTTCTTCTTCCACAATTGGTGGAGGAGGACCAGGGAGATGCCGTTGGAATAGCTCAGAATCATCTTGGACTTTTAGCTCTTGCAGAGCAGCTACCCAACCATCATAGAAGTATTTCAACTCCCCATATTGGACTTGGGACGTCATTGCAGCTATCCCTCTCTCCCATCCTTTCTCCCAACCAACACTGAAATGTTTCTTGATTGCAACTTTTCTCCTCGATTTCTCCGAGGAGAGCTTCACCTCCAGTTCCTCTTTCTTAACCTTAATATCTCGCAGAGTAGATATTTCTTCTTCTGCCTTCTTCAATTTATCATCAGATTCCTGATGTTTAACTTCCAAATCATTAATTTTCTCCTCCAAATTCTTGGAGGTTTCAGCCATCTTCATCTTATCAGCCTCAGCCACAGCCAATTTTTTCTCCCAAACAGTTTTCTCCTCGATGTACTGTTGGTGAGATTCCTTCACAGATTGGGTTAAACCCAACAGAGCATCGTCAACATCGGACGAGGAAGTGGAAGCTTTAATAACTTGATCTTTCTTCACGATGGTATTGAAGCAGTTCACCAGCTGAAAGATAAGAAAAACAATAGAGTCAACACAAATACAAGAATTCAAGAAAAAGAAAGAAAGATCAAAGGTATGAGAAATTTACTGAAGAAAGATGGCGAGCAGCTAGGGACGTCAGTGTATCCCTAGGAATTTTTTCATCAACCCCGAGAACCTCGGGTATAACTGAGTTCGTTGAAGAACTCGGAAGAAGGATGTTTGAAACACTACTACCACCAGCGGGTAGAGAAGATGCAGTTCCAGCAAGATTAACTGAGGATGATTTCCTCAATCTCTTCAAAGGACGGTCAGCAGCATCAACCAAGGAAGAAGTCTTGGTCGGAGAGATGACAATTACATCAGCAGGAGCATTTTTCTTGCTCGGGGCCACTGGGGGCTTCTCGGCAATTTTGGAGGAACCAGCATCTACTTTTTTAGTCCCCTCCGGGACATCAATTTTGCCTTTCTGGGCTCCAACAGCAGAAGAAGTGTCACCAAATAGAGCAGGAGGAGCTCTTTTCTTGCCCATTCTCTGAGATAGGGGGATATGAGAATCTGAAGATGAACTTTCTGGTGTTGAAGCTGGTTCAACAGGGCGAGCAGTATAAGTGGTTGTATAACTCTTATACTGTAGTAAATATGAAGCAGATCTAATATGCTCGTCAGCAATGGTCTTATGCAAATTCCAGATAAGTTTCAAATGCTTGATATTCACTTCTGACTCTTTTGGAGTTTTTCTTTTGCTATCAACTGCAAACAAATACATAATAGAATATCAGTCATACATTTTGTCAAACAGGATGAAAGCATAATTTCATAAGTAAAATAAAATGAAAAATAAACCTATCCCATTGCCGTATGGGGGGCATCTGGGACCGTTGTATACTTCATTCCCAGATAAAGGCGCATGTTGCCAATTTTTTATGACCAACCCATGCTCAAAATAATCCCTATTTGAGTCAGGGAGATTAACTACAAGAGCCCTATTCAAATACCTAGTTTTTAAATAATAAATATTATCTAGAACGGCCCATTTATAACAAAACATAATTTTAGGGATCCCAATACGAGTCCCATGAGTTAAATTTAATTTGTGCACCCCGTTAATTATTCTCCATGAATTGGGGGCTATTTTTGCAGGAACAAGATCAAAATATTGACAAAACTCAAGACATAATGGGTTTGGTGGAAAGGAAAAACCGCATTCAGCAACAAAAAGACTGGGGAACCAATGTCCCTCAGCCAATCGAAAGTAATCTAAAGGCTCAGAAAGAACCTCTAGAGTTACCCACGAAGGAATGGAAAAATCAGAACGGAATTTCTCAACAGATTCCACAATATAAACCATATTGAATAAAAGAGATACAGAAGAAAGAAAGAAGATCTTACAGAAAGAAAGGAGATGTGTTGACAACGAACGGAAACAAAGATGAACGCACAAAAGAAGAAGAGAAGAGAAAGCTTGAATGCAGAGAATGAAAAACGAAGACGACGGTATGGTTACCAAAGAAGTTTAAATACTTTGCATTGGGAAGCGGCGAAAGAAATGATTACCAAAAAGAAACTACTGAACTTCCGGCGGCTAAAAGGACAAAAATTGCACGAAGATCGAAGCGTTTATAAAAAAAGGCGGAAACTGCGAAATAAGAAGGAAATTTGAATACAATGTTCCTGAAACCCAGGAAGGACATTTAATATTGCCATATACCGAGAAAGAATGTTCCATACTCCTCAAAGTTCGAAATATGAAACATTGGGGGCTTCTGTTGATACCAAAATTAATATGCTGATGTGGACGAATAATACGAAGACACGTGTCAATCTACGTGGCACAATAGCAGCGAGGAAGATCATTTCCCGACCAGCCATGTTTCTTTCCGAGCAACGAGAATACACCGAGGAGCTCTATCACACCGAAGAACTCTATCACACCGAGGAACTCTATCACACCGAGGAACTCCAACGCACCGAGGTACTCTAATGTTCCGAGGAACTCCCGATCAGCAAACAGCTATGGCGGTCCGAGCTGCACCTCGGTCGTATCATTAATTGCCAGATAATCAACAGCTCAGATATTCATTGAATGCTTATATTCTTGGCACGCACTCTGCATTAAATGTATTACCCTTTCATACGTATGTCATTTAATGTATCGAACCTTTCATGTACAGCCTCAAGGCTATAAATACCATGTATCATCCTCATTCAAGGGGACCGGAATTTCTTGAGAGAACTTGTAATCAAGAATTCCACAAACACTCAGCAATAACATAACAGTGGACGTAGGCTTTATTCCTAGCCGAACCCCTTCAAAAATCTTTGTCTTATTTATTTATCTGTGATTGAATAATTAGAGCAATCTAGTTTTTTACATCAACACTAACCGAAGTCAAGGAGGATAGAATCAAGAAGGTTGATATGGATAGAATCAAAAAGGTCGATAAGGACATAATTTCAACTCATATGGGAACATGAAACCAACCCAAATATGTTGAAGAACTCAATGGGTGTGGGTGTGCCACGTTTTGGATCACAACACAACAACCTATCTAAAGGAAAAGCACCAACAACAACTCGAGGAATATAAAATCTATAGCTCTAGTAAATATAAATATCTCACTTGCTTCTATAGATGGGATTTCTCGATTCAACCTCACAAGGAAAATCAATAAGCTCTGATGGTTTCATCGTCTCCTTTTTCTCCTAACATTAATATGTACATGGACTCAGGTGCATCTATGCATATGACAAACACAATAGATAACCTTCATGAATTAAAACCTTATTTTAGCAATAGTAAGGTATTTATAGGAGATAGGTCACAACTTAATATCACACACATTGGACATAAAGAAATAAATGGTCGTAAATTAAATGATATTATTATGGAACCTAAGCTAGAGAAAGAACTTGTATCTTTGTCCTAACTTGCAAAGGATAATGAATGCACACTTGAGTTTACTGATAATATATTTGTTATTAACAACAAGAAGACCAAGCAGGTGATGGTCAAAGTAACTAAAAAGGGAGTATTGTATGCTTTGGATGATCATGCATTGGAAGCATTGACAACAACATACAAGGAAAAAAATGGTGATAGCATTTTCCAATATAGATTAGGTCACCATAGTAATGAGACTTCAAAATTATTAGCCAAAAATAAATGTTGCATGTAAGAAACTGGAATAAGAGGTCTACTATTTGTGTTAGATGTCAAATGGGAAAGATTTGTAGACTACCTTTTAATTTAAATGCAAAAATTTCTCATGAACCATTTGCAAAAATTCACTCAAATTTGTGTGGACTTGTCAATTCTTTCATCATAACATATAATGTCTGGCAGTTATTGATGGTTGTACCAGATATACTTGGCTATATACTTTGAAGTGAAAATATTATTTTGTTTCACCTTTCTATAATTTCAAGGCATGGTGGAAACTCAATTTTCTAGAAAAATTAATTAAAGTGTTCCAATGCGATGGTGGAGGTGAATACTTAAGTAAGGAATTTGCAGACCACTTAAATAATTGTGGCATACTCAAGAACATTTCTTTCTCACACATTCCAAAACAAAATGGAGTTGCAAAAAGGAAACATAGTGGCATTATTAAGACAACACTCACATTAATGCTATATGCAAAGATACCTTTATTCTTGTCAGTTAATGCATTTTTAACTGATGTGTACCTCGTAAACCGATTTCCATCTTCAAAATTAAAGAAAGCAATACCTATTTTAAACTTTATAACCAACGAAATTTTTGGGTGTAAATTTTTCCCATATATTAATAATAAAACTGAACATAAATTTACCCAAAAATCGTACCCCTGTGTCTTTATTGGCTACAACTCTCATCATAAGGGATAGAGGTTTTATCATCCATCTACTAGTAGGGCCTATGTTTCCAGGCATGTTATTTTTTATAAATAAATTTTTCCTTATATCACCTCTGATAGGTATATCAGTGATTATGAAGTATCCACTAAAATAACAACCTATTCTGAGCTTTTTGGAGAAACAACTCTCTTGTTCATGGTCCAATTGCAATTGACAAGCTTCCCTGTACAAGCCAACCTCTAGCATTCCTCGCCACTCAAAATTAATTCCATGTTGTGTTGATGAGACCGCTCCTAGTCAAGAAGCCATCAGTAATGTTCCTGCTCATATATTTCATTTAGAAACATTATACGATTTTATTGAATCACTACACATGCATCCTATACCTACAACTACTTCAAGATTAACTGGCCGCTTGCCCACTACTATAACTCCTGATATATATATTCCCTCGCTCTAAAAATATTTTACTGTCTTCTACAAAACAACCAATAACTCCAAACTCCACCATCTAAAGCCAAACCTTCTCCGTGTATAATCCACACGAACTTTACCTTTCCATACCACTCCATTTTAACACATCACTACACTGTGACCCACTTTCACCAACCACGCACGAAGAGTCTTAGTCAAACACTTCTAACATTTCTCACCCCTCTCCTACGCTCAACACAGTCAACCATCACCCCATGTCCACTCGAGAAAAGTCACGACTATCTCAAACCAAAACTCCTAACCACCATTATAAAACCTTTCACGTGATCCAAACTGACCTGTGTATCTCCTATGAACCCAAACACCTGAATGAGTCTCTTACAGATATGTGTTGGCTCAAAGCTATGAATGAAGTGTAATACCCCACCCTAAAAAATACATATTTAACGTTATTTGAAGTATTTTGTCCAAAGAAAAATTTGAGGAATAAATAATCCAAGTGTAACACGTCAAGTAGTACGTAAGGTGGTATATTACGTAAATGGTTTAAACAAGAAAAATCTCACGATGCATGTGTTGCATCAATGCGTATTTAATCTCTAATAGTATAGATAGAATGTCCGTTCAGTATGAGGGAAAAATATTTTGGAACAAATGTGGCACGGACAAGGTTAATACAACGCGACATTTAAATAGTACGAAAAGAAAAGTACTGCAATATGGATAAAAAAAGAAATTTTTATGTTTCATGGTTTACATGAGTTTTATTTTGAGTTTATATAATTACTTTAAGTACTTCGGTTAAGTTTCACACGATTCGGACAAGCAACGAGCGTTGCGCGAGCCTGAGTACAAATTGTCTGATAATGCGCGACAATGTAAAAGTCTAGTTTTGCTCGAATTGTTTAAGACAATTGCTAAGTCGAAAAAATATTTCAACCATATATTTCGACTCATTAAAATATAAGGAATATTACCAAGTGAAGAAAAATCGAAAAAAATATATATTTTGTACGGAGGTCCTGATTCTTGCGGGCCTTATATAGGACAATCCGGGAGGCCAAACGACTATTGTAAATATGATTTTTTAGCTAAAAAATGCAAGGAATATAATTATTAAGTTAAAAGTTTAAAAAAAAATAGGGCCGAGGATAGAAAGTGACGCAAAGGCAATTCTTCCAAGTCCAAATTTTGGTTTTGGTTTTGGGTTTGGGTTTGGGTTTTTATGTTTAAACTCTTGCGTGGAATATCATCTTTATTCAGATGCTTTGTCTTGATAAGATCCCTTTCACTTATATGGAAAGGTTAGGGTCTTGTCCGTGGGGTCTTATAGTGTTTGGCTTCCTCATTTGTTCTTTAAGAGAGAGAGGGTGAAGTGAACTTTGGAGCAAAAAAAAGGTGGCATATTTTCCAGCAGATTTCTTTCCTTTTTCCATACCCAAAAGCTTACTACACTTGTCCAAATTCGTAACTCTTCTTTCCCACAATCTTTACACCATTATGGAGGTCACAAACACCATTAAAACACCTTGGAGTTTTGGGACAACTTGTAGGGAGAGTTTTGGAGAAGCTTTTGATGACGTTTGGGAGTTGTAGAAGGGGGTCTTGAGCTTAGAGATTAAATGGATTACTCTTGAATCTTTCTTGGGTATCTTTTCTTGTACCCCCTTGAGGCCACCTTTAGAGGTGGGGGTTATTCCTCCTACACCACCATTTTCACCACCATTTGGAGACAATTTGAGGTGGAAAATACTTATCTCTTACTAAGTTAAGTTGATGATGATATTAGTATGAATACTTTGCATCTTGTTGATATTAGGTGTGTAGAAATATTCATGCATGAAATACTACATGATTTCAAAATATAGTTGAGAAGAAAATGGGATTTTCTATCTTTGAAATGGGTCTTATAGTAAACCTGTATTTAGCTTGATTTTTTTTTACATATTTAGAGCTTAAAATATGTTGATTAAGGTTTTAAATATACTAATAGACTTGTTATCATTCTTATTAATTTCTATGAAAATGGGCACTTAAAATGAAGGACAAAATTGGTTTTAAAAATGGATAATTCTCAGCCCACTATTCATAAACATTTAATGAAATAACATGTTTTAAGGTGAATAAATGATTTCTTTGATGTGAAGAACACTTGGTATGTATATGCCTTTTATGAGACTAATATCGTGATTTTAATGTTGATGAATCATATGAAATGAGCAAATGGAATTTCATTTACAAAGTGTAGTATTTAGTTTGTTAAACTAAGTTTTGGGGTTAGAAGTGTGAATACGTGAAAGTGTAGTCTTCTTGCAAACTTTGGGTGAAAATATAAATAATGAAAGTGTAGAAGACGAAGTGTGAATAAAATGATTAAGTATGGGTCTTTATGGAAAAGGTCATAATTAAAGTGTGTAACACTAAGTTTGAAATGCAAAGTATCAAATGTGTAAATATTGGCTAAAATGGATTTTTAGTGTTAAAACTCATAAATAAAGTTTGTAGACTTTAATATGTGAAAAGTATGATTTTATATATTAAAGGGAGTAATGTGCAAAAATGTGATTTTCGACAAAGTGAGAAATTAAAAAAGTGTCATAGCAACTCAAATGCCTACGTGTTAAGTTTGAAGCTTTAAAATTGTGTTTTTCTTATAAATAACACTTGAATAAAAAATGAAGTTATGTATTCAGATGTAAATTGGGTAAATTGGTAATTTACTTAAAATGTAACATTTTCATGAAACAAAAATGTTAAAGAGTGTTTTGACACGTATGTAGAAAGAATGAAATAAGTCCTTAAACGAAAATGATTTTTACTGTAAAGTCAACATGTCTGAAAAAGGGACTTTAATGGAATATAAAGATTATTCCTAAATGAATAATGGGAAAATGGATGATTAAGACCAAGGCTTTAGATTCGGCCCGAAAAAGGCAAATTAATGTGAACATTATAAAAATGTTGAACACATTGGTAAGATAATGATATTGGATGATGTCGGTTAAATAATTAAGCAGCGATATGTTGTCGTTAGGGTGAAAATCCAAGAAAACTGTAGTTTACTTGGTGCTCGATGTCGAGCAGTGAAATTTCGTGAAACTGTGGGTGCGTGTGTGTTGTGACGGGTGTGTGTGTTGGCGGAATCCCTAAATAAAATTACTAAGTGATGAATTGAATATTCATAAAAGAGGCATAAATGAATGGTATTTATTCATTGATTTATTAATGCAAGAATAACGCATTAAATGTTTAATATTCATATGGTAACATGAGATGGTTAAATAAGATAACTTAATGATGTTTAAGCAACCTAATGAGGTTTAAATCATAATAAACACAACCATGTGTTATATGAGGCTTTCATAGGAAAATGAGTATTTCTCTAAACACGGCGTGTGCATCCGTTGAATGGAAGTCCTATAATATGGTTAAGTAACTCTGGCATGAATTAATAAACGTTGAGTTAATGAACGTTTGAAAGTAAATGTAAGGTTTTTTTTCGTAACAAATATCATGTTTTTCATGGTGTGAGTTAACAGGAATGAATGTGCTCGTTTTATGCATAATGATATAAAGTGACTATTTTGTAAAAATAAGGAAGTATATTGGAGTAAATTACGTTTTTAAAAAATACGGTTTAATACATTGGAATATGTATTTTCAAATTTATATGTGTAGATACATACAAAATTTCACATGCATGTAGTGTAGCGTGTGAGTATTCTTTTCTACTGTTCGTTTCTATACTGCATTGTATAGTTCCCACTGAGCATTCATCTCACTCCCTCATTTTTGTTACGGTACATTGCATATACTTTCATATCCTAAGCGCGTTATACAGGTACGTATTACTTGAATTTACAATACTAGCTCTGTTTACTTGGCCTTGGGGCACTTCCCTTTGGTCATATCACTTAGTGATTGTAAATCGGACTCGCATGCTAATAAGTATAACATTAAATATTAGTAAAACTGGATTAGAAACATTATTTAGGGTGTTTAATTGCACTTCACAATTAACACGTGGTTCAGATCGGGTTGATCCTTTATCCACCCTTAAATTCGGGTTGGGGCATTACATGAAGAGCTTGAAGCACTTTATATCAATCACATGTGTCCCCTGGTCCCTAAATAGTCTCACATGCACCTTATTGGATCAAAATGGATATTTAAGACAAAACTCAAACGTGATGGTTCCATTGAGAAACACAAAACTAGACTTATGGCCGAAGGGTACAACCAAGTTGAGGGTATTGATGTTGGTGACACATTCAAGCCTATTAGTAAGCTAGCTATAATTCATATTATTCTTACCATTGCTATTACTCATCGGTGGTCCATAAGACAACTGGATGTGAAAATGAATTTTTGCATGGGTCTATTCAAGAACAATTATATAAAAATAACCTCCTGGTTTTGCTCATCCACTCTTCAACTATCATGTATGTATCCTATGTATATCCATATACGGGCTTAAATAAGCTCCACGAGCTTAGTTTGTTCGATTTAGATCCCACCACCTTGACCTTGACTCCTTTTACAACAGAGGCGATCCTTTATTATTTATTAACCACTCCACTACCGACACCGCCATTATTCAAGTGTATGTTGGTGATATAATCATCACAGGCACAAACTATACTCATCTAACCCAACTCATTGCATGATTATGCTCCAGACAACTTGATTTACTTCCTTGGGTTGGAGGTTCTACCATTTCTTGGTGGCATTATACTCATTCAAAATGCTTACGTTAAAAAAGTTCTTACCCGCATAAACTCGTTGTCCTCACAACCTAGTTCCACTCCATTAGTAATAAATATTATCCCGGCATTGATACCACTCATGTTGATAATTCCATATAGTTTCGTTCCATTATTGGTGGCCATTATAACATGACCCTCACTCAATTGGACATTATTCACACTGTGAACACCATTTCTCAACACATGCATTCCCCATAACATCAACATCTCTTAATGGTCAAGTGTCAAAGTAACCTTTTTTTATGGTGTTCAATTTTTTATGTGTTCATTTCTTCAACTCTGTAGGTATTCTGACTCTGATAGGGAAGGTTGTCCCAAAATTTGACGGTCGACTTTTGAATTTTGTGTCTTCTTGCCAGATAATTGCATCTTTTGTTCCTCTAAGCTCCAACCAATATTTTTCCAATCTAGTTGTGAAGCAAAATATGCAACCACTGCTGATTTGACTTGGGTATCATAAGTTCTTCGTGACATTGGCATCTCCTCACATACTCCACCGATCTTACTTTTTGATAATATGAGTGTATTATATATGATTCTCAATGATGTACTTCATGCTCTCACAAAGCAAGTGGAATTAGACTATCATTTCATTGCAAAAAGGTAGAAGAAGGGAACCTAATCACTCAATATGTCTTGCCACATCATCAACTTGCCGATATTTTTACCAAAGCACTTCTAGTGGTTCCATTTTAGCTCATTCGTCAAAAGTTTGATGTTTGGCCATCTCCTACACCAAGCGTGAGGGGGAAAGATTAAAACACTACTAACAACACTAATTCAAGAACTAACTTAGCATTAATTCAACCACACAAAGCACCAACTTTACCACAATATTAGACTATGTCAGCCCACTTCCCCCATAATCTGGCACTATGGAAGCCCACTATCTCACCAGTAAACTTGGTCTACCTACGTGAATGAGTACCATGATGACACGACCCGAATTTTTAAGAATTAAATTGTAACACCCCGTATTTTTGGTCATTTAAAATTTAATTAATTCGGAAATTCTAAATTACTAGTGTGTTGTAATTTAATGAATTAATTATGGTAAAATAATATATATAAATATTAATCTGGGATTGAATGATTAATATTTAGGGAAATTTATTTACTAAGTGAATAGTAATAATGTAATTACGTCATTTCGAGTATTAATGACGAGGTATGTACTTATCACATCCGGAAGTCGGTATAGACTATATTGGGTGGGGGATAAGTATTTTTATAAATTGATTCGGATGCAAATTCTGAGTGCACAGTTGAATCCGGATGGGTCGAGATAGTCGGAAAAGTGTACACGGGGGTAGTAAACGGGTCACGGGACGTTTTTAGACATAGTCGGGCCCACTCGGGGGCATTTAGGTCACTTGGGCTTGGCCCATTAGTCAAAAAACGGGAATTGGGAAATTAACCTGATAAAAAGAAGTAAGGGCATGGCTGAGTTTAATTAGAGAAAAGAAATTAAGGGTTAGAAAACCCTAACAGCAGCCAAAGCCATTTGGGGATCTCAAAAGAACCAACTAAGGTCATCTTCAACCTTGGAGTCCATCTCAAAATTCAAACACTACGAAACCTAAGGCAAGTGAATAACTTGCAATAGCATTAAATCTGTCTTCCAATTCATATTTGCGTGATGTAATGAATTAAAATTCGTTTTGGGGTTTCATGGCATAAACATGGGGTTTTGATAATACAAAAGAAAACATTAATCTGATTTGCCAGAATTTATGAGGTTTTCTGTAAAATCTGATATTGGAATATTGATGTGTATCTGTTAGAATGATATCCGGATAAATTAGAACGAGTTTGATGAAGAAATTTGGAGTGTAAATGTGTTTAAGGATAAAGATAGATTTTTCCCCAAAATTATGAATCAATATTTTATGGACGAATTGATGATTGTTGTGGACTTTCTGGGGAATCCTAATAAGGTTTCTAATATGTACTGGTGTTAAGAAGGCTTAAAATTCATGTTAGAAGAGATTAGGGTTTAAGAAAATTCGTCCATGGCTGCCCTGTCTTCGGGAAGAAGACGAAGACCTGTTCGATCGATCGATCGACGGTCTGGGGTCGATCGATCGACGGTCGCCAGATTTTGGCAGTTTCGCCAGTTAGTTATATAAAAGGGAAATTCATATAAAAATTCTTATGTAATTAATTATTGAGAAATTAAGTACATGAGTTTAAATCTAATTAATTGTAGATAAATTAATTAAGGTTTGAGGCTAATAAATTAGAGTCGGGGATTTTGAATCGGGTAAATTTATGGTGGGGGCGACACCAAAAGTAACTAAATTAATTAAGGTGCAAGTTAATTAATACTTAGAGTTGGACCATAAACTCTTAATGATTTTAATAGGCTTATGTTACGGACTTAGCGTACGATATAGCTGGGACTTTTATATTTATATACGGATGTGATAGTATATATATAAATGGTGTGTACATAAATATCTGTGATTAGATATTTTATACTATAGTGCTATAGGGGGAGGTTGCGCGTAGTGGATGAATCCCCTAGCTTGAGGAGTAGGGTGAGTATATTCCCGAGGTCATAGCGTCCATTATATGGGTGAGGGACATCTCACTTTCAGGGAAGGAATATGACCGCCTCCAATCATTTATTTTTATCAAGTTGGTGTGAAATTCTGACTTGGGATAACTAGGCTATGTGATTGTACCTAGTGGGATAGCACTTTATAGAATTTTCATTCTGTGAGTATTTTACTCGGGTGAATGCAAGTGTTAAATATATTACAGTATGATTGTGAATGCTGAAATATGATTATAAGTATATAATTGGATAATTAATTATATACGGGTTATTAATGAAAAATATGAGTTATTTCACATGTATAATAAGTGTAGAAGTTATATGAATTTAAATGATTTAGTTAAGTTGATGTTACTAATAACTTAAAAATCATAAACACTACATACTCAGTTAGAGTAGGGTGGGTATAAAGGAACTTTGTTAATTATCTAGTCATGAGATGAATAACTAGGTAATTTAATTAAAGCGTTAGTAGCATACATTAGAGGAGGGGTAAGGAAGTCCTCAAGAGAGTGCGATACTAACTAAAATATGAAGAGCATGCATATTTATTTATTACTGCAAGTTAATCATTTGGTAAATGTTTTTCAAATGTTTTAGGGTACTAACCCTTGCTATAAAAACTTTTAAAAACCCTTTTAGGTGTCCAGCCACAGGGACGCCAGCCCTGACTCAATTCCAGGGATCCGTTGCTGCAGCATATGTGGATGTTGCGGGGCTTTGATAGATGCCTCATTCTTCATTCTTAATGTAGAAATTCATGACTAGTTATTCGAGCATGTTGCTCACATTCCATTTTATCTGTAGTAGACTTGTTGGGAGTTCATTCTTGTCTTTACGGGATTTATTATTTGGACCGATGGTTTATTCGGTTAATTACTTTTACTTGTGGATGATTATTTCAGTTATCTGTGATTGTTATATTGTTTTATTATCCGCATGGGTTTTTGTTTAAATAATGAAAGATAAAAATTGGCACCAGTCTATTTTTCTCACTTAGGTGGTTAGTAATTTAATAAGACGACAGTGATGCTAAGAATGGACCAAATGAGAAACCTGTTCTAACTTGATTTAGGTCTGATCACCCGGGATTAATTAGGCGGGGTGTCACAGATGGTATCAGAGCCTCAGGTTCTAGTGTCCTTAGGATCTGTGCGGCTTTCTACGTTTCAGCGTAGCGTTCGGTTGTTATAGAGCCCTATTATTAGGACTGTTGATTATTTTTCCGCTTGTGAGATATCGTATTCCTGCTAGTAGTTTTTGTATAAATTGTGTACTTATACAATTCAATCTATTTCAGATGCCACCAAAGAGATAGAGAGCGGAGAGGGCTGAGGCTAGAGATGAGGTGAGGGAGGCTCGTCAGGAGCCACAGATACCGTCACCACCACCCCCACCCGAGTTGATTTCTACCACTCAGGTGGCAGTGATAGTGGCCCAAGCGGTCGAGACAGCGGTGCGAGCTATGGCAGCTCATTTTCCACAGCCCCAGGCACCGCCTCCAATGGCTCCAGCAGTTCAGGCTCCAGCGGGGCCACCATCTTGGCAGCGAGTGAGGGAGACCTTTCAGAAGGGTCACCCACCTGAGTTTCGAGGTAGCACCAATGTGGTTGAGGCTTGTGACTGGAAGAAGAACATTCAGCGTCATCTGCGCATGTTAGAAGGTACAGAGGTGCAGAAACAGATGTTGGCTACCTTTCGTCTGTCGGGGGCAGCCTTACAGTGGTGGGAGTCCGTTACCACCGCTGAGGAGCGGGATTTGATGCCGATTTCTGACTTCTGGGTGCGGTTTGACCGCAAGTACTTCCCTCCAGCAGTAGAGTCTGAAATGAGAAAGAAATTCAGCGAGTTGGTATAGGGTGATAGGTCAAAAGCAGAATATGAGGAGGAGTTCACCCGTTTGGCAAACTTCGTGCCAAATGAGGTGAGCGATGAGGAGCGGAAGAAGTCAAAGTTCATGGATGGCCTAGCCTGGAGAATCAGGCAGCACTTGATTGGAAATCCGGCGTTAGTGACTTATACAGATGTCATTAATGCCGCACTTGTACATTGCCAGGATCATCGTTTCCATGCTAAGGGGAACAAGAAGGCAGGTGAGCCGAGCCAGCAGGGCAAGGCGGTTGCTAGTAGTGAGACAAGTGGCACACAGCAGCAAGTGATCATTCAGCAAGGGAATCAGGCTAAGAAGTTTAAGCCTGGTGGGTTCCGACCGGGAGGACAGGGGTTCAGGCAGGGGCAACCAGGCCCTAATCAGCAACAGCAGGTTCCTCAGGGCCGTCAGGGCCAAGGGAACAACGGGGGAGGCCAACAGGGCCAGCAACGTCAGGGCCAACGGCAGGGTGACGACCAGAAACGCTGTTTCGCCTGTGGCCAACTAGGACACTTCAAGAGGGAGTGCCCGCAGAGGGGCAGAGGCCATCAGCAGGGTGCCCAGAAAGGGCAACAGGGTCAGATGCCGCCAGCAGCACCAGCTCCACCCGCCCCACAGTAGCAGGGGCAGATGCACTACGGACGTGTGTATAACATTCGGGATGTTCCCAATCCTCCAGCACAGCAGGCGCCGCCAGCGGTTGAGGGTATGTTTTTCATTCATGGGCATGAGGGTAGCATTCTTTTTGACATGGGAGCATCACATTCATTCATTAAATCTAAATTGCTAAACGGGCTGGGTTATTAGAGACAGCGGGTAGCCTCCGTATGAGTGTAGAGTCGCCAGTAGGCAGCGGGGCTTTGATTCGCTCGATTTATCGAGGAGTAGACATTTTGATTGGGAGGCTTAGTTTAGCAGCAGACCTCTTAGTATTAGATATGGAGGGGTATGATGTCATCTTGGGCATGGATTGGTTGGCAGGTTACCGGGCTACGGTGGATTGTTATGAGAGGACAATCGTGTTCTCCATTCCGGGACAGGAGATGTTCCCGATAGCAATGCCACTTCCTGAGGGAGGGTCGCGCACTCACTTATATTAAATTGAGGAGGAAACCTCACAGGAGGTGGTAGTCCCTTTAGACTCTATTCCTGTAGTGAGGGACTTTGAGGATGTATTCCAGGAGATACCAGGATTACCACCCAGCAGAGAAATCGAATTTGTCATCGATTTGGCACCGGGGGCAAGGCTGATTGCTCGGGCACCTTACCGTATGGCCCCTTCAGAGATGCGGGAATTGAGGGAACAGATTCAGCAACTACTGGGTCAGGGTTTTATTCGACGGAGTACATCGCCGTGGGGTGCGCTGGTGTTGTTTGTAAAGAAGCGAGATGGTTCACTCCGCTTGTGCGTGGATTATAGGGAGCTGAACAAGGTGACGATACGGAATAAATATCCGTTACCTCGGATTGACGATCTATTTCACCAATTGAGAGGAGCGTCTTATTTCTCCAAGGTCGACTTGAGGTCAGGGTATCATCAACTGCGTATCCGAGAGGGGAATGTTCCTAAGACCGCTTTCTTATCGCGGTATGGATCATATGAGTTCAGGGTGATGCCCTTCGGGCTCACCAATGCACCTGCAGTGTTCATGGATCTCATGAACAGGGTTTTCAGGGAGTACCTAGATCAGTTTGTCATAGTGTTCATTGATGACATCCTAATCTACTCGCGCACCGAGGAGGAGCGCGCAGAGCATCTACGCATGGTTTTATAGACACTGAGGGATCATCAGCTCTATACCAAATTAGGGAAGTGTGGATTCTGTCTACGGGAGGTACAGTTCCTTGGTCACGTCGTGTCAGATCAGGGTATCACAGTGGATCCGAATAAGGTGTCGGCGGTGAGGGAGTGGGGACAGCCCACGACACCGATCGAGGTGCGCAGTTTTCTGGGTTTGGCCGGTTACTACAGGCGATTCATTAAGGGATTCTCTAAGATTGCAGGACCTTTGACGAATCTGACTCGGAAAGGGGTACCTTTCAAGTGGGATGATAATTGTCAATTAGCGTTCGACGAGCTAAAGGACAAGTTGACATCTGCACCCGTGCTTGCATTGCCAAAGAGAGGGCTAGAGTATCGGGTTTACACAGACGCATCCTTACGGGGTCTTGGGGGTGTGCTCCAGCAGGAGGAAAGGGCTATAGCTTATGCTTCCAGGAAGCTAAAGCCCCACGACAGGAATTACACCACTCACGACCTAGAGTTGGCAGCGGTCGTTTTTGCTTTGAGGATATGGAGGCATTATCTTCTAGGAGAGCAGTTTACTCTATTCACGGATCATAAGTCACTTCAGTATCTCTTCACACAGAAGGATCTAAATATGAGGCAGAGGCGGTGGCTAGAATTCGTGAAGGACTACCAGTTTGATATTCAGTATCATCCTGGTAAGGCCAATGTGGTAGCAGACGCATTGAGCCGAAGGCCGACTGGGGAGATATCGGAGGTATGGAAAGAGAAGTGGAGAGAGCTTCGATATGAGGGTGACGTAGCCAAGGCTTGCATGTCAGCATTATCCATCACACCCGAGATCATTATGCGAGTTATGAAGGCTCAGGCAGAGGATCATATTTGTCGGGATAGGGTGGGCCAGTTGTTAGCTGAGGGAGCAGAGGGTTACTCAATTAGCTCAGAAGGAGGCCTACGCTTTAATGGGAGGTTAATGGTGCCAGAGGATGAGGATTTGAGGCACGCTGTTATGACAGAATCCCATGGTTCGAATTTTGCGGTACATCCCGGTGGGGATAAAATGTACCAAGATATGAGGAGGCAGTATTGGTGGACAGGGATGAAACGGGACATAGCGGAGTTTTTTTCGAAATGTGCCACGTGTCAGCTTGTAAAGGTTGACCACCAGAGACCATCAGGGATGCTACAGCCATTAGAAATTCCCGTGTGGAAGTGGGAGAGCATCTTCATGGACTTCATCACAGGGTTACCGGTATCGCAGAGGGGTCACGACTCCATATGGGTTATTGTGGATCGGTTGACTAAGGTGGCTCACTTTTTACCGGTACGCACAGACTTTGAGACGATGCGTTATGCACAGCTATTCATAGCAAAGATTGTTAAGCTGCATGGGGTACCAATAAATATTGTATCCGACCGAGACAAAATCTTTGTCGCCCACTTTTGGCAGAGCTTTCAGGAAGCAATGCGCACGGAGTTGCGCTTGAGTACAGCGTATCACCCACAGACTGACGGACAGACTGAAAGAGTTAATCAGATGCTGGAAGACATGCTCAGAATGTGCATTTTGGACTTCGGGGGAGGATGGGAGAAATATCTTCCTTTGGTAGAGTTTGCGTATAACAACTCTTACTAATTCACGATTGGCATGGCACCGTTTGAGGCACTGTACGGGAGACCTTGTCGTTCGCCCGCTTGTTGGTTAGAGGTGGGGGACAACAAACTCTTGGGGCCGGAGATTGTCCAGGAGACATCTGCCAAGATAGAGTTGATTCGAGGAAGGATTCGGATAGCTCAGGACAGGCAGAAGAGTTATGTTGATGCTTCTCGAAGACATGTGAAGCTAGAAGTTAGGGACCAGGTTTTAATCCGGGTATCCCCTATGAAAGGGGTGATGAGGTTCGGCAAGAAGGGTAAGTTAGCACCGCGGTACGTAGGACCTTTCCCTATTATTGAGAGGGTGGGACCGGTGGCGTATAAGCTTGGATTACCAGAACATCTTCAGCGGATACACGATGTATTCCATGTGGCATCGCTGAAGAAATATCGAAGGAGCGAGAGAGCCTTTTGGCACATTCCACTAGAGGAGATCGACTTACAGCCAGACATCTCGTATGAGGAGAGGTCGGTAGCTATTCTGGATCATGGTGAGCGGAAATTGCGATCCAAGGTTGTTCCATTGGTTAGAGTACAGTGGGGTCATCACAATGTTGACGAGTCTACCTGGGAGCGGGAGGAGGATATGCGAGAACAATATCCAGAGCTTTTCACCGCAGGTACGATCTAATTTCGGGGACGAAATTCCTTTGTAAAGGGGGGAGTATGTAACACCCCGTATTTTTGGTCATTTAAAATTTAATTAATTCGGAAATTCTAAATTACTAGTGTGTTGTAATTTAATGAATTAATTATGGTAAAATAATATATAAATATTAATCTGGGATGGAATGATTAATATTTAGGGAAATTTATTTACTAAGTGAATAGTAATAATGTAATTACGTCGTTTCGAGTATTAATGACGAGGTATGTACTTATCACATCCGGAAGTCGGTATAGACTATATTGGGTGGGGGATAAGTATTTTTATAAATTGATTCAGATGCAAATTCTAAGTGTACAGTTGAGTCCGGATGGGCCGAGATAGTCGGAAAAGTGTACCCGGGGGTAGTAAACGGGCCACGGGACGTTTTTAGACATAGTCGGGCCCACTCGGGGGCATTTAGGTCACTTGGGCTTGGCCCATTAGTCAAAAAACGGGAATTGGGAAATTAACCTGATAAAAAGAAGTAAGGGCATGGCTGAGTTTAATTAGAGAAAAGAAATTAAGGGTTAGAAAACCCTAACAGCAGCCAAAGCCATTTGGGGATCTCAAAAGAACCAACTAAGGTCATCTTCAACCTTGGAGTCCATCTCAAAATTCAGACACTAGGAAACCTAAGGCAAGTGAATAACTTGCAATAGCATTAAATCTGTCTTTCAATTCATATTTGCGTGATGTAATGAATTAAAATTCGTTTTGGGGTTTCATGGCATAAACATGGGGTTTTGATAATACAAAAGAAAACATTAATCTGATTTGCCAGAATTTATGAGGTTTTCTGTAAAATCTGATATTGGAATATTGATGTGTATCTGTTAGAATGATATCCGGATAAATTAGAACGAGTTTGATGAAGAAATTTGGAGTGTAAATGTGTTTAAGGATAAAGATAGATTTTTCCCCAAAATTATGAATCAGTAGTTTTTGGACGAATTGATGATTGTTGTGGACTTTCTGGGGAATCCTAATAAGGTTTCTAATATGCACTAGTGTTAAGAAGGCTTAAAATTCATGTTAGAAGAGATTAGGGTTTAAGAAAATCCGTCCATGGTTGCCCTGTCTTCGGGAAGAAGTCGAAGACCTGTTCGATCGATCGATCGACGGTCTGGGGTCGATCGATCGACGGTCGCCAGATTTTGGCAGTTTCGCCAGTTAGTTATATAAAAAGGAAATTCATATAAAAATTATTATGTAATTAATTATTGAGAAATTAAATACATGAGTTTAAATCTAATTAATTGTAGATAAATTAATTAAGGTTTGAGGCTAATAAATTAGAGTCGGGGATTTTGACTCAGGTAAATTTATGGTGGGGGCGACACCAAAAGTAACTAAATTAATTAAGGTGCAATTTAATTAATACTTAGAGTTGGACCATAAACTCTTAATGATTTTAATAGGCTTATGTTACGGACTTAGCGTACGATATAGCTGGGACTTTTATATTTATATACGGATGTGATAGTATATATATATATATATATATATATATATATATGGTGTGTACATAAATATCTGTGATTAGATATTTTATACTACAGTGCTATAGGGGGAGGTTGCGCGTAGTGGATGAATCCCCTAGCTTGAGGAGTAGGGTGAGTATATTCCCGAGGTCATAGCGTCCATTATATGGGTGAGGGACATCTCACTTTCAGGGAAGGAATATGACCGCCTCCAATCATTTATTTTTATCAAGTTGGTGTGAAATTCTGACTTGGGATAACTAGGCTATGTGATTGTACCTAGTGGGATAGCACTTTATAGAATTTTCATTCTGTGAGTATTTTACTCGGGTGAATGCAAGTGTTAAATATATTACAGTATGATTGTGAATGCTGAAATATGATTATAAGTATATAATTGGATAATTAATTATATACGGGTTATTAATGAAAAATATGAGTTATTTCACATGTATAACAAGTGTAGAAGTTATATGAATTTAAATGATTTAGTTAAGTTGATGTTACTAATAACTTAAAAATCATAAACACTATATACTCAGTTAGAGTAGGGTGGGTATAAAGGAACTTTGTTAATTATCTAGTCATGAGATGAATAACTAGGTAATTTAATTAAAGCGTTAGTAGCATACATTAGAGGAGGGGTAAGGAAGTCCTCAAGAGAGTGCGATACTAACTAAAATATGAAGAGCATGCATATTTATTTATTGCTGCAAGTTAATCATTTGTTAAATGTTTTTCAAATGTTTTAGGGTACTAACCCTTGCTATAAAAACTTTTAAAAATCCTTTTAGGTGTCCAGCCACAGGGACGCCAGCCTTGACTCAATTCCAGGGATCCGTTGCTGCAGCATATGTGGATGTTACGGGGCTTTGATAGACGCCTCATTCTTCATTCTTAATGTAGAAATTCATGATTAGTTATTTGAGCATGTTGCTCACATTCCATTTTATTTGTAGTAGACTTATTGGGAGTTCATTCTTGTCTTTACGGGATTTATTATTTGGACCGATGGTTTATTCGGTTAATTACTTTTACTTGTGGATGATTATTTCAGTTATCTGTGATTGTTATATTGTTTTATTATCCGCATGGGTTTTTGTTTAAATAATGAAAGATAAAAATTGGCACCAGTCTATTTTTCTCACTTAGGTGGTTAGTAATTTAATAAGACGACAGTGATGCTAAGAATGGACCAAATGAGAAACATGTTCTAACTTGATTTAGGACTGATCACCCGGGATTAATTAGGCGGGGTGTCACATAAATATATATGGTTAAAAAATCCCACTCGATATTTTGATATCAAAAACTCGAGAGTGAAAGTAACATATTTTCTTCCCTTTATAATTATGTCACAAAGTTGGTACAATTATAAGGCAACCCAAAGATCGCATGAATTATGTTGGCATAATATAATTAAATTCATCCATCCATAACAACTAAATAAAAAGAAGATAGATTAAGATGTTGTCATACAATCAAACATAATGTTCAAACCTCAAAACTTGACCACGTGCAAAATCTTTCATAATAGGATGATGTACTATATAGTATTTAAGAGAACGTAAATGTTATTATAAGCTAAAGTATGATGCTTCGTCGACTCCCACGCATAAGCTATAATAAATTTGATATTTTTGGTTTTCTTATGTATTTCCCAACACTTGATTCTAGGTTGCACCACACAATGGATACATCCATGATGAGGCAACTTGGGTCAGTATTGATCAATACAGGTATGAGTTAAATTTTAAAAAGTTTGTCCTAGGGTAGTATAAATTCAATTAATTAATTAACACGTCCTCTTATAAACTCTCAATGATATTAAGCTAAATTTTAATTTGGTTTAATTTACATGAGGGTGATGCAAAGTTTAGCAGTGCGGGAATTAAAACCTTGCACCCACAAGAAACATAAAATTTTATAAAGAAAAACCCACGTGGCAAAAACAATATTGAGCCCAGACGAAAGCATTAATCAACTATTTATAGAAATAACAAAAGCATTCATAATATTCAAAAATGATTTTGTTACGTCACTTCTTAACTCCAGAATAATTTAATGAATTAAAAAATCAAGAGTACCTTACTAAACCTCTAATATGAAAACATTTTCAAGTCCGGTAATGCAATGTCCCAATACATTGTCTTTGTCTTCAAATCTTCAATATTATAACTCAAGACTCAAAAATATACCTAGGCCTTATCTTGTTGAGTTCTGGAATAAAGAAAGATTGTAAACAAGTCCTTACAAAACGAAACTTTTTTTTATTGAAAAAATATTTAGTCACAAAGAGTAGATAAAAATACTTTCATTGATTGAGGATTTAAAACTTTGAGAACTTTCACTTAAGGAATTCATAATACAACATTATTATTTATAAAAATGCATACTTTAAAAGAGAGATTACATGTAGAAGTACTCATAATACAGTTATGACAAAACCTTGTTAAGTTCAAAAGCCCGAATGAGTTCGACTAGTTATATTATGAAGAAAAATTTAAAGGGTACTGACACAAATATACTTTAAGTTTCATGTATATTCTCTATAATCCATATTTATCTGTCTACTTCGCTCTTATTCCTTCTTTTCACTACAATTTTTTTTAGCATTACTCAACATTTACTAGTAGTTTCAATAATTTCCATTCTGTGTAATTTCTTATGTTTCATCAATAGTTATTTTCTCATCAAAACAATCACATTCCCAAATTTGGATATTTGTACCGTTAAACTAGCAACCAACTTAATTAAGAAAACATGAAATTCATGAAACATGGGATTAAAACCATGCATGAACCCAAATTAATGTATCAACACTTAATCGTCATCTAAATATATAATAACAAGTAGCAATAAAATAATATATGAACACCTAATCGTCGTCTAAATTAACTAAAATATCCTTCAAAACAGGGTTGTCATCAATATCAAAGAGAAATTATATAGGCACCTTTAATGTGTTTGCTTGAGTAGTCAAACCCTTTGGAACATGCAAAATAATAGCCCAATGGCCGTCTTTACCTTCTTCAAGTTTTGAAACACACAAAACAATGGTTAGTTGACCATGTAATCTTTACTCTTCATCGTAGATAAATCTAACATAACAAGTTTTGTGGCATGATTAAATTTATAACCTTTAGTAGTGTGATGCTCGGTATATTTTTTATAATTAGATTGATCAAGTCTATTTATTAAAGGTACACAGATTGTTAAAATAATTATATATCTCCCTTAACATGAACAATGATTCAAAAAATGATTATAATGTAATGTAGATAATGATATGAGAAATTCTCAAATGATTATATAATATGGATAAAATCAATCACCACCACTAAGTAAAGTAAATGTTGTCTGACAGTAACTAATACATGCCAAAATCTCCTATAAATAATATTATCTCCAAAACTGAGTACAAATGCTAGGAATGAAGTAAACCTCGCATCTCTCAAAAATAAAGTAAATAGAACTAAAATTAGGTTCAATACCTACATCTCCAAAAGTCGATGGTGACTAGAATGGAAGACTGGTTTCTCAAATGAGAAACTAAGTCATGTACACTCGAGCACATGAAACAACAAGATGAGCCAGGCCAACCGCAACAAGATAATAGATACGCACTTACATAGTTAATCTATTAATCATGAGTACAAATAAATATACAGTAATTAAATTAATCAATATCCCTTCCCTTTACCGATGCCATTTCCTTTAAACTTTTTATTCAACAAAAATAATTAGAATCCAACCAGTTCCCCATATAAGAAGAGAAAATTAGTAAATATAGTATCCATAATATCATAATTGGGATGTGTCCCAAACAACGATTCAACACACACACACACACACACACACACGCACACGCACATGCGCACACACACATACATATATATATATATATATATATATTGGGTGCAGCCCCCATTTATTGAGAGGTCATTAATACACCAAATAACTCGTGACTATCCCCTATATATCTAGTCACTAGCACGTAAGTTTTCCATTTTTAGCTGGCACGGGCATAATAAGTCGGCTACCCCTCTGCCTGCCTTAAATATATATATAAATATTATAGCAAGACCATGACTCTAACCCTAGCCATGCATAAAACAACAAAATCATATTGGACCCATAGTGTGTAGCCTAATGATGTTCAAGAAAATTTATTTCATATTTTAAATCATTTGTACCCACCCTTTTATGTGTAAGGGTAATAACACATATGCTATACATGGAGGCTAAAATTTATCATATAACTCGTGTCATATTATTTATAATATTGTATTACATGTGGAGTATGTTCTTTAGCATGAGTTAGTTACTCATACCCAAAATTCAATCCCAAAAACCAATACCCACCAGTACATTACTTGAATATAATTTCAAGGGATTGTAATTATGAAATATAAATATGGGAATATTCAATTCTTTAGCATTAGGTATATTAAAGAGAAGAGAGGATTGTAGAATTTAAACTTAAGAATTAAATTTTATTCACATACTTTGATCAAAACAACAACCTTTCTTTAAATCCCCAATTTTACATATTTAATTGGTGAGAATTCAACATGTAATACATCCCTCATTAAAACTAAAACGAAAATAATAATTTCATATCAAAGGAGTAATATACAACATGTAAATTTTATTTATGGGGAATTCATATTTTCCATTTGAAATATACTAAGAATATACAACTCTCCAAAACCAAATTCAATTATCCAAATTTAGATTAAATTGAAATTATACCAAAAATCTGAAATTGTCAAAACACAATCTAATTACACTAATATCAATTAAATTAACCAAGCATAAAATCTCATGAATTGGGTCCATTAATTCATTTATAAATGTCACAATTTTATAGGCGTGAACAACGAGAGATAAACCCTAATTATCTCTACACAAATTTTATAATTTATGAAAACATCTTTAGGAAGAAAATACTATTTATATCATGAAATGAGAGAGTAGAATTGTCATGCTTTAATTGAAGAAAACCCTAAATAGATGTAGGAAAATTTGTAGGAGAATTCCCTCTGAAAATACCCTCAACTAAGGCAAAGAAGTTTCCAAAAGTGTAGGAGAAATCTCTCTTGAAAAATAGTTGAATTGGCTCTCCAAATGTCCATTAGACTTTGTAAGGACATAAATTTTTAATTGAGTCCATGTATTGTTTTGACTAAATTTCGTGAACAAAATTGTCTTTGTAATATGTCATAGGGAGATTTTATTTTTTCACGATCCCTCTTGGTCTATGACGTATTGAAGAAATTGAAGACGTTGTGGCAAAGCTTCAAAGAATTAATCATGCTGAAGTTTAATTGGTGCAAGTTTATTCGTCTTTAAAGTTAATTGCATTCCGAGATCACACAGGTATGAATACGTATAATCAATGGTGCTCGAAATTATTTTTATAAAAGATAAGGATGTAATTTTATAAAGAAAAATGTTTTAAAGTATTTTAAATGGTTTACACTACGTTTTATTCTTATAAGCTCGAAAAAGAGTTTGACTTATTTGTATATCTTTTGGAAGAGACATTTTAGTCAAAAAGTCAAACTAACACGCGGCTTCGTTCGATCGACAGTTGTCCTTCGTTCAAGCGAGATGGTTATATCACGCAAATGACTTGCCTATCTCGTTCGAGCGACACATTTTTTGAGGCGGCATTCAATTCCTATTTAAAGCGTGGTTTTGTTAAAATTTAAGTGTGTGCATTCTAGAAAAATAGTTTACGATCCAGAAACGTGTTTGCACATGTTTTTCTAAGGTTTCAAAGCTTAAACACATCCTTAGAGTTTGCAAAGATCCGAGATATCATTATTATATGTTTATGTGATCTTGCTGCACCAAGAAAGTTGGTTCTACACTTGAACATCAGGGTTTTGCGGTGAAGAAAAGAGAAGGACTTTCTTATTCGACATCGTAGACGTATCAAAGTCATTCGGTGGACACCGAGACATTTGTGAAGTCAAGTGTTGTGGACAGGTATCATGGAAGATGGAATTTCTGCATGAGCACTATTGAAGAACTGTACAAGATCACAAGGAGCATCAAGACCCGTGGAGATCGAGTCATTGAGTAAGGCTAATCTATCTTTGTAAAACCTTTGTTCATGGTGCTTGTTTGGCTTGGGCCGTTCGAGGTTATTTTCCCATTTTGGGTTTTTTCCTCGTACATCCGGCGTTGTGAGTATTCTTTACTTTACTTTACTTGTGTTAATCACTAAATGCATGTTTAGTATTAATCAAGATAAAATTGGTTTAAAGTAAGAATTGGTTTTTCACAACTTGGTTTGGTGCTAATTAAAAGTTGGATAATTTTTGGTGAAAATTGGTTTGATTTGAAATACACGCATTAGGACCACTCTTTCAAATTTGTATCAAAGCTAGAAAACATATTTTATTTTTTTTGGGATCCCGTGTGTTTTGAAAGATGAATTTTGGAAATAAATAACTTTTTTGAACTCCTATTTTTTATGTAACTAATTACATTTATTGGAAGATGATAATGAGAAGTGCATTAAAATCTATTGATGAGCGTGGGTGGCTAGCAGTTGAGAATGATTGGACACCCCCCCCCCCCCCCCCCCATCACTATTGTAGGTGAGGTCACTAGTTTAAAGCATGTCAAGTCATGGATCGAAACTGAACATAAACTTTCACAATATAATTCTAAGGGTCTGCACGTTATTTCTTCACATGTAACACCGGAAGAACATAATATAATTATTACTTGTGAAACATCAAAAGAGGCTTGGGATATTTTGGCACTCACTTACGAGGGCACTAGAATGGTTAGGGTGTCAAAACTTCAAAATCTCACTACACAGTTTGAGACCATTAGGATGTTAGAGGGTGAGATTTTTGATGAATTTTATGTTAGGTTGTCCAATATTTTCAACTCGTCATTTAACCTAGGTGAGAAAATTCCCGATAACTTTGTCATTAAGAAAATCCTTAGGTCATTGCCTAGTAAGTTTGATGCGAAAGTGACCATTTTAAACTCCTTGGGTAAGTTAGAGTCGACGAAACTAGAAGAGATTGTATGTGACTTACAAACCTATGAAATCGACATGATTACCTCCAAGCAAGTGCCTAAGAAAGAAAAGGGTATTGCTTTGAAAACCCGAAAGGATGAAATTAAAGTTTCGAATTCCGATTTCGATTTCGATTTCGATTTTGAGGATGTTGCTTTTTTGGTAAAGAAATTTAAAAAATTTATTAAGTTTCAAAACAATTGAAAGATGCCAAGAAATTTGAAAAATTCAAGAACAACAAAGTTGATCCCATCTCTAAGGATAAGTTTGAGAAGCCTAAGAGAGATGAGTCGGATAAGTGTTTTGCGTGTAAGGGGTATGGTCACAAAGTTAAGGAGTGTCCCACTAAACTTAAGAAAGAGGGCAAGAAACCCATTATTTATAATGCCACCTTAAGTGATAGAGATCCGAAAGAGGGAGAGAGTTCCCTCGTTGATCGTAACTTTGTTACGTTTATGGCATGTCATGTGAGCGATGATAATTCTCATATACATGACACTTCCGAGGAGGTTTTGAGTGTATCCTATGTTAGTGAGGGAGAAGAGAGTGACGAGGAGGAGATAGGTGTGAAAGAATTGTAAAATGCATTTAATGAGTTGTATGCCGAAACGGTGAAGGTGAAAAAGTCTAACTAAAATTGCAAGCTAAGTTGAATGAGCGTGCCATAGAAAATAATTTGATTGAGAATCTTAGGGCACGAGATAAGAAGTTTAGGGAGAAACTAGAGTTTGTGGAGAAAGAGAGAAATAATCTCCGTGGTTTGATGGAGTCTTTGAAAAAGGATATTTTAGCATTTGAGCAGTCTAGGCATTTGCTTGAGTCCAGGATTCATAAGTTGGAGGAGAGATTAAGAGACTCATCTAGAATTAAGTTTGATTTGGAGGATAGGTCGAAGAAGTTAGATAAGATCTTAGGCACCGTCCAAATTAAGGGAGATAGGGGAGGTATAGATTTTGATGAGAGAGTTGTTCCCATTCCCCCCGCACGTGTGACAAACACTTGGAAGGTTAGAAAAGCTCCACATATAGGTAATTATTCCCACTGTCGCTACACTTGCACATTTTGTGGTAGGAAAGGTCACCTTAGGCGTTATTGTTATGACCTTAGACAAGCTCCTAGGAAGTTTAGGAATAAAGTTTCCCCGATTCCCTAAACCCTCATGCGTCATTTTACACCTACTTGGGTTAGGAAATCGGATTTAGTGGCTTTAGGAATAAAACTTCATGATTCTCGTTTGGGTGCACTTGATTCTTCCCATGCTAAATCTAAAGGATGATAGTATTGCCTTGTTTGTCATAATCTAGTTTGCTTCATGATATATTCATTGCTAGTATAATGACTTGTGTATCATTTTGTATTATATTTTTTCATTTGTTTGAGTCCTATTGAAAAAATACAAAAAGATTTTGTTTTTGAGAAAAACTTTTGAAAATCCAAAAAGATTTAATTTTTGAGAAAAACTATTGAAAAACCTAAAAGATTTTGCTTTTATACGAGTCAAAATATGTTTGAAAAGCCAAAAAGATTTTCGGTTTCTGTTTTTGAGTTTACATGTTTAATGCGGCATATTGGTGTGCTTGGACCCCCCCCCCCCAACATCATTTCCTTATTCATGTGGCTAGGAAATTTGGTCATTATTATCGATGCTTAGAATGATCTTAACCATTGTGTATATGGGGTTATTTCGAAGTTGATATGCATTTTGATTCGACTTTGTATATATGCCAACATTTCACTCATGCATGAGTTTATATGGATGTTTGACTTCTCTTGCACATTTGAATTTGGTGAGGCGTTCTTATCTCAATCTTGTCATCTATGCGTAAGTATACTTTAGGAGAAGTGTGAATGTAATAATCGTTTACCGTGAAGATTTGAATTTATATCAAAATAGAAAAAATGATGAGTAATTCACGGAAAAGGGCTGCGAGAGTTCAAAATTGACTCGTCGTGAAAGTCACCATTTAAAAGAGCCCAAAAGAAAAAGAAAAATGCTAAGAAAAAGGGTCAATAAGATTTTCTCTAAGTTGAGAATGCTAGAAACCTCAAAACAACTTTTAAAAGTATATATTTATGAGGGAGTTTAGTTGGAGAAAATTTAAACGGGTTTGCACAACTAATCCTAATGTTGAAACATTGCAATTTGATGCTATTATTTGTAGAATTCTGAAAATTCTGGATTTGTGTGCATGTAGTATGTTTAGTTCATTAAGATCACACTTTAATTATCATATGGATATGATAAAGTTTGATGATTTATCGCTATCAATTAGAGCTTCTTGATCTTTTCGATGTGTTGGAATTGTGACTCATTTGTTGCAGTTTCACGTCCATACATTCCATGTCCATGTTTGAGCACATCGGTACTATGTTTTCATGTAACTCACATTGTTAGTTTTGATGCGTTTTTGCATTTTGTGTGAAAAGCTTTATGTTTTGCTGCTGTTAGGCCCTTCCACTGATTTTTTTCTGAAAATTTTTTCACTGGGAAAAAATATAACATATTTCTGGGAAACTGGGAAAGTTTGGCATGTCGCGAGATCTCGTTCTAACGACATTACCATGTCGCGCAAAGTCTCGTTCGAGCGACTTCCTCATCTCATTGGAGCGATGTCCCTGGGTCGTTCGAACGACAGCCTAAATTCTTGCTTCTGATTGGTTTGCAGTCCACTGGTTTATATTATGATATTTTTTGGTACTGCTGGAAGTGTTTTTGGACTGACTGGTTTATATGCGGGTTTTATTATCTCATATTGATATTTTGCATATGATCCGTTTATCACACCTGATTAGTTAGCTATATTCTTTGTGTGATTCATTGGTTTACTAGCTACTGGTTTGTCATTACATAATCATATTTAGTTGGTCGTTTCATGATTATCTAGCGATTTCAAATTGATTCAAAGTGGTATATTCTCATGCTAGATACTTGTTGATTGGTTTGTATTTTCACCGGATTGTCTATTCGAGACAAAAAGGGGGAGAGATGTATGTGATGTAGGGGGAGATTTGAGCATGTTTTGGATTGCATATTTTACAAATTGGTATTTCAAATTGGTAGTTTAAATTTGGTATCTTTTTGTTGCTCAATTGTTTAACAAAAGATTTTTCAGAGTTTATTCATATTGGTATCTATTGTTGTTTGGTATCATTTGGATATATATTGGTTTCATTTATTCCTCCATACTTCACATGGTATTTATTTGTCTGTTTCATGTGTGTAGGTATGCTTCAGCGATTCAAGATTTCAAGTCTACATCACATTCAGATAGTTCGTGCTTGTCGGTGCTACATATACTAGAGTGTGTCCTGTAATTTTTGACTCTGGGTTTATGGGATGGGATTTAGGCGCCATACGGCTTGACGGCCCGGCTTAGGCATTTCACTGGTTTAGTTTTGTCCCGAATAGTCAAAGGGGGAGATTTGTAAGGACATAAATTTCCAATTGAGTCCATGTATTGTTTTGACTTAACTCCGTGAACAAAACTGTGTTTGTAATATGTCATAGGGAGATTTTATTTTATCACAATCCCACTTGGTCTATGACGTATTGAAGAAATTGAAGACGTTGCAGCAAAGCTTCAAAGAATTAAGCATGCCTAAGTTTAATTAGTGTAAGTTTATTCGTCTTCAAAGTTAATTGCATTCCGATATCACACAAGTATGAATGCGTATAATTAATGGTGCTCGAAAATGTTTTTATAAAAGATAAGGATGTAATTTTATAAAGAAAAATGTATTAAAGTTTTTTAAATGGTTTACACTACGTTTTATTATGATAAGCTCGAAAAAGAGTTTGACTTATTTGGATCTCTTTTGGAAGAGACGTTTAAAATCAAAAGTCAAAAATTCAAACTGACACGCGGCGTCATTTGAACGACAGTTATCCTTCGTTCGAGTGAGATGGCTATGTCGCGCGAACGACTTGCCTATCTCGTTCGAGTGACACAATTTTTGAGGCAGTGTTTAATTCCTAATTAAAGCGTGGTTTCGTCAGAATTTAAGTGTGTGCATTCTGGAAAAACAGTTTACGATCCAGAAACGTGTTTGCACATGTATTTCTATGGTTTCAAAGCTTAAACACATTCTTAGAGTTTGAAAAGATCCGAGATATCATTATTATATGTTTATGTGATCTTGCTGCACCAAGAAAGTTTGTTCTACACTTGAACATTAGGGTTTTACCGTGAAGAAAAGAGAAGGACTTCTTGTTCGACGTCGTAGATGTATCAAAGTCATTCGGTGGACACCGAGACATTCGTAATGTCGAGTATTGTGGACAGGTATCATGGAAGACAGAATTTCTACGTGGGCACTATTGAATAACGGTAGAAGATCAGAAGGAGCGTCAAGACCCGTGGGGATCGAGTCATTGAGTAAGGCTAATCTGTCTTTGTAAAACCTTTGTTCATAGTGATTGTATGGCTTAGGCCGTCCGAGGTTGTTTTCCCATTTTGGGTTTTTTCCTCATACATCCGGCGTTGTGAGTATTCTTTATTTTACTTTACTTGCGTTAATCACTACATGCATGTTTAATATTAATTAAGATAAAATATGTTTAAAGTAAGAAACGATTTTTCACAACTTGGTTTGGTGCTAATTAAAAGTTGAATAATTTTGGGTGAAAAATGGTTTGATTTGAAACACATGCATTAGGACCACTCTTTCAGACTTGAATGAATTGTTGTCCCAAAAATCATACCAGAAAAGTATAACTTTTTTCTTGAATGGAATGGTATATTTTAGGGTTGAGACTGTAATTTTAGTAGAGTTAGGTTGAGATTTAAGGATTTAATCTTAGTTTAGAAATGGTAAACAGGTAGTGTTGGTTATAGGTGATGTAGGGAAATAAGAATAGAAGAAGAAATGAAATGTTCGTTTATAAAAGAAAAGATAAATAAAATAATAAAATCTCCTTTCTTTAAAACCAAATTCGACACCCCTACACATGCCGCCATAGAGGCTACATATCACCACTATAACGGTCCATACCCCGCTATAGTAGCTAATCATGTCCACTACAACAGGCCCCTTTTTTCTTGGTCGCCTTGTCCTTTTTAATCTAAATTATCATTTTACCTTCCTTCTTTTATTATTTTTATCACTAACCCTTAATCTATATTTCACCCAAAGTAACTAGTTGATTGCTTTACCCTTATGCCACTACTTCAATTACCTTTGTATTTAATCATACATCTACATTCCACAAATAGCAAATAAAAATCTTAATTAATTTAAATTGTAATTAATCACCAAGGTCTCATTCTTTGACCAAACAAAGTTTCGTAACTTCAATAAATTCCATCTCAACTTCAAATTTTCGGATAAAACTTTATTTTTCACTTAAATAATTATAAAATTCAAGTTTTCACTTAAAATAATTATCTAAAATTCTCCCATTTTCATAATTAATTAATGAACTCAATTTTTTTTTTTAATTACATGGTATTACAATCTTCCCTCCTAATAAAAAAATATGTCCTCAGAATTCACAAATAACATCTCAAATATCTATGTGGGTATTATTGCCTCATTAAATCATCATGTTCCCAAGTGGACTCGTCCTCATTGCGGTGGTTCAATGCACACGCACTAATGGTATCTCCTTGAAATACCACTTTTGGATTCGTCGATCAAAATACTCACCAGCTTCTTACTATATAGTGCATCCGAATCTAACTCGATCTCACCCAAATCAATATCCTGATATGAAACCCTAATGTGAAAGAATCGATGGAATGGGAATACGTTAAACGTGTTATGCACCCAATCGAAGTGATCCAGAAGGGTTAGATGATATGCAACCTTCCCCACCTTCTCTGCAATCATAAATATCCCAATGTAACGAGGGGATAATTGCCCTCTCTTCCTGAACCCCGTCACCTCTTTCATAGGGGAAATGTGGAATAAAACTTGCTCTACCACCTTAAATACCATTGGTTTCTGATTCTCATCTACATAGCTCTTGTCTGACTTTTATTCTATCCCTAATTAACTAGATCTTCTATGTTGCTGCTTAGATGTGCTTTGGTACCAAATGCCTACCCTCACCTGGGTCCAACCAACACAGTGATGATCAGCACAACCTCTCTTAAAGTACCTCATAAGGAAAAATGGAAATGGACTTCGGATAATTATTATCATTATATGCAAACTCCACCAATGTAAAGTGGGCCTCCTAACTTCACTTGAAGTCCATTACATATGCCCGTAACATACCATCTCTCGATCTGAACATCCATCTACGAATGGTATGTCATGCTAAAATGCAACTCAGTCCCCATGGCCTGGTGGAAACTCTCTTGAAAGTGTGCCACAAATGTAAAGCCCTGATTCTAAATGATTAATAATTCCACCCCACGTAAATGGACAATCTCTTCCACATATAAACTTGAAACTTATCTGGTTACATAATCGATACAAATGAACAAAAACCGTGCCACATTCATAAGGCATTCAAATATCAGGTTGAAGCATACCATACGACTTCTAATGGTCCACTTTCACCATTTGACAAGTAGTGTATCTAAATACAAACTTGACCACATCCCTCTTCATACCATCCCATCAATATTGCCTCTTTATATCTTAGTACATTTTATCCTGAGCAGGATGTACCACAAAACTCGAACCATATGTCTACCCCATAAGAGCTCGTCTCAGCTCCTCATTTAAGGGTACCACCAACCTACCTTTAAAGTGCAACCCACAAATGGACCCCACTGAAAAGAAGGATTCTCCATTAGCGAGAAGATCCGTCACATTTCCTTTATACATATTATTTTGTAACTACCCTTTGATCATATATATCACCATCTCGGGAGCAACGATAAGCAAACTTATGAAAGCCATAGTCAATTCTCTAATTATCTTAACTGAACCCCACTCGGTCAACTCAAGAGCTTATAGTCTACAACTGGGTCATCGACTTAATGGGTCTGCCACTACGTTAGCCTTTCTCGAGTAGTCCTGGATCATGAACTGGTAATTCTTGATGAATGCAAAGCATTTATGATGTCGTATATTCAAATATTTAAGTGTAAATAGATATTATAAACTCGTGTGATAATTGAAGAGTCTAAACTTCTCACCCTCAAAGGCAATGCCATAAGGCATGCAACAAAAATACAACAGCTAACAACCCTAAGTCTTGAGTTTGGTAATAAACATCGTTCGAATTCAACATTCGATACGCATAGAAAATAGTCATATCCTCATGCCCCACCTAATCCCTGTAAATAAGCGTTGGTGTAAACAAAGAACTCAACTTCACTCCTAGTCAAGGCAAGAACTGTTTGAAAGTTAATTTCTTTTTGAGTGTGTTAAACATCTATTGACACTTCTCACTCTAGTAAAATACTACCACCTTCTTCTTCAACTCGGTCATCAACACCCACTAATGAATCTCCTATAGTAACTGGCCAAACCTAAAAATTTGTAGACCTATGTAGGTTTTGTGGCATTTCCTTAATCTAATACGGCTAACACCTTACTTGGATCCACTATAAGTCCTTTCTCTGACACAACATGCCCTAAAAAATTCACCTCTCGCTTCCAAAACTCGCACTTAGAAAACTTTTCATGAATCTTATGTTCTCACAACTTCTATAATGCAATCTGCAAATGTATTTCATGCTCTTCCTCGTCAAAGGCCCATATTCTTCTTTACAGACAACGTTGAGGCACCATAATATGAAGTGCTACAATGGATGAGCCTATGCTCTAACAACTGCTTAACTGGTCCCTGAGATTCTTCATCTCAATAGGATCTATATGATATAGTTATATAGCTATTAGATTAGTGCCCTATGTCAAATCTATAACAAAATCAATCTCCCTACTAAGGGGTAAACTTGGAATCTCAACGAAGACATCAGTGAACTCCTGAACTATGAGAGTCATATTTAGGGACATTGTGATATCCTTCTGAGTCTCCTCGTCAATAAAATATAAGTACATATTATCCTCACACTCATGTCTAATCATAGCCGCCAAAAACGTCTCATGTCTCGATATAGAAAACACAACTGCTCTACCTACACAGTCAGTATGAGCCCGTCATATACACAACCAATACTTCCTCTAAATCACATCATATGTGTGGGTCTCTAAAACCAATAAATTAGCTACAAATCATATCCAAATATTAATGCCTACCCCATCATAATTTTTCATAATAAGAGTAGATACACCTAATGGAGTTATTATGGATAACACCCTAGTGCAAAGAGTCAAAATCATCCATGATAAACCCATGAACAGTCATGAACAAAAGAGTGTGTAGCACATGTATCGAATAAAACTCTAGATAAAGAGCTATGAATAGAGAACATACAATCGGTGTCTTGAATAGGCAACAATTGATCCTTGGGTACCACCTGATAGACCCTACCATACTGTAATGAGGTTGAGGTGATGAAGTTTGTGCAAGAAGTACAGCAGGTGCTTGTTGCCTCGAAGAAAAAAGAACTGGAACCTTTTGCTGCCTCGGTTGTTGCTGCTGATAATTGGGCCTAAAGAGTCATTTATACTGGCCCTGACCATACTATCCCTGCTGCCTTAGCCTGCCCATATTTAGGCATTCCTTCTACATATGGCCAAATATGTTATACTTGAAACATACTATCAAGGATTATCCCTGAAGGTATCGCACTACCTCCCCTGCTATTGTTCTCTTCACCCAATCTATTAGGGCTTCTATTTATTGGAATGGAACTTATTCTAAGGCCCGTGACCTTATCCGCCATGACCTCCCTTTCGGTCACTTTTGGATCCTCCCTCGGTCTTGGGCCCAATTTTTTAGCCACTTTATCAAACCTATTTTATGCTTTGTGCGGTCCCTAAAAAGGGTGAATGCAGTATCTACAATCTTGGTGTATGTAGTGTATGTTATATTTGACATTAGAATCGATCACAAGGGGCAGCTGAGACCATTCAAGAAACAGTCGATTCTCTTTTTCTCTGTATTCACTTCTTCCATAGTAACCAATGCTAAATTTGTAAAATCTAGCCCATACTCTAGGATAGTATGAGTCCCCATACTGGATTAGAACAAACTTTATCTTCTTCTATAAACAGATCAAATTAAAGAATTATCTGTCGTTGAACCTCTTCATAATCTCTGGGTACACTTCATCAAATGTATTACTAAATACGTAATAAGGGTGTTACACTCAATATCGCCTAACTCTCGGACGACTAAACACCATGTGTGGGGTGTCTCGTGAATGAAATCCAAAAAAGGAGCCCTTCGGATACACTTCGGTCTAGCCAGGTCATTCGTGAGGATATCTGGCACAAGACTCCCTAAAATCATATCCAATTATGAGAATAGAAAGAAAATGAATGTATCAAATAATGTTATACGGACAACTAATATGGACCTATGGAACCTATGTAACCTAGTAATATGCTCCGATACAAACTATTACACCCCATATATTTTTAATAATTAGGTTGATCAAGTCCATTTTTTAAAACTACACATGCTGCTAAAAAATTATATAACATCCTTACCTTAAAACATCAATTAAAGAATGATGATAAATCAAAGAAGTGAACGATATGAGAAATCCTCAAATGATTATATAATATGGATAGGTACAATCACCATCACTAAGTAAAGTAAATATTATCTGACAACAACAAATACAAGCCAAACTCTCCAAAAAATCATATTGTCTCCAAAATTAAATACAAAATCTAGGAATGAAGTAAAACGTGCATCTCTCAAACATAAAGTTAATAGAACTAAAAGTAGGTTCACCACTTACATCTCCAAAACTCGACGGTGACTAGAATGGAAAACTACGTGCTCGAGTGAGAAACTAAGTTGGGTACACTTGAGCACTTAAACTAAGTTGGGTATATATATCGGGAGTAGCCCCCATTTATTGAGAGGCCACTAGTACACTAAATAACCCGTGACTGGCCCTTATATACTAGACACTAGAATGTAAGTCTACCCTTTTTCAGCTAACACTGACATAATAAACTAGGACACCCCTCTACCCTCACTCCAAACTTGCACACTCATATTCCTTCACTCCATAACCAACACACCCCTATTCCATCACTCAATAATGTTACAATTACCTCTTTTATTGCCTCTGCCTTAAAATAACCCAATGCGTTCGTTGAAACTTTTCACTTATGATTTCAGGAAATTTTTTTGTCATACTTCCTATACATTCTCATTAAATTATAGAAATTAAATGGTAATATATATTTGTGATTAGAATAGCTATGCCTAACTAACAAATGGATAAATTGAATAATGACATGTCAGTCATGAGAGTTGCACTATTTCAAATCATTTTATTGATAGTTTACAACCATGCATGAATTACTGGAATAATTGGTCAGAGTCTTCAAGTTAAACATGTCTATGAGGGTCTTTCTCTCACTAGTAGTCAAGTTGAAAGAAAACTCGCGAGAATATAATTTCTTTTTGTTGTAAAATATGTTTTTAACCATAATTTTTTATAATTTTCATTTCCTTTAAATTAGGACGCACCTTATCTCCATCTTGCAAATAAGATTCACCCAAACATGTTCTTATGATATATTATGCAAAATTCTTCTTTATGTGAATCAGATGAGGTACATGCCTTACATAGTGCTCTTTCTAATATGGCAAGTCAAATAATATTGACCATCTAGACCAGGCCTTCATTTTACTAGGATCTCTCTGATCCTCCCAAGATTTTTTCTTATGGTCTATGAATGGAGGTTTGTTTCCTACAAACACCCTTCATTTGGGTTAGTGTTTACCCCAATTGGGTTAGTCGCTTAGAATAGGCATAAATCCATCCAGTTTGAGAGGGACCCATTAGGTCCATATGGATGAGCTCCAGGGGGATAGAGGTAAGGATATCTTTGACTTTATTATGAGGTGCCTTAATAATTTTTCCTTCCTAACAGGAACCATAGACAATATTAGAAATAGGTTTGATTTTTAGAATACCTCTACCAATTTCTTGAGAGGACAATGTACTAAGATTATCGTAATTTATGTGACCCATCCTGTTATGCCATATCTCATTATCATCCATTCTGACAACATTACAGATTTCAGAACTATTCATGACATTATAGCAATTGTCAGGGGTCCTGAATTCTGTAATTATTCATTTACCCTTTTCATTTAAAATTTTGCAATTGTTCTTTGAAAAGGTAATAGTATGATCTGAGTCACAAAATTTTAAGATACTAAGTAGATTAGCCTTAAGACCTTTGACTAGAACAACATTTTCAAGAACATGTAGTCCTTATTCTTGGAGAGTTCCTTTACCTATGATTTGGGATGATACTCCATCACCAAAAATAATTTTTCCTCTAGCAAAGCTGGTTTTGTTTAAAAGTATTGTATCATCACCAGTCATATGTTTTGAACATCCAGAATCTAAATACCAACCAGAAGATGTGTGTTCAGCTTTTAAAGAAGTAATAACAATGTTACACATCATCTGGGGCAATAAATCATCTTTTCTAACCTAAATTGCTCTTATTTTCATTTTGCACTTATTTGCTCTCATTTGATAAAATTTGCGAGCATTCGATTTTTGTTGAAAAATGTTTTGCGCATGATTTTGAATTTTATGAAACACATGAGCATTTGGCTTAGGAAGGTGTTCAAGAATCCTTCTAAGAAATGTTCTTTTAGGTTTGGTCTTTCTTTTCCTATAATTAGAGTTTTTATCTGGTTGTCTAGGTAGAACATAATTGTTACGGCTTCTCCTAGAATAGTTAAAGTTTTGATAAACAGGTGGGTTAAAGACAGGTTTGACTAGTCTTCTAGCATAGCCTCCATCAAAAGAATGACCGTATGTATTACAGTAGGAGCAATAAAGATTGCTCGAATAGGGTATCTCCTTAGGAAATTCTCTAAACATGGGCTTTAAGGAATTTTAGGGTTGAACCTTATTCCTAGGTAGAACATTTTTGAAGGTAGAGTCACTCTTCCTAATTGAGGGGCAGACATATTTAGCCTTAGGTGAAATTTTATGCTTAGAGTAACTTGGTTGCCCAATATCAAACTTTTGATGTTTTATATCAAACTCAGTTTTTAGAGAATGAAAGTCTGGGCAAGTTTCTATAGGTCTTTTGCCTCCTGGCACAAACTTGATAGCTTCAAAAGATTTTGTTTGTGTCTTTAAATTGGGGCAAAACCCTATTCCAGTTCGATCATCAGAATTGGTATTTGAATCAGAAACAAAATCATCAAAGCAGTTTGAGTTGTTTTCAAATTTTCTAAATTTTTTAAAAACTGTTGTTGTCTTCTCTTTTGTATGTTCCAATTCTAACAATGTTCCTTTGTATTTTTTCTCCAGAGTTTCATTTGTTTCAGTCAAATCTTTCAGTTTTTTATCAAACCTTTTGATTTCATTTTCATGAGTAAGAAATTGGGTAATATACTCTTCAGCATTAAGTTTGACCATCAGGCTTAGATCTTCTAGTTTCTTCATGAGATCTTTCACTATCTTCTTTAGTCTAGTGTCTTTCTTGAGAGTTTTCGCATAGAGTGTGTGAATATCAGGGAGGTCTTCAGTGTCCGAGTCACTAAGTGTGGTGTGTGAATTGACCCCTAAGGATTCATTTCTTGAACTCACGCACCCATGGACATCGTCATTACCGCATTCCCCTTGACTCACACACCCCGTGGTTGAACTATCAATGTTCTCAGAAAGTAAAACATCTTAACCAGTAGCAGCATGATTCACAATAATAGGAGTAGAGATACTATCATCATTCTCATACATAGGCATATCATCATTATATATTATCTTAGCAAAGAAAGACATGCAAGGATCAAAAACATCAGATGACTCAGGTTCCTCATTTTCAGAGTCGCTTGAATCATCCCATGTCTTACAAATGTTGGCCCTAGTATGCTTATTGTGAGTGTTCAGTTTCACTCTATAGTCTTGTGTTGTGTGTCCTAGTTTTCCACATCTAAAGCATTCAATCTTCTTAAGATCTTTGTTAGGTCCAGTATGAATATCCTTGTGATGTTTGTCTTGACCTTTCTCAAGAGGTTTGTGATTAGAGTGAGTTAGATAATTGTATTTTCCTTGTTTGTTTGCCATGTTATTTCTAAACTTTACAATTTTCTTAAACTGTTTTAACATCAAGGCAATCTGATTGTCCAAACTCTCTATGTCACATTCCTCATCAGAGTCATAATTAGGAATGTTAAGCTCAGGCTTAATCAGCTTAGAAGAAAAACTCAGATTGGAACTAGTCTGTTTCCTATGGGACTGGGTCAATTGTTTCTTAAATTCTAATTCGATTTCCACAGTTCTTAGTTTACTACTGAGTAATTCAGGAGTGAGATTTTGGTCACACATTTCCTCAATAGCATATCTTTTGTTGTCAAATTTATGTGGTAATGATCTTAGAATTTTAGATACAATATCATGTGTGTCATATGTTATCCCATTAGCATGCAATTTTGTCATAATATCAGTCAAATTCATATAAAAGTCATCAAATGACTCAGAGTCAGACATAATTAAAGAGTTATATTGTTGAATGAGCATTTGTGTTTTAGCATCCTTAACTCTAGTGTCACCTTCATGAGCAGTAACCAAAGTGTCCCAAGCTTCCTTATAAGTGGCACAAGATGAGATCCTTTTGAACCCATGTTCATTTATGGACATATATATGGCATTCTTTCCTTTGTTATTGTTGCGAGCAACTTTCTTCTCTTCTTGTGTGAATTCACTTAACACTTTCTTAATCCTCTCATTACTTCCATCAATGGCTGGTTTAGTAGGATAAATGTATCCATTTTCAACAATGTCCCAGACATCATCTCCCAAGGTTCCTTGAATGAAAGCAATCGTCCTTACTTTCCAGTAAGCAAACTTGGTTCCATCAAAGAGAGGAGATCTGTTCAAGTTACCAAATCTTTCATTTTTCTCGTCCATGTTTGATTTTTAGAAAATAATTTCAAAAACACAGGATCTTTTAAAAGAAGTTTGCAAAGCTCTGATACCAATTGAAATATTGTTACTAAAGTCATTTAATATAAAATTAAACTATTTAAGTAACTCTGAACTGTTTTTTCAAGAAACTCTTTTCTTAAAATCAAATCAAATTAATCGCAAGATGTGTTTAACAAAATATGCACGAGATCTGTTCAAGATTGGTTAACAGGTTTAGCAAATCAGTTTAAAAACTTAAACTCAGCACAACCATAAGAATTAGATGAGGAGATGTAGAAACATTGAGAACAAGGGATTTTTTACATGGTAAAACCTCAACCAATTGAGGAAACATACACGACTCCCTCTACAGAGTAAACCAAAAATTCCACTAAAATAAATTATAACAGTTACAAACTATATAACACACATGCACACAAATCAGACCTATACAAGTTTAGGAATGTACCCACTGGCATCCTTCTAACTTTTCTGCAGTTCTGTTTATTGATGTTGTTCTCCAGCTTGCTAACATCTAATTTGTTCCAGTTCTTTACGTCGACTCTTGTTCCTGAGATCTTATTACCAACACTTTTAGTGTGGTAGTGTGATAGTGTTCATGAAGGTTCTTTCTAACACATGCATGCACACACTCGCGCTGATTTATACAAACAATCTTATCAAATTACATATAAGATCTATATGCTATGATTTTCTATTTCTCTCTTCTTAGAAAACTTAAACCTTATTTGACCTTTATTATAATCCCAGAATCCACGGTTATCTTGCTCGAAAGACGTTTCAAGATCTTAATCAATCTCGGGTTTTGAAAATATTTTTGAGATTGAAAATCACCAAGTACGATTCCAACTAGGTCAAAGGTTTTATTTTATAAGAACTGGAAACAGAAAATATTTTTGTTGATTTTGAAGTTGAGAGTTTACAGAAACAAATCAACAAAATTTTTCTCCAGATGAGAAATAATAGATGCAGATCTATGTGTAATATAACATGAAACAACTAGATATAATATTTCTGTAAAAGAAGAAACACAGATCTAATCAAATGTTTAAGTTAAAAACAAGATCTGAGAACGAAGAGGTTACAACATCAAACAATTAACAAACCAACACTCAAAACTCTCAAACACTCAAGGTTGTGTTTGGAATATACTGGTTTTGAAATAGGTTAAGGTTTGAGAAATATTTTGGACGATTTACGGTTAGGGTTTCCTAACTCTCTCTCTCTCTGTGGTTTCTCTCTTCTCACTCAAATAGACGAAGTGGAAAAGGTTCCATTTGGCTGAGGGAAGGTCTCCTTATATAGGGGGCTGAGAAGGATCGAGAAGGCATATCCAAATCAATGGCTATGATTTGGTTTAGGCAGATTGACTTTAATCCAAGGGCTTAAAAGAAGTGGTGGATTAAAACTATTGTGATTGGCTTGATAGAGGTTCACAGGGATTGTATAAGGACGCATGCACAACGTTGATTAAAAACAATCCAAGGGCTGGAACTGATACGACGCAAATATTGCGTATTTCACACGTTAACCTACGCGTTATTAGCCCCCTTAGATATCTTAATCCCTATATTTATGCTCATTAACCAGACAACCTCGGATTTATATTTTAACATGTTTTGCAGGGGTTAATTGAGCTTTTGTAGGTATTTGGATGCTTAGTATGAAGTTCGAATGCATTCCGGTGAAGTTCCGTACAAAATCGCACGCGCAAGGGCATTTTAGTCTTTTCACAACTTGGGTAACTGGCCCGACATCCCATGGAAGTTTTAGCCCATCTCGCTAGATTTGCGTGGCCGTGAACGGTGCGCGATTCCGATTCATAACGAAGAAGTTACGGTGATTTCAGCGGAGGAAAAACAAGGGAAGCAAAAGAGGAGATGAGAAGAAGAAAAGAGGAATGCAGTGTGCTGCTGCAATCTGCCCTACTTGATTGATCGATCGACACTTCTGGTCGATCGATCGACCATTCTGATTTGCCCGAAGTTTTTCCTAGGTCGATCGATCGACCAAAGGGGTCGATCGATCGATGCTCGGTTTTCTGCAAATATTTTGCCTTCTTTTCTTTCTTCTTTATTTTTATTCCAACTTACTATATAAGCCAATTTTGTTGTAATAAGACCATATATCAGTTTAGGAACGATTTTAGGTTAGAATAGTTAGGGTTTTGGTTTGGAGAGCTCATTTTCTCTTCCTCTTGGATTGACAACCCATGTGGTTTTGTAAGATTGAACTTTTCTCTTCCATTTCCTTTAATATAGCTTGTTTTCCCTTTATTCTTGCTTTCTAGATAATTTACATGCTTTGTTAATTAGGTTTTCTTGCTTTAATTCTTGCTTTCTTAGTTTAATTAGTTTAATTTTGTTTATTTTCATGTATTGCCCTTAGATAAATAGGGTCGGGATTGCGTTTCCGCCATTTACGGGTTTGAACCTCGAAAATTAGATTTTGTGTAAAATTGCGTTTAATTGAAACCTCGCGTATTAAAGTTGGATTATTATGCGTTTAACTTTCTTTGTCATGCAACGTTAGTGTTTATAGCGATTATCCGAATTTAATCCGCGTGTGACCATTTTTGATTAAATGTTTAATCTCGCAACTTTGGCTTAAATTCCTTATTGTGTGATGTTTATGCTTAATTGAAAATGCTCGATTAAATTGCTTTCGAGCCTTAACTCTAATTAGTAGTTGTTTCTATCCGTGTCGTAGAATGCGATCCCGATCCTCATTTTCATTTAATTTAGCATTAACTTCTCTTTTCTTTTGTCACCATAATCACCCATCACCTTTTCTTATTTCTTTTACACCATTTTTATTCCTGAAGTAGTTAAACAATTAAAGTCTAAAATTCAATCACTCCCTGTGGATTTTTTACGATACCCGACTTACCGCTGTGCTTGCTTGTCAAGTGTAGTTGTAGCTTAGGTTCTTTTGTATCGCGGCGGCGAAACACACAACGATTGTGCACTTTACACGCACACACTTTTTCCGCCCGGCCAGGAACTAAGCACGACTAATGTCTCACAGAGAAAACACAAACTAGTTCAATGACAGCCTGACAGGTGTAGGGATATTACTGGATACCACACGCGCATCCAAAAGAAATTAAAAACGCACCCTCATGTCTCTGGCGCTTTTAGATTCTACCCAAGTGAATTTTCAGCCAATAAAAATAACAATCCAAAAGAGCAGAATGAGCCCAACATTTTATAAAACCAATTTTAATTAAGATAAAAATTGTTTTAAAAAGTATTAAAATTCCCAAAAAAAAATTAAAAATCAATTTGAGGGAAATTAATACACACAAACTATATGCAGTCAATTTATGCAATAAGAGACCCATGTATGCAGTCCTAGTTGTGTGTGAGTGATTGGAGAATATACCTTGATCAATTAAATAAGAGGAATCAATTGTAGACAATTCTCTGAGGCTCTTTGGATTCTAGGATAGGACACAATTTTGTCACTATTTCCAAACTAGATGAGCACTTATACAATATAGACTCGAGTGAGTCAAGAGTACAAGGTGATTCAGTTACAGATCCCTATGAGCTTTTAATGAGATTCAATCAGTTGGAGAGTTAACTGAGGTCAAACGGATCTCAAAAACGCCTGGTGGCCTTAAGAGTAGGTTTCGAAGTAAAAAGATGGGTGCGCGCGAACCGTGAGTTCGATTTGCGCAAGGCATGGACCGTTAGAAAGGAGATTCAAATCCCTATAAGTGTCCAATGATATTCTCTCGGGTTGAAGAGTTAATCGAGGTCAAATGGGATTTAAGAGCACCCAATGGCCTCTAGATTATGGTTCGCATTAGGACCTATGGTCTTATAGTGGGAGGAGGAGTGTTAGGGACTTGAGAAGGTATTTAGGGGGTGCCAGCATTGGGTGTCTAAAGAACCCCTCGATGGAAAAGCTTAGAACAAGCATAGGTTATCAAAATATAGATACCTCGTCAATGTTTAAGGTTGAGGACCCTATTGGGGGTTTGTAAATCATTGATTTAAGGGTTAAGGTCGATTTTGCTGACCTAAAAAATTAAGACGACCTATTCAGAGGGTCGAGGTTAATGTTATAGACCTAAAGAGTTAAGATGACCGATTCGGAGGGTTGAGGTCGATTACGTAGACCAAGAAAGTTGATGCGACTGATTCAGAGGGTCAAGGTCAATTCTGTGAACCTACAGAGTTAAGGTGACCGATTCATATGGTCGAGGTTGATTCTGCGGACCTAAAGAGTTGAGGTGAACGATTCAGAGGGTTAGTTTAATTCTGCAAACAAAAGGAAGTGACCCGATTGATTCAGAGCGTCGAGGTCGATTATGCGAACCTAAAAAAGTTAGGATGACCAATTCAGAGGGTTAAGGCTGATTTTATATTCCTAAAAAGTTTAGGTGACCGATTCAGAAGGACGAGATCTGTTCTACAGACCTAAAGAGTTGCTAACGGGGAATGTGCTTTAATTTTGACTCTACGGGGGAGGTTGTTGGCATTGCGAGTGCAAATGCACTTGAATTTTGGTCTTGTTGGGGAGTATGTCGGTGATGAGAGCTTTGTAAGTGCTCATGAAATTTTCTTCTGATCCTATTGGGGATTGTGCTCTTTAATTAGTATTCTTAGAGTTATGATGTACTCAACCTTGCAAGAATGTTTTGGGAACTTTTTATAAATTTTTCAAGCAATTTTTGAATATATTTGGAATTTTCATAAAGAAATTTTGTGGGAACTATCGATAGGCATAGACAGGGGGCTCCTATCAGTATATGAAATGGACTCCTGGGCTTCTTAGGGGACGGGAAAGGTTATTGTCGATAAGAAGGTCCTGAGGACTATCGATAGGCATACCCCTTAGTCCCTTATAGAAAGGAGGCGACTTCCTCATTTTTCGTACCTTCATTCAAGTGAATCTCTTATTTTCTCTCTCTAACAATCATTTTTGGGATAATTTTCTCAAAAGAAACTAGATGGAAATCGATGACTGGGATGGTTTAGAATGGCGTGTTGTTTTGCCGCTCATACAGGGTAATGAGGATGCTTTGATAACTTCGAGCCCATTCTTAATAAGAGGGTTTTTACTGCGAGAGCTAGCAAATCATCACTCCGCAAGGGTGAGGAACTCTAATGGCTATGTAAGCGTTCACTCTTTTTTTCCATTTTATTTTTTCTTTTTCTTATTACCTTGAGACGTTGAATGGTTTTCTTGGTATTTATGCAGGTTGGCATTGCTTCATCGAGCATTCTCTCTCGCAGATCAACTAGGATGAAGGAAGTGTGGTAACACCTTCCTGTAATTGTTCAGTTGATGGTTGAGGCTATTGGATTAGGCCCTTTAGCAAGGGATTTGGATGAGACACCACATTCCACAGCGTTATTGTAGACCTTAGGCAAGAGGTGATGGGACACTACCACAAATTACATTTGGGTGTTGGGGAGATGAATATCACACCCCCGAACATTCATCAGTTCATGAGCCTAGAGTGGCTAGCAGATAGTGGTGGACCATACCCTGCGCATTTCTGAGGTAGTAGTGAGGGTTGCCTTGGGTGACATCGGGAGGATTGTGTTGGGAATATGTCTACATATCGGTGATAAAGGACACCTTGCTATCTAGGCAGATTAACGAGACCGATGGGTGGCAAGTGAGGCAGGCGGCCCACTTATTTATTCTGTTCTTATTGGGAGGGTTTGGTGTGGCGACAAGAGATGGTGTTGTCCACTTATGGATTCTTCCATTCTGAAAAACGAGACAGCCCCCCCCCCCCCCCCCCCCAATTTTAAATTTTTTACAAAAAGTAATTTCCTTTTAAAGATACGGAAGCGAAAAATGGTTCAATTGAACAACAAATTTTAATTTCTTTTTAAATTAAAATAAACCAAGTGAAATATGATGAAAACACACACGCAATTTAATTTCACTTAAACCAACTTAATTTAACCCAAGTCCTTGAAATTTGCCTAAGTCATATTTTCAATATTACCAATTTAGGCCAAACCAATTTTATCAAATTAAGTGATGACTTGAATTAAATTAACATTTGCCCAATTAAATATGTAACACCAAATTAAAGATGAGTAGTGATTAAACCAAATTTTAACTTTTTACCTAAGCATGCGTTCCAGGTGAGTTTTGAAAAGTAAAATAAACAATAAATCACTACCCCGCGATGTACAAGGAAAAAACCCACAACGGGAAAAAACCTCGGACGGACCTAGACTTAAGTCCACTAAGTATGGTTTTCCAATTATAAGGCAGATGACTTACTTCCTCGACTCGACCCCTTTCAAGCATTGACGCGACTTCTTGTAAACATCTTTGCCTAGTCGATAACCTCGAAGCTCCACCGTAACCTTGTACTTCACCAATGAGACATAGGTACACCATCAACCACACATGGTGCCTTTCACCATGTGAGAATGCCCCATCAAAACAAACTTCTTCATTGAGGGATTTAGAAGAAAACCCAAACGAACTCTTCAATAGGTAGAGTAAACAGGTGCCAAAAACTCTAAGCAATATATATATATATAAAGTAACTTGGATTAAACAAACTATGGGTGTAAAACAGAAGTGTTTTAAGAATTTTTCTTTGAAAAATGAACACTCAAACTTGAACTTTTTCTTTTAGGAATTTTTCTCTCAAACTCTCTCTTGGAGATGAAAATATTTGGTTGAAAAGAAAAAGTTGGTTTCCGCACTTAATTAATCAAGTAAAAAGTTAGTGGGAAAAGAAGTGGGAAAGTGGGAAAAACTGCTCAAAACTGCCAAAATAACTGTTCCCGCCAAAACTCGTTCGAACGAGATTTTCATTCAAACAAAGTACCATTCAAACGAGCCTTCTAACGAAGTTCCAGTGTGAACTCGTTAAAAATCTCGTTGGAAATCTCATTCGAACATCATTCTCGTTCGAACGACACTTCGAACGACATTCCAGTGACTAATGTGGGAACTCGTTGGCAAACTCGTTCGAACGACATTCTCGTTCGAACGACATTCTCGTTCGAACGACAAACTCGTTCGAACGACAAACTCATTCGAACGAACTTCCAGAAAGTGTAAAAAATTAATTTTAGCCCAGAATCTTTATATACTTTATTTTAATATTTTAATAAAATCTTTCTGAAAATAAACAACAGTTTAAACAGGATACACCTATATAAATATTATTCCAAGCTCCTATATATATTAAAATTCATTCATACCTTAGGAGCAATGGAACCATGTTGATGATAGAAACGAGGCACATTACACACGGCATTTGATGAAGCTTTAAACTCTTGGCCGCTATGCCTTCAACTTTAGAATGTAATAGGCTTGAAAGATGGTCAATAACTCTATCATATGACTCAAACGTTTTTGTCCGGAATTGAGCCAAAACTACAAAGGACTCAATTGGAAATTTGTGTCTTTACAAATCTCCCCCTTTGGTTATTCCGGGACAAAAACAAACAAAAAATCCTAAAGGGCCGTCAAGCTCTACTAGACATAAAATTGTCCCACCTAAAATAAAAATTACAATGCTTGACTCAAACAACCCAAAGGATCAATATCTTTGCTGATGATGAAAGTTGCCACTTATAAGAATTTCTGTACGCTTAAGAAAACTATCAAACGTATAGAAATATCAAGAATATTAAATGCAATATAAATAAATACTCCCTCTAAATCAATTCTCCCCTTTATCAAACAAATGACCTACTTAGAAAGACGTATCCCCTAAGATAAATCTCCCCCAAACTAAGATACGATTATAATAGGAAAAGATACCATTTATCCCCCTATTATTCTCCCCCTTTTTGTTCATGAATAGACAGAGGCTAAAGAATCAAAACGAAACTTATCTCTCCTAATAAAAGCATATACACCCCTTAAACTAAATAAGGGATAAATAAAATGGGATAACAAGTTAAACTTGCAAATGTGCATAAAGTGATTGAACATTAAAGCACTTGGGCAACAAAATCATAACTAATACAACAAATAATAACGGATACCAACTAGGATGCAAGAAAATGATACCAAATGATACCAATATAATACATAAAGTATTAAGCATGTGATATCAACAAAGAATGCAACAAGTTAGATACCAATTATGAATTAAAAAATAGATGGACTAGAAAGTAAGGCAAAGACCAAATAAAATATCATATATATACATACTCTAGATATACCAAAGATGCACACGCATATATATATATATATATATAAACACACAAATGACACAAAATAAGATAAGCTTTTCACACTCGTATGGCAAAAATGTGTCATATGGAAACGAAAGTGTTGGGGTGTGAACTAGCAACAAGTAAATTTAGACCCAATCACTTAAAACATGTTCACGGAGTTCTCAATCGATTGCAAACTTCATCACATTTGAATATAGTTCATGTGACAATATTAATTGAACTCAATGAGCAAACATACACAATGCATACAAGCCTAGCATGTGGATGATTCTACAAACCAATAGAGTCGTGACATTGAAAGCGCAACTAGGATAAACGAACATTGTGCAAACCGTTGATATACCGTCCAATCTCCCTCAATAAGCATATATTATTTGAATGAATATATCACTCAAAAATAGGCCTTGGCAATTATTTTTCTTTTCAATGCCATAATTCTATTTTTAGGGCTTTGAACCACGTATTTCTTTTAGGTCCAAACAAACGGTGGCTTACTATTCGCAAAGGATAATAAATCCTTTCGGAGTCCTTCCCCGTGCACATTTATATTTATGATTTTTATATCTCACACAAATCTCACGTGCAATGGATTTTGACATGCAGTAGTCCTCCTAGGTCACAAATATGTAGATGACAAGATTGGTTGGAGAACACCTCACAAAGATCAAATATAACATGTGACGATTAAATTTCAAAAGAGCTCGTGCATGTGTGAGCAGAGCCATATAAAAATAGAATCCATTTAAATCAACCCAAAATCCAACTACTCCATGTAAGCATGGTAAAGAACATAATAAGGATTGACAATCTAAACCAAGAGTTCTAGCCATATGGGAGCGAAAAAGATGGGATTCTAACACAAGTGTATGCCACATAAAGTGTGTCAAACTAAAATACACAAAAAAAATATATATATGAGTTTTTTGAAATTTTTAACCAAAAATATAAATATATACTCAAAAGACAAACAAAAATCATTTGAATTTTTCATTAAGCTTAAATTACCAAGAGATAAAAACCCAAATGATAAACAAATTTTTTTTGTATTTTTCATTTAATGTAAACAAAAATGAAGGAAATATAATACAAAAGATAAACAAAAATCACTATTCTAGCACGAGTTTAAGCATGGAGCATAGACTAGAAAATGATTAAACATGCATACACCTAGCAATGATATATAATATGAAGCACAAAAATCTAGAGTATGCAAACAAAACTAACACATTCAACCTTTAGATTTAGCAAGTGAGGAAGAATGTGATAGTAAATGAGAATTAAAAACCCTATCTCGTAAAGCTACCAAGTCGGATCTCCTAACCCAAACTAATGATGAATGAGGATCTAGGGGTGTAGGAATATTGGCTACCTCGGTTGACTTACATTTGGATTTTCTAGGAACTCGTTTAAGATCAAAACAAAATTTTCTAAGATGACCTTTTCGACCAAAATGTGAGCACTTAAAGACTCGGCGAAAAGACTTACCAAAGGAATGATCTCTAAAAGCTTTCCTAGGTGATTCTCCTAAAACATTAGATTTAGCTTTATGAGTTGGTTCATTACAAGTATCGAAGCCTAAACCACAAGTGTCATTTTTTATTTGGACCGTTCCTAAGATTTTATCTAGTTTTTTGGACCTACACTCCAAATCAAATTTGACTTTTCTAGAGTCTTTTAATTTAATTTTTAATTCTAAAATATTAGACTCTAATAAAACATTTATCTCTTCAAAATCAAGAAGCTCCTTTTTCAAGGATTCCATTAAACCTCTAAGGCTATCTCTCTCACCTTCTACATATTCTAGCTTCTCTCGAAGAGTCCTCTCACATGTCCTAAGGTCTTCAACCAACACACTATCTTCAACGACCTTGACACGCTCTCTTAAACTCGCTTCTAACTTCAAATTATCTTTTTTTAATTTAATATATTCTTCACAAAGTTCTTGAAAATCATTTTGAAGTTCACTCACATCAACCTCTTCTTCATTTTCATTCTTCTGCATTCTTCATTTTGAAAACCCAAACGAACTCTTCAATAGGTAGAGTAAACATGTGCCAAAAACTCCAAGCAATATATATATATATACTAGGGTATGCCCGTGCCTGAAGGCACGATGCAAATTTTCAAAATTGGGCATCATTGATAGGACCATACATCGTATTAAGTTCGCAACAAATATTTTTTTTTAAAAAATAACCCATGTTACGAACCTTCAAGTTTAAAAAATTGGGCAATTTGAACCGTTAAACACCAAAAAGACCAACTGGAGCGGATCATCTTGTCGGCGACTATACAAAAATCACCATCAGAACTCCCCTTTTTTCTATTACAATAGAAAACTCCGATGGCTACGACAATGGGAACAGATATGCTACCCCAAGCAGATCTGCTACGACAATGGGAGCAGAGCTTCTAAACAAAAAATAAACACTACAGCAAAAGACTTTAAAGGAAGAAACCTTTTAAAAGAAAAACATGAAACCCTTTCGTTAAAATAACATAACAACTACAAAAAATAAGAATGAATGAATTATTAAAAAGAACTAAAACAACAAACCCAATTGTACCATATTCCAATTAACAATTATACTAAATATTCAACTAAGACCCAAATTCATTCCTGTATAAAATATCAATATATGACACCTTATATGAAAATTTACATACTATTAAATGCCAATCATTGATAGAAAAATATTAAATATTAAATATTGAAACAAACAACCATCCATACAATAAAAATTAAAAAAATTGACAACAAAAGACCCACCATGGGACCCGCCCACATGATTAAGATATAACTCGGCACGTTACATTTCTCCTAAATCATTCAATAACTTTTGGTAAATGTACGGGCTTGGGAGTAATATCACCCAAAAAAATCAAGAATGTACATATCTAGTAATTATAGAGTAGTTAGTAATTTTATACACAAAAGAGAAATCAGCACATTGATTTCAAATTGACATTTCCAAAAACGTATTTATATCATAATTTACTTACATTTACATGTCCAATCGTTTCAAAATGGAACTGAATGATTAAGATCGAATGTGTAATTTTGTAAATTCATAAATTTAAGTCCCAAAAATAGAAACTTGTCAAACATCCCAAAAACACAATAATCGTGAACATAGATTAAAGATATACAATGGTGTAAACGTCAAAAAACCTCGAAGCATACCAATGTCAAATAATGAAAAGAAGTATATAAGTTCCCTTATACCTTTTTTAGAAGTAATGCAACATTTCATTTTTCTAATAATAATAAAAAATTCAATTATTTAACTAATTAAAAAATTTGATAGAAGTGAATTCACTTATTTAACTTACTTAAATTAAAAAAATTGATGATAAAAGAACTTAATATCTAATTCGTTTTGTAGATCTGTAAGTGAATTGTTAATAAATGGCACTACAAAATATCAGTCCAAGCATATAATAATACCCATCGGAATGGAATGTAATAAAAATGTGAAATTTTAAAAAACTTGTAAAATCTCTCACGTGTGTAACCTTAAAATAATATTAAACAAATCTATAAAAATATATAGGAAAGGGTCTGCCATCAACTTTTGAAACATCTTATATATAGTACGTAAATTTAGGCAAGTCATTCAAATGTCAAATTGTAAGAAATGGGTAGTTGTACTTGTTTGGACTGGATTTCAAAAACTAAACCAAAAATCATTATTTATTCTTTTCAATGAAAGTTACTATTTGCTGAGCTCTATAGAAGTACTGTTTTACAAAGCTCAAAATTAACCTTCTTGCCTCGAGCTCCGTTCCTTGTTTTCAAGGATGTAGAAAGACATCTTTATTAGAGATCCTCGAGCTCCGTTCCATCATGCTTTCAGACTTTACATCCCATCTTTATCACAATATTGGATAAAATAAACTTTGGTCAAATCAAATAAATAAAAGTTATTTTAAAACTATAAAGCCTTTTATCACAAATCATAAGAGCCTGACAATAATCTTTTATAATATATAGACTTAAAAAGTGAACTCCGGCACACACGTGTGCTATATGCCTACTATAGCAGGTGTAAATATTAAAAAATAAACTGAATAATTCAAAATAACATGTTATCTCAAGACTGTAAAAAAATATTTACATTTTTTCGCACAATAATTTTATATTATTCTTTTAAAATATCTTTATAATAAAAACTTGAAACTTAAAACTGCTACAACATAACTCTACAACATTTTTTCGCACAATAATTTTATATGAAAAAGTTTCAAATAAGCAAAAAAGGAACCTTAAAACTTTAATATGAACCCATTTGAACTAAGAAGCATTCTTTGAAAAAGGTTTTAAGCTTAAGAGAACAAATTCTACGCAGTGTATGTGTTATGTTCTTATTCATCCACACCTATTTATAATACAAAGTTAGTGTAACTGCTCAAGCACTACTACACTACAAATACACGACTACATAACTGCTAGAATATAACTCCTGCACTTCCAATGCTGGTAACCTCCTAGATGCATGGGTCCACGGGTATAATTGCTATCTACCATGTAGATTATCATTCTTAATATAAAGATGCTTTTGATGGCTAAGAAACATTCTTGAACTCAGAACTCAGAATATGGAGTCTTAACACTGAGGTAGTAACTAAATCTGCAACACAAATTCATTTATAAACTATTATTTTAGAAACAAAAAGTTAAAATCGAAACTCAAAAGTCATTGAAATTAAAATTAAGAACCCAGAATAAAAGGAGTGATAAAATTAAAAGTCGATGAAATTAAATTTAAGACCCCAAAATAGACAGTTCAAACCAACCCCATTTTAAGACCTTCGAAATGACAAAACCCATCTCCAAACTAATTTGAGAGAGAGAGAGAGAGAGAGGGAGGGAGAACTATCCGCCTCTGTTCCACATATTTAATTGGGGAAGAACTTAGTTACGCCGTTTACTCATTTTTAAGTCAGCAAAAAGATTGATAAAAAAACCCATTTGGTTTTAATCAGCTAAAGGCTCAGTTAAAGGCAAACCTTCATCAACCAAATGTAAAACAAAATTATCATAGAACCAACTATCTGGGTAAACTTCAAGAAGAAAATAAATGCACATGTATAAAATCAAACCCATCTTCACTAAAAAATACACCTTCGTCCCTGCTCAAACGGACACGCCTGAAAAAAAGGATTACAGATTAGAAATCAAGGGGTGTGGCTGCCCAAATCTATGGTGTCTTACGAATATAAAAATCGACATAAATATAAATACCAAGATACAAATCTTAACGCCAAAAAAAGATTACAGATTAGAAATCAAGGGGCGTGGCTCTTATTTTGAAACCAAAAACAGAAAAAACAATTACAGCCATGGACAGATTTTACCCGAGTGAAATGGAGGAGATATGGAGAGAGAGACGCATGGAAAATTATAGTCGATGATGTAGTGAGAGAATAAAACCTTGTCGCCGAACAACTGCCATGATTTGATCATGGTGGTTCATGAGTTTTTAGGGCTCATAATGGATTTGGGTTTTCTCAAGATGTGGGTTTTCTCAAGATGTGGGTTTCGTAACTGGTCTGATAAGTGAATTCATTCAAATTAAAGTGAGGGTAAGCGTCAGAATTGGTTAAAATACCATTTTACCCTTATGTTTGAATTTTGAAAAAAAAGGGGGACTCAAATTAGAGTGTGTTAAAAGAGGGGGAATCCAAATTTGTAAGGGGTAAAAAAGGTAATGCAAAAAAATTATAAAGATGACATCATGTAATAAACTTGTGACATACATAACTTTTCTACCTTATTATATAGATATATATATATATATATATATATAGGAACTTGGATTAAACAAACTATGGGTGTAAAACAAAAGTGATTTAAGAATTTTTCTTTGAAAAATGAACACTCAGACTTGAACTTTTTCTTTTAGGAATTTTGCTCTCAAACTCTCTCTTGGAGATGAAAAGATGTGAAAAAAGTGAAAAGAAAATTTTGGTTTCCACACTTAATTAATCAGGTAAAAATTTAGTGGGAAAGTGGGAAAAACTGCTCAAAATTGCCAAAATAACTGTTCCCGCCAATACTCGTCCGAACGAGATTTTCGTTCAAACAAAGTCTTGTTCGAACGATCCTTCTAACGAAGTTCTAGTGTGAACTCATTAGAAATCTCGTTGAAAAAATCGTTCGAACATCATTCTCATTCGAACGACACTTCGAACGACATTCCAGTGGCTAGGGCTATAAATGGATATTCGAAAATCGCATCCGTCCGATATCCGAATCCGAATTTGCGGATATTTATCCAAAAAAATGGAAATGGATACGAATATGGATACTCTATAAAAATATCCAAGAAAACTGATACGGATATGGATAGTAGTAATATCCGACACGGATAATCCGTATCCGACACGGAGTATCCATTTTATCGAATATCCATTTTTTCGGATATCCGTATCTGTCTAACAAAGTGTAAAATATTAGTCATATAATATTTTATATCTAAACTAAAACTTAAAATAAAAATTGGGCATAAGTATAATTCTATAAACTTTAAAAATCTAACATAACCCTAACCTAATAACCAAAAACAAAACACGGTCCTCGACTCCTCTCCTTATTTCCCCAAAACCCTTCCCTCTTCCCTCCGATCTCCCCTGCGCTCCCCTCCACTGTTCGTCGATCTCCCCTCCGCTGTCCTTCACTATCCTCCGATCTCCCCTTCGCTGTCCTCCGATCTCCTCCCTGCCTGACGTTGTATCTTCCAGCTCCGATCTCCCCCCCCCCCCCTTCCTGTCTCACGCATTGGAAACCCTCAACACAAGGTCTGTCACCCATTTTTTCAATATCACAACACGAGTTAATCAGTTACTTGATTAGTGTAGTCATACGGCTTTATTGTTTTTCGATAATTTTTCTATATTTGGTCGATTTCAATTAATGCCGTTTTTTCACCCCTGCCTGTCTCACGCACAAAATATATTACGTATTATACAAAATAAAAACAACTAAAAAAAAGTGGATATCAGAAAAATTGATTATATTATATTATCTCAGTTAGTCAGTTATGGTTGTTTATGGGATAATTTGTCTGATCCCAAAGGAAATATTGACTAAGCAGACCATCAAAAAAGACTAAATTATTATTATTCTTATTGTTCATGCGGTCACAAGCCTTTTAGGGATGAGCATCTTGTTGTTCATGACAGTCATAGGCAACAACTAGCTTTCCATAAAACCATAAACTGAATTGCGTATTATTTCTGTTTGTTTTGGGTTGTTGTTTGAAGCTTTTGGATTGGGACTGTGTTTGAGGAACTTCATTTGGGCCTATGTTTGAGGAACTTCATTTGGGATTGTCTAAGGCTGGACCTTGATTTGGGAATTTGTTTGGTGAATAATTAAGATGGATTTGGCTTGAATTATGGAGTTTCATAAAATCTGTTTTGGTCCAAATTTTTTAGTAATATTAGGATGAAAATCTTTGGGTCCTCTATAATTTTTCAGAAAATTATTTTGGACCAGACAGTTTTTCTTTGGGAATATTAGGATGAAAATTATTTTTGAGTAATATTAGGAAATATCTTTGGGAATTCGTTTGGTGAGGAATTAAGATGATAATTTTTGTGTTACGGGGGCGGATTTTGGTGGAAGAAACTTTTATGTAAAAGAAAAACTTATGTTACATGTATTATTAAACTCATGGATTTCTCTTTTTAGTACAATATATTGTTGAAGTTTTATTTGGGTGAATTAGTATGTTCAAACAATTAATGTCTTATCTTTATACATTACTACTAACTTGCGAGTTGTGATTACCTTAATGCTTAATTCGACAAGGATACAAAGGAAAGGAGATGAGAAAGAGAGACTTCAGGAAATTAAGGGGTAAAAAATAACATCCCTTATTTATTGTAATATATTATTTATTTTTTCTGTTAATATTTTAATTGAGTTATACTTTTCAGGTAAGATGATGCTTCACTTCATTTTTGTTCAAACATTAGAGAAACTGAAGAGGATAAAAATTTCAATGGCTCAAAATTGAATAAGAAAATGCACATTAAAGGTTAGTACTTTTGCTCGAACCTTCTTTTATAGTTTAATTTGATGCTTTACACATTCTCTATATCTTACATGGAATGAAAAATTATATATTTAATTAATTGATTAAATTAGTGTGTATCTTAATGTATCTTAAACAATAAAAACGGATAAGGATATTATCCAAATCCGAAAAATCCGAGAGGATACGGATATGGATAGCTGAAATTATTATTCGGGAGGATACGGATACGGATACGGATACGGATACGAATACGGATACTGTGGAGTCTTGGCGGATACGGATGTGGATACTATGTTATTCGCTCCGTATCCGTCCGTTTTACACCCCTACCAGTGGCCAATGTGGGAACTCGTTGGCAAACTCGTTCGAACGACATTCTCATTCCAATAACAAACTCGTTCGAATGACAATTTCGAACGAACTTCCAGAAAGTGTAAAAATTTGATTTTAGCACAGAAACTTTATATACTTTATTTTAAAGTTTTAATAAAATCTTTCTGAAAATAAACAACATTTTAAACAAGGTACACCTATATAAATATTGTTCCAAGCTCCTATTAATATATTAAAATGCATTCATACCTTAGGAGCAATGGAACCATATTGATGAAGTAGAAACGAGGCACAATACACACGGCATTTGATGAAGCTTCAAACTTTTGGCCGCTACGTCTTCAACTTTAGAATGCCATAGGCTTGAAGTATGGTCAATAACTCTGTCCTATGACTCAAACATTTTTATTCCGAATTGAGCCAAAACTACAAAGGAATCAATTGGAAATTTGTGTCCTTACACATTCCTGAGGCTCATCTTGGATATCGTCTTGTATGACTGGGGGAGCTTCATGGTGGTAGTAACACCCCGCCTAATTAAATACCGGGTGGCCAGTCCCACACCAAATTAAAACAGAACATACAGTTGGCTCATTCTTAGCATCACTGTCGAAAACATTTACAACTCACCCAATACCCAATTAAGCTGGTGTTAAAACTTTCCAAATTTAAATTTCAACAAAACCATTTTTAGTTTAAGAATAACACTACACATTTTATACAACTACACTGATAACACAATAAATAACTCAAAAGAATTTAAATGCAATTGGAATAAACATTCCCAAATAATATAAATCCTTTACAATAATCCCAATAATGTTAAATGTATTAAAAAGACCCAAATACAATAGTATTTGACCTCGATAGAAAAGATAACTGAAATCCTTTGGGCGACATGCCCTAACTAAGAATACTGTGAATCAAAGGATGAAAGGCGTCTAAGCAAAAACTCCATAGTTCAACATCATCCGCTAAGGTTGGCGTCCCTGTTGCTGGACACCTGATATAGAAGATACAATAGAAAAGAAAATATTCAAGGAAACGGGTCAGAGCCCGAATGTGTAGATGATTTTTAAAACAGCAAGTATTTAACAAGTGCAATAAAGCATTTATTATGTACATGTTAGATCCAACTCTCACTTGCTATTCTCACCTCTCAACTAGAGTGCACACTTAACGTTTCCTATTAACCTCCTAGTTAATGGTTCCTCTTTTCTAGTCTCCATATTATAATTCCATTCCCATATCATAATCCCCGTATGTCCCATACCATACGTCACATTATTATTCATTTACATTTCTCATTTATGAATAGTTTCTCATTAACATGAATTAAGATTTTCAATTCTGTAAGAATAAACATTCATTAACTTAATTCCATTATCTTTCTCTATTCACCGTTATCTACAATTATCACTGTAGATAGATTTAACCACAATATATATCCATTCAATCATTTAATCCATTATATATATATTCATATATAATACGGCACCCCGAGTCACAGCTGCGGTGCAATGCATTACTCTGCTATCATGTCCCATCATCGCAGGTCGCCGAATAGGGGACTAAAGGTTCGGTAAGATTCCACGAACCAAAAATAACAACAAACAAATTGGAGGCGAACATAGTTCTCGTATCCATGGGTCACGCACATACCTACGTACCCACAGTCAGCGGACTTATCAACTCCCCGATAAGTCTTTCATAGACCTATGTTATCGAGCGACAAATCAAAGATCCCATGGATTCATCAGGATATGACTGCCCTCACGCGTAAACCTCCCACCGATAGCAAGTAAGCTAGGTATGTCATACACATAAATCATCAATCAATCAAATAGGTATTATCATACCTATAATATAATACTAATAAGGTAATATCACTACCCTAAGATATTTCCCATACGTATCATTATATCTCTTTTAAATTCCACGTATCATATATTTACTTCATAATTTAATTATCCTCGCATCCTATAACATCTCTCCACTCCCGACGTCGTTAAGGTTCATGCGCGGAGCATCTCGCAAAGCGAAATCCAAACAAGGAACCCCTCCAATACACTACTACTTAACTTTGTCGATCGAGGAGGTCCGACAACTTCAACTATGCGATCGGGATAACCTCATACCTTCTTTCAACCAAATGTGTTTTAAACTCCCATCTCTATCCAGGAGACACACCACTACGCTCTTGTATTACACTCCGTCCTTACGAAATCACTATTGAGCTTAAACTCAGTCCATGATGTTCAAATTGTAACCCTAAGGCTACCCTCACTTAAAACACATGATTCAAATAGGTTTTTCCTCAACATATATTCAGTAAGAAGTCACTAATATCCTACTGGTCCATAACATCATTTCTCCCGAATTACTACGAGTTTAGTTCTCCTTTTTAATTAAGGTTAAAACCGATAGTTTTGAATCTCTTATAAACACATCTTCTTTCACTTAAGATTAAACCCTCTTATAAACTTAAGGATACACAGGTGTTATATTAAATCACCCCTACTGGTCCTATCTTAAATCCTCATACATCCCCATTTGGAATTTAACAAATGAATCTGGCAACCGAAATTCCATTCAATATAATTTTCATCATTTTAATCACTTAAATCCAAATCAAATTAATTCAAATCTTATCAAGGGTTTACTGATATTTTCTAAGTCCCATAATATCCAAATAATAATCACCAAAGATCCACAAAAGGTTTGGGATAAGAATCAATATTGAAAAAGAAACAACTTTACATATTCTGGGAGGTCGATCGATCGAAGGCAGGGGTCGATCGATCGATCCCTCAGGTCACAGCCTGGTTTTCTGCATTTTCTGCAACTACGGGTTTAGCAACTTATGATCATTTAAACCTTCATCTAAACATCCCAAATGACTTATAATCTTTACTACATGATATATCAACATATATGAACGATTTCCAATACTCTAAACATCCTAGAATCATCAAGGGATTGGATTAAAAAGCATGTTTATCTCCTCATTTTCCAGAAAATTATCAACATATCAACTTCAAGAACACATCAATGGTTTTCATAATTTCTTCGACAGTTTCATGACTATTTCGTGGATTATTATCATCCTAAAACATGAGTTTAATTCCTATATCATTTCAGTTTCCAGAAATCCATTTAATACTCCATTATTTCTTCCAAACATGAATAATCTTCTCTTTTCATACTATTCTAACATGGACAATATGCAAACTTAAATTGCCATTATTAGACACTTGCCTTTACTGAAGGTCTGATCCTTTGGTGTAGTATGTCTCAGTTGGTTGTCCCTTCTCCGGTCAAACTCCGGTGGTGGTTGGTGGTGGTGAACCTTGGTTCTTGTTCTTACCCTTCCCAAGTAGGCTTTTCCCTTCTCAAGCACCCTTTTTTTTCTCTCTAGGAAGATGAATTCTCTAATTTGTGTAGAGGAGATGAATAACCCCCATACACTTAATCTACCAATACTTATAATAGGACTAAATAAGAAATCACTATTCATCCCCCTTTGAAAAATGACAAAAATGCCCTTTCGGGTTGTCTATTCATTTCCAAATGACCCGAGACTCAAAATTAACATCCAAATAGACTTTCTGACTATTTCGAACCTTCCGGACGGAACGACGCAGTCGAAATGACTATAAGGTCGATAGAAAATAAATTTTCTTTTTAATTTAATACACTAGTCCCGACACGTCCCATACCGCGTCTGACTAAAAATATAAATTACCGAATTTATATCATACAGTCATATCAATGACATCACATTCATATATTACCTAAATATCTTTAAGTAATATTCAGAATCATCCATTTTAATATCCACAGTCCGCATAAAACCCGAATGAATTAATTAATAATAAAATCCAATTAATCCATTAATTTAAAATATAACCCATTTAAAAGTCATTTAAAATTACGGGGTATTACATACTTCCCCCCTTATAATAGAATTTCGTCCCGAAATTCAGGAATATAAGTCATACTGGTAAGGTCAACTCCGAGTATAAATCTCACATCGCAAGAAATCCAAGATGTACTGCCCATACAGTACATTAACAAAATCCCTATCGATGTTATACGCCAGGCCTCACCATATAGTTTCAACTGAATCAAATTTAGACTTTATCTAATCTTCCCTATACCGTCCTTGTGACAAACTTTGGGAAAACTGAGCCTCACACATTGAACAAATAAATCCTGAAGTTCCAACTACTTACCTTTTTACACTAATGAAAAATACTACAATCCAATCATCCAGGGCGCCCATACACCCTCTCGTACCGCTTTCAATATTAAAATTTTCGCAAAGGTTATAAACTCGTTTCCCAAGGACCTAACTTATTTTGACTCCCAACGGTTAGTAGTTTCATGCGTGGGGTGTCTCGCAAGCAAAATTCAAACAAGGAACCACCCCGATACACTACTTCCTAAAGTAGTCGGTCATCGAAACTCCTAAGGTCCTTAGTCCATAATATATAAAAATTTGGTTTTTAAAAAAATATCAGGTTTATCAATTTAAAACAAAAATTAGGTTTTATTGATTTCAAATAGAGTCTACGCATCTACTCTCTTATAGAAGACAAGATGCAGACATACGCTCTCATATACCACAAGTCAATGCACGCCGATAGTCAAATCACGCTCGGACATGCCCAAGGTAAGTAATCCCATGATAAAAATCAAACCCACGTGATAACATGTAATATAAAGGTGTCCCACACCCCTCAGTGAGTCTATATAAATAACAGTGCTATAGGCTAAATTTAGCAACCCTTTAGCCCACACAATATCAATCACTACAAAAATCAATATACGCTTCATAATCCCTTAGATAGAAAACATACCCTCATTCGCGGGTGGTGGTTGTTGATTCGCTGCCTGACGGACGTTATATACACGCCCGTACTGACCCTGCTGCGCGGGTGCTGCTGGAATGGGAGGTAGTGCTAGCACCGGAGCTGGAGCTGGAAGAGCAGCTGGTGGAAACACTGGTACCTGCGGCTCTTGTCGACCATGTTGTTGCTGAGGGAATTTGTCTTTCTCAGGACAATCTTGACGTTTATGGCCATACTTGCCACACACGAAACATTTTCCCGCAAACTTTCGACCACCTTGCCCCTGTTGACCCCGAACCTGCTGGCCATTACCTCCCTTCCCTTGGCTCTGATGAGCCTGTCTCTGTCCCTAATGGCTCTTTTGTCCTTGCCCAATACCTCTATCCTTAAATAGAGAATCTCCAGATCGCAAATTCTTAGCATAGTCCCCTGTCTGGGAACCCTGCTCACTCTGACGCTGATGACTCTGCCCTGGCTGAGTCCCACTAGAACTGCCCCCAGTAGTCTTGCCTTGCAGGCCTGACCCAAACCCCCGCTTGACACCCTGATTATGTAAGAGGTTATCCTGGCAGTGGAGCATTGCAGCATTAAGAACATTTGCATACGTACGTAGTGAAAGATTCCCCAATAAATGTTGGCGAATTTTATAGTTCAACCCATCAGTGAACATTAGGATTCTCCTCTCCTCAGTAGGTACTTCAGCCGGTACCAAATTAGTTAATCTCGTAAACTCTTCCTCATATTCCGCCATAATTTTCTCTCCCTGTTTCAAATCAAGTAGCTTCCGCCTCATCTCTGTCTGGATGGCGGAAGGAAAATACTTCCCATCAAACCGTAACCAAAAGTCTTGAATAGTCATTGTGTCCCTCTCCTCCATAGTGGTCGTAGCTTCCCACCATTGCAAGGCTGCCCCTACTAGCTTGAATGTGGCTAGTATTTGACGTTGAACCTCAGTACATTCAATCATTCTCAAGTGCTGTTGGATATCTTTCTTCCATTGGCTAGCAGTCATAACATCTAATCCTCCCTGAAACTCAGGTGGGTGCGCTTTCTGAAAGGCATCCCTCGCTCTTTCCCATGCAGTAGGAAACACTTGCCCTTGCGCGGGTGGCACAATCGGTGTCGGTGCGGGAGCCTGCTAAACAGCAGCTATAGCAGCATTGACTGCCTGAGCGACAATTGCAGCTACTTCGACCGCAGTCATCATACCCTGAGCTGGGGCGGGCTAAGGTGCACGTCGAGGAGGCATCTGAAATGAGAGAACACTATCAGTATTTGATATCTCAAAAATAGCTGAAGTTTGTAGGCGTAAATAGAAAAGCAATAATCCTACTCATAGGGCTCTACATCAAAGAACGCTAAGCAGAAAACACAGTAAGACGTACAGATCCTAAAGGACTCTAGAACCTGATGCTCTGATACCACCTGTAACACCCCACCTAATTAAATACCGGGTGGCCAGTCCCATACCAAATTAAAACAGAACATACAGTTGTCTCATTCTTAGCATCACTGTCGAAAACATTTACAACTCACCCAATACCCAATTAAGCTGGTGTTAAAACTTTCCAAATTTAAATTTCAACAAAACCATTTTTAGTTTAAGAATAACACTACACATTTTATACAACTACACTGATAACACAATAAATAACTCAAAAGAATTTAAATGCAATTGGAATAAACATTCCCAAATAATATAAATCCTTTACAATAATCCCAATAATGTTAAATGTATTAAAAAGACCCAAATACAATAGTATTTGACCTCGATAGAAAAGATAACTGAAATCCTTTGAGCGACATGCCCTAACTAAGACTACTGTGAATCAAAAGATGAAAGGCGTCTAAGCAAAAACTCCATAGCTCCATAGTTCAACATCATCCGCTAAGGTTGGCATCCCTGTTGCTGGACACCTGATATAGAAGATACAATAGAAAAGAAAATATGCAAGGAAACGGGTCAGAGCCCGAATGTGTAGATGATTTTTAAAACAGCAAGTATTTAACAAGTGCAATAAAGCATTTATTATGTACATGTTAGATCCAACTCTCACTTGCTATTCTCACCTCTCAACTAGAGTGCACACTTAACGTTTCCTATTAACCTCCTAGTTAATGGTTCCTCTTTTCTAGTCTCTATATTATAATTCCATTCCCATATCATAATCCCCTTATGTCCCATACCATACGTCACATTATTATTCATTTACATTTCTCATTTATGAATCGTTTCTCATTAACATGAATTAAGCTTTTCAATTCTGTAAGAATAAACATTCATTAACTTAATTCCATTATCTTTCTCTATTCACCGTTATCTACAATTATCATTGTAGATAGATTTAACCACAATATATATCCATTCAATCATTTAATCCATTATATATATATATTCATATATAATACGGCACCCCGAGTCACAGCTGCGGTGCAATGCATTACTCTGCTATCATGTCCCATCATCGCAGGTCGCCGAATAGGGGACTAAAGGTTCGGTAAGATTCCACGAACCAAAAATAACAACAAACAAATTGGAGGCGAACATAGTTCTCGTATCCATGGGTCACGCACATACCTACGTACCCACAGTCAGCGGACTTATCAACTCCCCGATAAGTCTTTCATAGACCTATGTTCTCGAGCGACAAATCAAAGATCCCATGGATTCATCAGGATATGACTGCCCTCACGCGTAAACCTCCCACCGATAGCAAGTAAGCTAGGTATGTCATACACATAAATCAACAATCAATCAAATAGGTATTATCATACCTATAATATAATATCAATAAGGTAATATCACTACCCTAAGATATTTCCCATATGTATCATTATATCTCTTTTAAATTCCACGTATCATATCTTTACTTCATAATTTAATTATCCTCGCATCCTATAACATCTCTCCACTCCCGACGTCGTTAAGGTTCATGCGCGGAGCATCTCGCAAAGTGAAATCCAAACAAGGAACCCCTCCAATACACTACTACTTAACTTTGTCGATCGAGGAGGTCCGACAACTTCAACTATGCGATCGGGATAACCTCATACCTTCTTTCAACCAAATGTGTTTTAAACTCCCATATCTATCCAGGAGACACACCACTACGCTCTTGTATTACACTCCGTCCTTACGAAATCACTATTGAGCTTAAACTCAGTCCATGATGTTCAAATTGTAACCCTAAGGCTACCCTCACTTAAAACACATGATTCAAATAGGTTTTTCCTCAACATATATTCAGTAAGAAGTCACTAATATCCTACTGGTCCATAACATCATTTCTCTCGAATTACTACGAGTTTAGTTCTCCTTTTTAATTAAGGTTAAAACCGATAGTTTCGAATCTCTTATAAACACATCTTCTTTCACTTAAGATTAAACCCTCTTATAAACTTAAGGATACCCAGGTGTTATATTAAATCACCCCTACTGGTCCTATCTTAAATCCTCATACATCCCCATTTGGAATTTAACAAATGAATCTAGCAACCGAAATTCCATTCAATATAATTTTCATCATTTTAATCACTTATATCCAAATCAAATTAATTCAAATCTTATCAAGGGTTTACTGATATTTTCTAAGTCCCATAATATCCAAATAATAATCACCAAAGATCCACAAAAGGTTTGGGATAAGAATCAATATTGAAAAAGAAACAACTTTACATATTCTGGGGAGGTCGATCGATCGAAGGCAAGGGTCGATCGATCGATCCCTCAGGTCACAGCCTAGTTTTCTGCATTTTCTGCAACTACAGGTTTAGCAACTTATGATCATTTAAACCTTCATCTAAACATCCCAAATGACTTATAATCTTTACTACATGATATATCAACATATATGAACGATTTCCAATACTCTAAACATCCTAGAATCATCAAGGGATTGTATTAAAAAGCATGTTTATCTCTTCATTTTCCAGAAAATTATCAACATATCAACTTCAAGAACACATCAATGGTTTTCATAATTTCTTCAACAGTTTCATGACTATTTCGTGGATTATTATCATCCTAAAATATGAGTTTAATTCCTATATCATTTCAGTTTCCAGAAATCCATTTAATACTCCATTATTTCTTCCAAACATGAATAATCTTCTCTTTTCATACTATTCTAACATGGACAATATACAAACTTAAATTTCCATTATTAAACACTTGCCTTTACTGAAGGTCTGATCCTTTGGTGTAGTATGTCTCAGTTGGTTGTCCCTTCTCTGGTCAAACTCCGGTGGTGGTTGGTGGTGGTGAACCTTGGTTAATGTTCTTCTCCTTCCCAAGTAGGCTTTTCCCTTCTCAAGCACCCTTTTTTTCTCTCTAGGAAGATGACTTCTCTAATTTGTGTAGAGGAGATGAATAACCCCCATACACTTAATCTACCAACACTTATAATAGGACAAAATCAGAAATCACTATTCATCCCCCTTAGAAAAATGACCAAAATGCCCTTTCGGGTTGTCTATTCATTTCCAAATGACCCGAGACTCAAAATTAACATCCAAATAGACTTTTCTGACTATTTCGAGCCTTCCGGACGTAACGACGCAGTCGAAATGACTATAAGGTCTATAGAAAATAAATTTTCTTTTTAATTTAATACACTAGTCCCGACACGTCCCATACCGCGTCTGACTAAAAATATAAATTACCGAATTTATATCATACAGTCATATCAATGACATCACATTCATATATTACCTAAATATCTTTAAGTAATATTCAGAATCATCCATTTTAATATCCACAGTCCGGATAAAACCCGAATGAATTAATTAATAATAAAATCCAAATAATCCATTAATTTAAAATATAACCCATTTTAAAAGTCATTTAACATTATGGGGTATTACAGTGGTGTCCCTGTATGCTTACCTGAAAGCTTTTAGTTGGTGCTACCGACAGACTTTCGCAGGGCGCACGTATGTTTTGAAGGTAATTTTTATATTTCCTCTTATTTTCTTGTTATTTTTTTCCATTTTCATTCTTTTTGACATCATATATTGCCTTTTTCAAACGTGTTTTTATGAAGTAATCAGGCACAATGTTGGGTTAATATCCCTGAAGGCGAGTGAGTCGAAGAATTTCTCCAGGATGTACAGGTGGAGGAAGTCGAACAGGCAATCAAACCAGTCCTATCATTAAAGGATGTACGTGCGGAGCTGAACGCCCTGACGAGCAATCAAGTTAGGATTTAGGTTATGTCTTTTTGATTATTTCAAAACTCTTTTTTCACTTTGGTTGATTACTGACTCTTTCTGAGAAACAGGTGACCTTCTACAACTGGCATTTATCCATAAGGGTCGCTGAAATCATGGGTATCCATGTCCAGATGATGAGGTTGTTGGGACACGACTTCAAGTGAGTCTTGCATAAGGGAGGGAGAGTTGTGAGGAAGTTGATTGAGGGAGAAGTGGAGGTCCCACCATTGGCATCCCTAGATTATATAAGGCAGGTGAAGCAGATGTCTGATGAGGCAATGATGGAGGGTGAGCCTTATACATATTATAATGATATGACGGATGGCTATGACAACATGGACTTCACAACCAGATGGTTGATGTCGTCATATATCTATAAGTTGGATAATATCCCTCCACTCGTAGTGAGATCTGGGAGGGGTACCAGCGTACAAGCGGTGTCAACCCATAGCAAGGGGGAGGTGCGACGGGGACAATGGAGGAGGTTACTTTCCACCCCTTCCTATCATATTCGGGTTCGCAATATGGAGGTGGTCTCATTGCCCTCATGCAGAGATAGACAACTTCGCGAGTCTTCCTGAGGAGGCTCCCCAGAAAGATGTATGATTTCTTTTCGTGTTCCATATTTCTACTTTTTATTTTCTTCTTCACACTACTAATTTTCTTACCTTTGGTGGTTTGGATCTCTTATATACTATTCGTATATCAATGACTTGGCTAGGGGACATTAAGGACTAGACGGTATCAGTGTTCGACTATGTGAGGAAGTCGGTCAGTTCTTGTCGGGTGCCATCGCATACATCCGAAGAAAGATCTAGTTTCGGGAGTAGGGGTGTTCTTCACATCGATGGTAGAAGCGTGTTCATCGGGGAGCCTAACGTTGAGGCGTTATTGAGGCTTTGGATGGTTCGGGCTGCATCCCAATTTATCTTTTCATTTTTTAAGTTTTCCTTTACTTAGAGAAAAATGTAATTGCTTTTGAAAAGTTTATATATAAGATGCATTCTAGTTTGTTTGATTATCTCGATTTAGTGGATTACTCTGAATGCACTTTACTTTTCTATTGAGGTTTCACTTATTGAAAGGATAGAATAAGATAGCACAAATAGAATAAATACTCGAAAAGGGATTTTTAACAACAGGTCGATTTTTTACAAATAAAAGTCTTTATTTTGGAAATGTTATATACAAAATAGGAAAGTAAAAAATTCCCAAAAATGGGGGGTGTCGATCGGCATACCCCTTGGCCTTTCGATCAGCATAAAGGTCAAGTCAAAATCACTTCATTAGCTTTAATTACACTGCCTCAATACGTATGAGTACTTGGGAGCTTGAATTTCTTGTCTTTTATGGGTATATGTGTGTATAAACGGGGAGTTTGATGGGGGTTTTCATCACCACGATTCAAACTTCCTTATTTTGCAATCCTTCTTCTTGTTGTTCTGAAATGGCGCTTTCGATGTCTGAAACTTTCACAGCTTATCTCTAAGGCTTTGAGGCCATGTGCCTCTACAATGTTAATTACGAAGCCTTTATCTTGCACCATGTCTCCCTGTCGAGTAACCTCCCAATAGATTGGAATCTTCTAAAAGCGGCAATGCAATTCTAGTATCCTGAAGAGCATGTCTTTTGATTCGGCCTGGATGAAGTGTACCCTACTTATGAAGAGTTTTCCGTGGTGTTGGGTGTCAACCTAAGTGTAGGAGCAATAGTACCATATTTATCTCGTTCTCCTAGGGTACCATTTATCGAGTAGCTCCACATCTCTCCCTCAGCTGACCGACCATTAGTGCATGAAGAAATATCATCCTCTCAGTGGTATTGAACTCAATGTGCCAGAGATATTACACTGATAATGGCTTTGCGAGTGTTATGACCCTTGGAATGACTGTCAGAATACTTTTGCTGATAGGGGACATAACGACTGACCCTAAAGTAGCCACGATAGTGTTGTGGATGTCTTATTACTGTAGTTCAGCTACTGTAATATTGATAGAGACTCTTAATGCACAAGACGCTTAAAAAGAAGGTCGGGCTAACTTTTTACTGGAGAGACCTATTATGTTATTTATGTGGATGTCTATGAGACTATGGTTGATGGCTCCTTCTGAGTACCCTCTTTCGGGAGTTCCCAATTTCTTTTCTCGATCTTTCTTCGATTTTATCCCATCAACATAAAACTCAATGAATTGGCTCATAAAGCATGGGTCCAGGAGTCTTTGTTGGTCCAAACCAAGGTGGGGCACTCTATACCGGGTCTTGAAATTGGGTGAATACCGATATGTGCGGTTAATGGGCATTCACTAGACTGCTTTCTATCATCCACGATAAATTCTGCGCTAAGCGAAGTGGGAGAAAATTGTTCTTTCGCATATAACTAACTTATTTCCTATGGAGGACCTAAATGAGTCACTGAAAAATAATATTGGGGCCTTTTTGGTAGCACCATCGACTGTTTACCCGTCCATGTTAATTTTTTGGGGAGGTTGGATTCGTATATGGGGATTATCTGAAGTGGTTATAGAAGGGGGTGGTTGGAAACATTCTAGCTGAAGAGACTGGTCAGAGATGGCTTATGATATCCGACACTTTGGAGGAAGGTGTCGTGGTTTCGTCCAAGCTGATTAAGGCCTACCGACGGACGGAGTGGATACGAAGCCACAACCCGGATTGAGATTCTTAGGATCCTTCGAAGATAGGCAATGATGATGAACCGGGTCCATCTGGCAGTTGAAGGAAGGTTTTGGGTAGGGGTGGCAATTCGTGTATTTCGGTCCTATTTTGGGCCGACACAACACGACATGAAAAAGATTTTTTAGACACGAACACTGTTAAATGAAAATGTATTAATTATTATTTTCATGTAATTATTGATCAGTTTAATCTAATATAACATATTCAAATTTTGAAGATTCCAATCAAATTTCTTGTAAGAAATTGATCATATAAAATATGTCTTATATTTTTTTTGTGATATGTAAAATCATATCTTTTCTTTATATTGCAGTTAACAAATGTTGATAATTGTTTTAAATATTTATAGATGTTATTTTTTGTTCTCTTAATTAGCACATTCTATCATAATTAATCACTCACATACATACTTTATCTTTAGTAGAAAATCATCTCGAACGGTTTTTAAATATGTCTATATATATATATTCTAGTATTCTCTTGGTAATATTTGTCCATATAACCATGTCATTATGGCCACGATTGATTTATCTCTTTTAGGTTCACATCTTTGGGGAACACGCGATTTGAGAGCTCCTGACATATGTCTTTGAACTTCGACACCCTTTTGTTTAATTCTTCACGCCAACAGCCCTTGGAAGTATAAATGAGTTGACATATATTATATCAAATAATATATTCTTCACGCCTATATATATATATACATATATATATATATATATAATCAAACTCACTGTTAATTTTTTTTTGTTAAGAGAAACTAATTTTTTTACATATATTTAAAATATATTTCGGTACATATAAATACCTAAACATTATATAAACAATTAAATATTTTTTCACAAGACTATTAACGTTTTCTTTAATTAAACACGTCAGTATATTTATTGTCTTTGGAGATTTCTTTTTGGGACATATCTCTTTGGATCTTTCTTTTATTTGTCTTGGGTAGTCTTAATTGAAAGATGTGTCTGTCATATATGTCAAATGTCAATGCCTCTTGCCTTTGATTATAATTTATCTTGGGCCACACGAATGTTTACATTGGCTCTTGAATCTATTTTTGTTCTTCTTAATAGATTTTGGTAACTCTCATCTATATTCGTGCATTTCCTTTTTAGACTAGGATAAATTTTCTTTGTATAATCCTTTTTTTAACGATCTGTCTATAAACAAATAACATTTTTTTGCACAATTTTTATTATATCGAACATTATTTTTTTTAAATAATGTATATTTTTTTTAATAACAGTTCGGTGTGCACAATTTTTTTTTCTTTATATTAATTATCTGATGCTAACAACATAATACATACTTATTTATCTTAAGATTTGTGCAACCATTTAAGTGGCAGTTGTACCCTCAATCTTCGAAGACCAATAATTGATGAGATAAGTTTTTTTATTTAGAATCTTATACTCAAGTGATGTATGTCATTATTTCTTGGACCCACATCTATTTCCTGCAGAGATTTTATCATTTGTTAACTTCCATCTACAAACTCTTTACACACATTATTAGTTTCATTGTATAACCCCTTATTCTACTAACATCTCTCTCTCTCTCTCTCTCTCTCTTAGTCTACCATTTATTTTCTTAGACAGAAATCAAAGTTGAAGATACGATCTCTCTCTCTCTATCAGTTCTCATTTAATGCCTCTCTAATGTTCATTTTTTAGAAGCCATATATATCAGCTCCAAGAAATCAGATGGAGAACACACACAACACAACAGACAAAAATCAAGACTGAAAATTTTAGAAAATCTGAAGAAAAATAAATCCAACTATACAAGTGTGATACACTACTATTTCAGCTACAACAAATACTACAAGAACAAGATCATTTGAAGATTTATTAGGACTAATTCAAGAAGCACTCAAGCCAATATTTGTATTATTTTAAGAGTGTAATCTTCTTTTATTTTCTTCTACATTTGTAAAGATTTGAAGCTAGTTGTGTAGCTTCGGGAACCTTTTGTAGCTGGCATTGCTATTGTACCAATGGTGGTTTGATCCTACCATCCAGTGGATCAGAATAGAGAAGTACGGGAGACGGAGAACTTTTGGCTCGTGGACGTAAGCCGTGTCTGGCCGAACCACGTTAAAACTGGTCTTATTTAGTTTTCAATCATTTATTTGGTTGTGTGTATGATTATTTTGAATTTATCTTAGTCTCTCATAAAATCACCAACTGACTCAGCAATTTTAAAAAATAAAAAGTAAATAAATCTAAAATACGTCCCTTTAAATAAAATGAATATTGTATTTATTGTACACATATAAATTTCATAGTATCAGAGCTTAGCTCTAATTTATTTGTTTTGATTTAAAATCTTTTAGAGTCAACGATTTATGGCAAGCTTTGTTGTTTCTTCTCTTGGTGAAGACCAATCTATAAACAGACCTCCTCTATTTTCTGGTAATAATTATAGTTATTCGAAAAACAGAATGAAAAACTTTGTCCAATATAATGACTACGCTGTATCGAGAGTTATTATAAATGGTCCTAATATTCCTATGAAAGTTGTAGATAATGTAAATGTTCCTAAGGATAAAAATGAATGGAATGATGCTGATATACAGAAATTCAAGTAAATGCTAAGGCCATGAATAATCTGCATTATGCTCTTGATGTGAATGAATATAACAGAATATGTTGTTGTGAAAGTGCAAAAGAAATTTAAGATAGATTAGAAATTACTTATAAAGGAACTAGTCAAGTAAAAGAGGATAAAATAAGCATGCTTGTTCATAGCTATGAGATTTTTAAAATGAAATCTGATGAAGCCATCTCTGATATGTTTACTAGATTTAAAAATATTATAAATGGTTTGAAATCTCTTGGTAAAACCTATACTGACTCTGAATTAGTGAGTAAGATTCTCAGGTCATTACCATCTACCTATATGACAAAGAAGCTAGCAATCAAAGAAGTAATATGAAAAAGACTCGTTTCTGTTAATGAATTGTTGGGCTCCTTAATTACTCACGAAGTGGAACTCAAAGAGGTTGTTGAATATGAGAAGCCCAAAGTAAGAAAAACAATTTCTTTCAAATCCATTGAGGAAGAAAAATAAAGTGAAAAACCTGATGATGATGAATATGGTGACATAGAACTCCTCACCAGAAAATTCAAAAAATTTCTTGCCCAAAGGAAGGGACAATCATGAAAAATGAAAAAAAAAATTAAAGAAGGCCTATGAAGGAAAGTCATCATCCAAGTTTGAGCCAAGATATTAAAATTGCAAAGAGTTAGGTCATATCAGACCTAATTGTCCAAAAGCCAAATATGGGAAGAATGACAAAAAAGAGAAAAGAAATGAAAAATACAAAAGGCCAAAAAAGTAACAACCTGGAGTGATTCGAATGATAGTACCTATGGTGAAGATTCAAGTGATGAAGAAGTTGCAAATCTACGCCTTATGTCAAATTATGATGAGGTATCTTCTAATTTTAATTCTAATAGTGAATATGAAACTTCAAATGATCATCATTAACTTCAAAATGCTTTTGATTACTATAACTTTGATGAACTTTGAACAAAATACATTAGTCTTAAAAATAATCATTCTTTTATATCACGTGAATATGATTCCCTCTCTAAAAATGTAGATGTGATAATATCTGAAAACCAGTCTTTAAAATCAAAAATTGAAAAGCCTAAAGTTAATGATTCCCTAACTCATTATCTTATTTCTGAAAATGATAAATCAAAACTTCAAGTTGAAGATTTGATACACTTCCTTGAAAAGTTTGTGAATGGAAAGAAAAACTTAGATATTCTACTTAGAAGCCAAAGGTGGATGTTTGATAGGACTGAAATTGGTTATAATGAATATGAAAATGAGAAAAGTTTTGAAAATTATTCTAAAAAAGTAGGAAACTCTTTATGTACATATTATTGAAGACACACCCATTTCTCAAATTCTTGTAAATCTAGATTTTCAACTAAAGTTGCATGAATCCATAAGGGAACTTATATCTTTGCTAACACCTACCCAACACATTCGGGGTACCAAAAGAAAAGTTATTTAAATGTCCATTGTAGGTATGTTTAAGAGATCTTTCCCACAAGGCGAAGTGGTTCTCAGACAGCGGGGGTTCAAGACACGTGACGGGCAACAAAAGCAAGTTTTCCATCTTGGTAGCAAAGGATGGAGGGATAGTGACATTTGGAGACAACTCCAAAGGCAAAATCATCATGATAGGTAAAATCGGTAAGTAACTTGCCCCTTGCATTGAAAATATTCTTTTAGTTGATGGTCTTAAACATAATCTGATTTCTACTAGCCAATTGTGTGATAAGGGTTATGAAGTTACTTTTAAAGAAGATTTTTTCTTAATAAAAAATGTTAACAATAATATTATTTTATTTGTTGCTTCTAAACATGAAAATGTTTATAATCTGTCTCAACAAAATATAAAGTGTCTAGCTGCCCTAAAAGAAACTTGTTGGCTATGGCATAGAAGGTTAGGCCATTCTAATATGGAACAACGTAATATTTTATCTAAAAATGAGTTAGTTAAAGGTCAGCCCAAAACTAAGTTTATTAAAAAAAAATATGTAATGCATGTTAATTGGGAAAACAAACTAAAAATTCTTTGAAAAAGAAAAGATATATTTGTAAATATTATGCTCCTGTTATTATTGATGATTATTTTCGATTTACATGGGTTTTCTTTCTTACTCATAAAAATGATACGCACCCCATTTTTGTTAAATTTTGTCGTAAAATTCAAAATGAAAACAGATGTAACATTATTTTTATAAGAACTGATAGAGGAAGGGAATTTGATAACAAAGATATTGAATTATTTTGTGATGAAAATGGTCTTGACCATAACTTTTCAGCACCTAGGATACCTCAACAAAATGGAGTTGTAGAAAGAAAAAATAGGTCTTTACAAGAAATGGCTAGAAATATGTTAAATGAACATAATTTGCTGGAGTATTTTTAGGCGGAAGCCCTTAACACATCTTGCTATATAATTAATAGAACTATTGTTAGAAAAGGGCTAGATAAAACCCCATATGAGATTCTGAAAAATAAACGACCAAGTGTTAACTATTTTAAGGTTTTTTTATGTAAATGTTTTATTTTAAATGATAGAGATAATTTGGGTAAATTTGATGCTAAATGGGATGAAGGAATTTTTCTTGGGTATGCACTTCATAGTACAGCATATAGAGTTTTTAATAAAAGGACTTTAGTTGTTCAAGAATCAATTCATGTATCTTTTGATGATTCTAATCCATTTGTTAATAATAATGATAATGATGATGTTTTGATTTTAAATAAATCTGTTAATAAATTAAATTTAAATGAAAATGTTGCTTCTAGTATTGATGATTCAACCAATGTTGAAAAAACTCCAAATATAGATAAATATGACAATAGTTCTAGTTTACCTAAAAGCTGAAAATTTGTAAATAATCATCCCTTTGAGAATATTCTAGGTAAACCCTCTGGTGGTATTCTTACTAGATATTCTTTAAAGAATGTTTGTAATAATTTAGCTTTTGTATCACAAATTGAACCTAAAGACATTTATGAAGCTGAAAAAGATTAGTTTTGGTTGTTAGCTATGCAAGAAGAATTGTTACAATGCGAAGATAAAACTATTATGGTAACTAAATGGGTATTTAGAAATAAAAAGGATGATGCCAATTTAATTATTAGAAATAAAGCTAGGCTTGTAGCACAAGGTTATAACCAACAAGAAGGAATTGACTATGATGAAACTTATGCCCCCGTAGCTAGAATAGAAGCCATTTGTATGTTATTAGCATTTGCATATTATAAGAATTTCAAATTATTTCAAATGAATGTTAAAAGTGATTTCTTAAATAGTTTTATAAATGAAGATATTTATGTAAAACAACCACCCCGTTTTGGAAATCAGAAATTTTCAAATTATATTTATAAACTAAATAAAGCTTTATATGGATTATAGCAGGACCCTAGGGCTTGGTATGATAGAATAAGTGGATTTTTACTTGAAAATGATTTTGTAAGAGGAAAAATGGACTCTACTTTATTTATAAAATTTCATGAAAATGATATGCTTCTTATACAAATATACGTTGATGATATTATCTTTAGATCAATGAATGAAAGCATGTTTAAAGATTTTTCAGTTTTTATGCAAAAAGATTTTGTAATGAGCATGATGGGGAGTTAAATTTCTTCTTGGATTCGCAAATAAAACAAACTAAAAATGGCATCTTTATAAATCAATCAAAATACATTCAAGATTTTTGGTAAAAAATGATTTAGAAAATGTTAAATCTCTTGGAACACCTATGAGAACTTTTATAAAGTTATGTTGATGAAACTGAAAAATCAAATAATACAAGTTTATATCGTGGCATGATAAGTAGTTTATTGTATTTAACCACTAGTAGACTCGTATTATGTTTAGTGTTTGTTTATGTGCTCGCTTTCAAGCTAATCCCAAAGAATTTCATTTAGGTGTTGTAAAACGGATCTTTAGATATTTAAGTGGGACACAAGACTTCGGATTATTGTATCCTAAACTTACATATTTTGAACTTATTAGTTATTCCGATTCGGATTTTTCCGGTTGTAAAGTTGATAGAAAAAGAACTAGTGGAACATGTCAATTTTTAGGACACTCACTAGTCTCGTGGTTTAGTAAAAAGAAAATTTCCGTAGCTCTCACCATGGTGGAGGCCGAATATATAGCCGCCGGTAGTAGTTGTGTACAAACTTTATACATGAAACAACAACTAGAAGATTTTAAATTATCGTTTCAAAATACTCCCATTTTTGTGATAATAAAAGTGCAATATGTTTAACTAAAAATCCGATTCAGCACTCTCGAACCAAACACGTTGAAATTAGACATCACTTTTTACGAGATAATGTTCAAAAGGGTGATGCTAGACTTGAATTTATTAGTGCAGATCTCCAATTCGCGGATATTTTGAGAAAACCTCTACCCAAAGACCATTTTTTTTTATTAGTAGAGAACTTGATATGACTTGTTTAAGTGACTTAGAGATATAAAAAAAATTCAAAATTATTAAAATTTCATATTTATTAATATTTAATTCGTATGGTACAATTATTGTATGAATAGTTTGTCCACATTCTTCATTTTGTTTTTAACTACAAGACAAACATCATGTGTTATATATGGATACTTTCTACTCCTTCCTTTTTCACACTACAATATGGAGTCTTACTATGTGGTTTGGGTGGGAAAATAGTCAAGGATTTGTACCTCTTGGGGTGAATGCGAACTTCACACAAAAGGTGTAAGTGATGCTAAATTTTAAAAATATTCGTCTTACCCAGAAATGCATAATGTTATAAAGATCTCTCATCCTTTTGCTCCTTCGGTGTTACCACCCCCTTGGCCATTTGTATTGCCATCAGAAATCCCTCCTCCCTAACAAGAGTCATTTTGCAACAAAGCTGAAAGTTCCTCATCTGGAAATTCTATAAAAATATTGGTTAAAGAAAATGGGAAAGAAATTTCGATTGAGGGTCTTCCTCATGATGTTTGTAATATGCTTAACAAGCTCAAAATGTAATTTTTTTGTGCAAATGAAATAAACTTGTTGTTTATTCTCTCTTTTTATTTTTTCTCCTACACTTGCTGCTTTTGATAGGGGAGATTATGTTATCTCTCATCTTTATCTTATGCACTCCTATTTGCTCATGTCAAACAGGGGGAGAATTATGTGATTCTCCATGATTGTGCTAAATATTCATTTTTTTTAATCAACTTGTTTTTCATCATCAAAAAGGGGGAGATTGTTAAATGAAAATGTTATTAATTATATTTTTTTACAATTATTGATCATTTTAATCTAATATAAACTATTCTAATTTTGAACATTCCAAACAAATTTCTTTTAAGAAATTGATCATATAAAATATGTCTTATATTTTTTATATGATATGCAAAATCATATCTTTTCTTTATATTGTAGTTAACTAATGTTGCTAATTGTTTTAAATATTTATATATGTTACTTTTTGTTCCCTTGATTAGCGCGTTCTATCATAATTAATCACTTACATACATACTTTATCTTTAGTAGAAAATCGTCACGGACAGTTTTTAAATATGTCATATATATATATATATATATAGAGAGAGAGAGAGAGAGAGAGGGAGTGAGTCACGCTCTCCAATATACCTCCTAGCAACATACCCATTTTTTAAAATAGTAAAAATTATAATTTTGAGGTAATATATTATATATGTGTTCATGATATTTCAATGTGCCCTAGTAAAAAAATCAATTGAAAATAATATTTTTTTTGTTATTTTTTAAAAATAAGTAAAAAAACTGACAGTTTTTCCCTATATAATTGTCAGATTTTTTACCTATTTTTTAAAACTAACAAAAAATATTATTTTAAGCTGAATATTTTTATAAGGGCACATTTTAATATCATGAATCCATATAAAAAATATCAACTCAAAATTATGTTTTTTACTATTTTTAAAAAATAGGTATTTTCATAGGTATGTTTAATGAGGTATGTTGGAGAGCCTGACTCACTCTCTCTCTCTCTCTCTCTATCTATCTATCTATCTATATATATATATATATATATATATATATATATATATATATATATATATACCACTGTTCTAAAAAAATCGCCTAGGCTTGAGGCTGGGGAGAAACGGCCCGCCTTAAGCTTTTTACGCCTTATTCTTGGTAAAACACTTAAGGCGCACTATTTTCTAAAAACAAAAATGCTTTAGTGAAACGATATCGCCTTCCAAAGAATTTTTATACAAGCCGGATCATTATCTCATCCAAAATAATCAAATAGTATTTTAATTTGTAAATATTCAAACATATTTTTATGATATGTACAATTTTAGTATTTCAATAACCTTATTATGGTTAAAAAATATTAAAATATATTAAGAAAGCCTAAACGCCTTTTTACGCCTAACGCCTACCTAGGCTTCTAAGGCTTCACGTTTGGCCAACACGCCTCGATCACGCCTCACATTTTTTAGTAGCTTGATATATATATATATATATATATATATATATATATATAAAATAGAACTTATTGTTAATTTTTTTGGTTTTTTTGTTCACAGAAAATAAATTTGTTACATATATTTAAAATATATTTCGGTACATATAAATACCTAAACATTATATAAATAATTAAATATTTTTTTTCATAAGGCTATTAACGTTTTCTTTTATTGTACATGTCACTCTATTTATTGTCTTTGGAGATTTCTTTTTGGGACATATCTCTTCGGATATTTCTTTTATTTTTCTTGGGTAGTCTTGATTGAAAGATATGTCTATCACATCTGTCAAATGTCAATGCCTCTTGCTTTTGTTTAAATTTATCCTGGGCCCCGCAATTTTCTACATTGTCTCTTGCATCTATTTTTCTTCTTCTTGATAGAATTCGGTAATATTCATCTATATTCATGCATTTCCTTTATAGACTAGGATAAATTTTCTTTGTATAATCCTTTTTTTAACGATCTGTTTATAAACAAATAACATTTTTTTTTGCACATTTTTATTATATCGAACGTTATTTTTTTAAAATAATGTATATTATTTTTAATAACAGTTCGGTGTGCACAATTTTTTTGCTTTATATTTATTATCTGATGCTAACAACGTAATACATATTTATTTATCTTATGATTTGTGCCACCATTTAAGTGGAAGTTGTAGCCTCAGTCTTCAAAGACCAACAATTGATGAGATAATTTTTTTTATTTAGAATCTTATACTCAAGTGATGTATGTCATTATTTCTTGGACCCAAATTTATTTCCTACAGAGATTATATAATTTTGTTAACTTCAATCTACGAACTCTCTACACATGTTATTAATTTCATTGTACAACCCCTTCTTAAATTAACATCTCCCTCTCTCTTTATCAGTCTACCATTTATTTTTTTAGACAAAAATCAAAGTTGAAGACACAATCTCTCTCTCTATCAATTCTCATTTAATGCCTCTCCGGCGTTCATTTTTTAGAAGCCATATTTATCAGCACCAACAAATCATATGGAGAACACACACAACACAACCGACAAAAAGAAAGACTGAAAATCTCAAAAAATCTTAAGAAAAAGAAATCCAACTATACAAGTGTGATACACTACTATTTCAGCTACAATAAATACTACAAGAACAAGATCATTTAAAGATTTGTTTATATTTAAGAAGCACTCAAGCCAATATTTGTATTATTTCAAGAGTGTAATTTTCTTCCATTTTCTACTACATTTGTAAAGATTTGAAGTAGGTTGTGTGTCTTCGGGAACCCTTCGTAGCTGGTGGTGCTGCTGTACAAGTGGTGGTTTGATCCTACCATCAAGTGGATCAGAATAGTGAAGCGCGGGACACGGAGAGCTTCTAGCACGTGGACGTAGGCCGTGTTTGGCCGAACCACGTTAAAACTGGTCTTATTTATTTTTCAGTCATTTATTTGGTTGTGTATATGATTGTTTTGATTTTATCTTAGTATCTCATAAAATCAACAACTGACTCGGTAATTTTAAAATATAAAAAATAAAATAAAAAAATCTGAAATACATCCCTTTAAATAAAAACGAATATTGTATTTATTGTACACATATAAATTTCGTAGACATATTTTTTGAGAGTTAAAATTTGTAGACCTTGTTTGATTCTACAATATTTGATATTTGTTAATTAATTCCGAATCTTGTTGGTGACTAAAATTCGAAATTATTTACTGAAATAATTTTGTAAGCATTCTCAAATTTTATTTGATAATTTTCTTAGTTATTCATACTAAATAAATTAATCTATCTTTTTTTAATTTAAAAATAAAAGTTCGCTAAACTCATTCCCCCCCCCCCCCCCCCAGTATTATCTGGGCAACAAACATGACACAACACGAATTCGTATTTTTTTTAGTTGACATGGACCCGACTCAAATAAAAATGACATAATACGACACAACACGAATAACACAATTTCTTAAAATTTCACGCTAAATTAAGCATAAAAAGACACAATAACCCGAATAAAATATGACAAGACACGACTAACACAACTCATAATTTTGATACGAACACGACATGACACGACTTCGTATAAAAAAAAAGACACGAACACGAAATATCGTGTCAATTTCGTGTCGCTTCGTGTTCTGTTTTCGTGACATTTCTAAAATTTCCACTCCTAGTTTTGGGCATGAGAGGGGGGGTGTGGTAACGTGAAGATTATGAGATGGTTGTGTAAGTTCTGAGATGTTTGTGAGAAGGTTGCAAGGTTTTTAGATATTTTGGTCTTTATAAAGCTTGTAATGAGGTCGATTATTTAGGTTTTTGATATGTTTTTTAGGAATGGATTGTTTTTCATTCCTGTTACTGATATCTCATGTAATAGTTGTACCCATTATTTTTTAATAAATGAATGGTTTTAACATATTTTGTTGTGTCTTTGATGAAGTCTTTTGTTTGAACGATCGATATCGATCATTAAGGCATACATAATCTTTTTGTTCGTTTAAATGATGAGGGAAATCATCATTCTTAGATGGAGAAAATAATAACATTTTGTAAGAGAGAAAGGACCACCTCCATATGTGTCTTATGGGTTGCCTACGTACCTTAGTGGGGTTTAAAAATTACGAGATTCTTTTTTTCTAAAAGGGGTGATTTCTTAGACAGGATCAGGTTCTATGTAAATCTGAGTGAAGAGGAAGGAAGAGATTTTTTTTAAGCATAAAAGGGGGTAAGAAGAGTCATAGAACAATGAGAGCTCGGCCTAGGGTTAAACCTTCTTGAGACATTCCAAGTTTACTGGACGCATCATTCCTTCATCAATATCTACGAGCATAGCGGCGTAATAAAACAGAATTTTCTTGACGATGTAGGGGCCCTTCCAATTAGGTTTGAATTTTCCTCTCGAATCCCAGATAGGTTCTATGATTTCCTTAAGGGAAAGATCTCATTCTTGGACACCACACTCCTTGACATTTTTGTTGAATGATTACACAATACGGAGATGGTACCCTTGTATATGATATTGAGCCTTCAGCCTCCTTTTATCTAAAAACACAAGTTCATCATAGTGATTTTGAAGTTAACTTTCTTCACTGATTTGACTTTCGAGCATAACCCCTAAAGAAGGTATTTCAAGTTCGATCGGGAGGACCATTTACATGCCGTATGCCAAAGAGTAGGGATTAGCCCCAATAGGTGTTTTGATGCAGGTACCATAGCCCCAGAGGACATATAGTATCCGATCGGACCAGTCTCTCTAGCTTTCGGTCATCTTTCTAATGATAGTCTCAAGGCATTTATTGGTGACTTCAACATCCCCATTGGTTTGCGATCGGTAAGGAGAGGACTTGTGCCATTGGATTTCGTACTTGTCAACTGGTACTTTGATACCAACTATGAAATAGAGCCCAATTCTGACACTAACTCATGGAGACTCCATCGCAGTAAATGATGTTCTTTCTGATGAATTTGGCTACTTTCTTCACACTCATTACAACATATGACTTGGCTTCGACCCATTTTGTGAAGTAGTCAATGGCGATAAAGATAAATTCTTCCCCGTTTGAAGCCTTGGCAGTGACTTTCCCGATGATGTCTATGCTCGAGGTGGAGAAGGGCCAAGGAGAAGTCATGTTATACAGTGAGGAAAGTGTTAAAGGTTGGCAAACTGCTTCCATTTGAGGCCTATTAGAACATAAGTAGTGTATCCTTGAACTATGGTGGTCCAGTATTACCCTTGACGAATTATCTTCTTGCTAGCATATAATCATTTATGTGGGTCCTACATTCCCCACTATTAATCTTATGCATCATGTCTTTGATTATAGCCCTTGTTATGCAATGCAAGTGGGTTCCATCAAAATTTCTCTTGAAAAGTGTCTTATCACAGATGATGTATTGAATAACCAACTTCAAAGGGTCACACAGTCTTTCTTATCGGTGTCCTAAGGATACCGTGCTTGAAGAGGCGCCAAATGTCATAATACCACAATCCTGCCAGATTTGGATCTTCTTCTGTAACGAGCTCGGCGTGGTAGCAATGAGTAACTACCGCCTGTTTTTGGACTAGAATGAGAGCCATTATTATCCTCTCAGGCATGACAACTATAAAGGTTCAGGTTGTTAGTGCATCATCTAGGTTGTTCTTCGAGTAATAGAGGTAGTGGAAGGTGACATCTTTGAATTGGGAGGCTATCTCTTCTATGTGAGCGTGAAAGGGTGGGAGATTCTTGTCTTTAAATTTTCACTTATTGAGAATTTTCCCCCACATTGAGGGTTGGGTCTCCATAGACATCCATGCATTTTATTTATTTCTCAAGGGTTATCTTGAGCCTATGGTGCATGCCTCGTACTCTATCATGTTATTGGTGTAAAGGAAATCCAATTTGATAGCAATGGGAGTGTGAGAATCATCGAGGGCGATCAGGAGTATCCCAATACCAAACCCTTTCTTGTTTGCACCTCCATCGAAGAAAATCTACCATCTGAGGTCCTCTTTAGAGGTGCAGAGGATGTCTTCATAGGGGAATATAAAAATCCAAAACTCAGTTCTCTCTGTGGGATTATTAATAAGGCAATCAGAGATGGCTTTTCCCTTCATAGCCTTCTGCGTGATATAAGTAACACTAAATTCGGCCAGTAACATCAGCCAGTGGGACATATGGCTAGACAAGGAGGGCTTCACTAACAGTTATTTAATTAGAACCATTAGGGATACAAGTTTAATAAAAAATTCATGCCTGTAGTGTCGAAGCTTTTACGTGACCCGGACTAAGGCGACACATGCCTTCTCTAATATAATGTAGTTTATGTCATACCCATCTAGCTCTCTACTATCATAGTAAATGGCTCTATCTTTACAATATTCTTCGATGTACTAGGCCAACATAGCCCCCGTTGCGGTATCGTGATAACTGGGTATAGGAGGATGGGGAGACCTTGCCACGAAGGCATGAGTACCGAAGGTGGGAGAGGTACTATTTGATCTTATCTAAGGCTTATTGATATATCTCATTCCAAAGTTTAGTTGAATCAGTCTAGAAAAGATTAAAAATGGGCTCATAGATAGAGGTTAGTTGGCTGATGAACCGATTAATGTGTTGGAGCATATCGAAGAATCCACGCATTTTTTCTCCATTTGTGATGGTGGTATCTCGATTATTGCTTTTTGTTTAGTGAGGTATGCCTCAATCCCTTATTTTTTGACCATAAATCCACGGATTTTACCCCAGGTGACCCCAAAGATACATTTCTGCGGGTTGAGTCATATCCTATACTGTCATAGCTGCTCAAAAAATTTCCTAAGGGAAGGAATGTGGCCTTCTCAGGTTTTGGGCTTGAAGATCATGTTGTAGACATTGATTTTGACTTCCTTATGGATAATATCATACAAAATGGTTGTATCTACCCTTTTTTAGGTAGCCCTAACATTCTTGAGACGGAATGGCTTAATTGTGTAGCAAAAGGTTCCCCTTAAGGTGATGAAGGTAGTCTTTTCCTGATGGTCAGGACGCATCTTAATATGGTTATACTAAAAAAAAGTTGACAAATAACTTGAGGGATTGACTAGCGATGTTATTTATGATCATGTCGATGTTAGGTAGAGGATAATCATCCTTCGAAGATGCCTTGTTCAAATCTCGATAGTCGACGCACATGTGGACTTTTCCTCTCGATTTCGATATGGAGACAATGTTTGAAAGCCACATAGGATATTAAACCATGTGAATAAAGCCTATGTTTAATTATTTCACCACTTCATCTTTGAATTTAAGGGATAACTTTATACGGAGTTTTCTTAGTTTTTGCTTGGCGGGTTTGTTCTCCAGGAATGTAGGGATCTCACATTATTTTACACTTGGGTCAATGCCAGGCATGTCGTCATAAGACCATGTGAAGATATCTACGAAGTCTTTCAGAAGCTCTTTAAACTTTGACTACTTATGCTCATTGAGGATAGTATTAGAATCGAGATTGATAACAACACTCTCATCATCATTAGTTTGATTATTTATTTAATTTTTTCGTTATTGAGTTCAGTTTGGAATTGAACATTTATAAAATCATCTTCATCAAAAGTTTGATTAGAATTAAGACAACTAATGTAAGGCATAATAAAATACTTGAAATCATAATTTAGTTTATTAAAAATATTTCTAGGAAATACAGTAGTGAGAACCTCATCAAAGGAGGCCTCGCTAACAATTACATCAAAAATGGAAGAAAATCTAGTAGACTCGGGTATTTCTTAAAGGGAATGAATAGTGGGGTTCAGGTTGACTTGAGCAGGCTGGACAGGAATGACATGCAAATTGAGAAGGGGCACATCAGTAACGGTGATCTTCTCGAATGGGTCAAGTAATTCGGATTTTTGATGGATCATATATAGATTCATCCCTCGGGTATGGAGGTCAAAGGATTCATGAGTGTCACTGCTCTCAGAATTTTTGGTGCACTCCAAAACTTTATTTATTAGAGGCTCTACCTCATGCTCATACCCATCATACAAGCGACTTCGTCTTCGAAAGAAGATCTCTTAACCATGTTTCATCTTTTTCTCTACGGGGTCATACCACAGTTTGGGGAATTTATAAAAGGAAAAATCCTCACCTTCGGATCCATTTTTTGAGTTGTCAAAGTCTTCACCCCATCCGGTGGAAATGAAGTCATCTTTCTATAAAAATTTAAGGTATTCCATAACCTCTATGGCTTCATCATACAGATCTCCCCATTCAGAGGGGAATTGGTGGAGTGAATGGACCAGGAGTCCATGGAGTTTCAGAATCGGGAGAATCTTAAAGATAATGCTTATTTCTTTCTTCTAGAGGAACATATCCGACATGATCTACACAATATCATCTAGGTTGAATTCTTTCAGGAGTACAAACCATTCATCAGATTATCGGACCCACTTTTCGGGCTTTTATAAATAGGTCATTGATCTTTTCACAATTAATGGTCATCTTTGAGGGAAATTTCATCCCGAACTTTTAAAGTAGATCTAGAATCGTAGGCATTTACATGCCTCCCCCTTCAAAGAACCTATGAATGGCAATACAAGCTCTGATAAAGAGTGATAGAGTTTGATCGACAGCATTTGTAGTAGAAAGGAAGGACATATTTTAAGGGGTTTAGGTGAGATGTTAAGTAGATTAGGTGTCTCAATGGGCATGATTCTGGTTGAGAGGTCAAATTATGGATCTCATTCTGAGAGGATAGCATTCACCCCAGTTCTATGTGCTAGGAGAGGATTTTGGGAGGTATTGGGGTTAGGATTGACTGGTAGGGCAATGATCCCCCCTTTCTATGAGACTTTGGATAACATCTTAAGATGGAAGCATTGATCAGTGATATGACCACTAATTTGATGGAGGTGTCACAATAGATGTCATGTTTAATGTTTTGGGGAAGAGGATCTGACAACGGTCGAGGTTCCGAAGGTTTAATGAGGTTTCGAGCAAGATGGGCTTGATAAACTTTTGACAGAGGAGCATGAAGTTCAGTATACTCCTTTTTAGCTGGGTTAGGATGACTTTCAGATGTCCAGAAGGTGGCAAGATTGGATATGTTATTGATGGTTGAGACTGAGGTGGTGGTAGGTTTGTCATACTTTCGTGGTGCGAACTGTCCAGTAAACTTTTTCGGCTCAATCTATGCTTCATGATTTGCGAACCTTTCTTTAAAAACTACCCCATCATCCTGGAGAGATCTAAATTAAAGGTAGTACTGACCTACCATTGAAGCTTGAATATGGGGAAAAAAGTTCATCTTTACTATGCTTACTTATTCTTCCTCTCACGGTCGATTTGTCATGGTAGTTGCTTTCACTCTCCACCTTTCAATGAAGTTATTAATTGATTCCCATAGGTTCTGTTTGAGTATTTCCAAGTTTCAACAGGTAACTTCCAACTCTTCATTATACTTGTACTGAGTCATGAACTCCCAGGCTACATCTTCCTAACTACGGATTCAATATTTTTTGAGGGACAGTAACCATTGGAGGGCTCCTCCCTTGAGGTTTTACTGGAACATTTGGTCCATTCCCTCCTCTGATGCCCCGAGGCTAGTCATGGCACAATGATATATGCATAGATGCACAATCGGAGGCCCACTGCCTTCGAACTTCTCAATGTTCGGCATTTTGATTTTCTTCGATAATAAGGCATCAGGATAGGGAGACATGTGGGTGTAGTCCATGTTGTTTCCTGAGATCTTAACCTGGTCAAATATTCTGACATCAACCTAAGGTACTCCTTGAACTTGTTCAATTATTTCTCATTTGGATCAACTAGAACTTGTAGATTAGCCCTTGGTTGGGCGAGATTTGGTATTAACAGCTGAGATGGCGGCGGTCCAGTGGCAGGTGGTGCACACGGGGAATGCTGACACTCTTATAAAACCCACACTGGTTCGGGAGCTTGTGGACCCATGGCACGAAGTAAGAAAATTTTGGGCTCAGGAGCCTCAAGAATCTGAACCTAGTGTTGTTAAATTTCCTGAACTTCTTCTTGGAGATTCTTAATTTTAGTGCTGAGTTGGGTAAGGATTGTCATCACATCTGGTTGTCCATTAGCATCCTAGTCAATATTCCTCATGAATAACCTTAGAGGGATAACTTGAATTATGTGGAAGCAGAAGAGAAAGCAGTGGAGCTTCAGAGTGGTTTGACGGAAGACCAGAGCCAATAAGGAGACAGGAAAAAAGTCGAGGTACACGAACGTACCTGAGAGGAAAAAATGATTTATGGGTTTATTTTGAGGGAAAGAGGAATATTTTTTGTATATATGTTTTTTATTTTTGAAAAGGGAGAAAATATTTTTGGTATTTTTTTAAAATAGGGAAAAGGGGAAAATCCTCAACATGGTTATTATTACTAGGTTCCACTTTAAGTTTTGCCTAGGATGCCAGAAAAATACCGAATACGACCCACGTCTAGGGAAATGATAAGGTACGCTTTGGCTTGTTTTCAAACTCACGGATAGGATCCTGTTTTAAAAATGGGAAAAATAGTGTGAAAATTTGGGTGGTAAGGTGATCCGAAATTTCGATAGAGTTCCAAGTTGGAACCGACAAACTAGGTATGAGTGTCCTAAGGTAGACACCTATACGATGTTGATGCAATTGGTGGGTTAGTGGAAGAGTCCCCCCTTTGGCATGACTTCCACGATATACCTCTTACCTATAAGGACAATCATTCATCGATACATATAGACAGACTATTTGAAGATATACCTAGTGGAGACAGTACATGTGAGAATGAATTTGATATAATCGATGTACGTGAACGAGTTCCCTATTATATACCTCTTGTCGTGATTTCGGTCAAGTGGTACGATGTGAGGGGAATTGTTCGATATACGTTGAAGTTAATAGGCCAATGGATGGTGGGAATCATATCGCTTAGGTTAATCGCGCCTCGTAGGACCGGTACCCATCATGAAGTGACTCTCCAGTACCAGACAAAATTTTAGTCAATATTGCAAGGCTCAAGGGATGTCTTGTATAAGAATTCATGAGTCTTTATTATTATTTTATCGAGAGTTTCATGTATGCTAAGCGAGAAAAATACTACCACTATGAGATGGAGGAGCATAAAATATACAAGTAGCATGAGATAAGGGGAATTTACATGGAGAATAAAACTAATAAGTATGTACATGAGCATGGAGACTATACAAAGCGTGGTGATAGATACAAAATGAGAAATAAGTGAATAGTGTGGGTGAAAAAAGTATGTGGATATATATAAGTGGGAGAAATGTGAAGTGTGTTCTAGTGTGACTAAGCATGGAAATCAACAAGGGGTGTGTGAAATATATGAGCGAGAGTGAAGATATATACGAGTGAAAAGAAGTTAAGAGTGTCTGCTAGTGTGACTAAATACGGATATCTACAAGTATATGGATCATGTACAAGTGAGAGTGTGTAGAGTGAAACATGGTGTCTATGTACAAATAAATAAAGGGTGAAGCATGTTGAAAATATACAAGTGAGTAATGGGTGAAACATGTGATGAGAATGTGATATATACATGTAATGAGAAAAGATCATGGTAGAGAGAAAGGTATAATCATCATGACATGAAAGAGGCATATATACAACATGTAAGTATGATAGTAAGAAGAACATACAAGTGAGGGCATATGTACACATGTAGAAATGTAGAGGGAGAGGAGAGCAAAGGAAATAAAACCTAAGTGAAATTGAGTCTAGTCCTCTAAAAAAAGTCCCCAACAGAGTCGCCACGATGTCCATCCGGGTCGGATTCTTCTAGCGCTTGCCGGCCTCAAAATTGGAGAGGAGAGAAAATCGAAGAATTCTCTCTCTTCACTCATATGGGGATTCGAGGATAAGGAATCCTCTCTCTGCCACTCGCGTTGATCTTTGCAGGAAGCCACAGATATAAATCATCCGTCCTTAAAGGGGAGGAAAATGTAGAAATGAAGTCACTAACCTATTTTGCTCAAAATAGAAAAATCATGTAGCCGTCCCGAGAGAATGGCATCAAAAGACATACTGATGCATATGAAACCAAATGATTCGGGGGTCCGAAGACTAAATTACGGAATGTGAAGGTGTTAGGCACACATTCCGCCCTTTAGATATCTTGTGGGTTATGATAATCTTCTCATTTTCTCCAATATGTGATATGTGTGTACATGTATGCGGTATGAATAATTAGAGAAAGAAATCATCCGGCTTACGTCATGGGAAACATGGAACGGAATCATTTTAAGGATTGTATGAAAGAAAATCATAAAAAGTATAATGACAGTGTCCATCAAATCACAAATCACTATGACTAAATGATTATGTATATCGAGTCGAAACACTAATATGTAGGAGTATGCATATCCACAACACTTCTAAACACGAGAAAGCATAAATGAATAAATGAGAAAAATAGGACTCGAATCCCGAGAATGGCTCATGATGCCTACGTAGCCAAAAGGCATCAAAGTCCACGTAGTTCCATAATGCACAAGCGGGTGTTTAACCCATAAATCCGAAATTAGAACATCCTTTATTTCGTTTTCAGAAAATGTGCACAAGTGTAGGGGGTACGGAAAATGAGGAAATTCTAGTTTCAGATTTATAGAAAAACCCTATTTTTGGATTTTTTAGATTTTATAAAAAATAAGTTTTTTGTGTACTAAATAATAAAACAGAGATTAGTTTGGAAGTGAAGAAATGAAATAAAAGATATATCAAAATTGGAAAGACAAGTGAATAATTAATACTAATTAAACGAGTTATAAAATGATAAGAGTAGACCTTCTATATGACTTTATTTTGTTGTAGTATAGGCTAATTTTTAGGTGGTTTAATGATGGTGACGTAAAAGTAAAAAGTATGATGAAAGACGGATGGGAATGATGTAAGAAAATGGAAAGAATGTTTGGAAAATGGAATTTTGGAGCACTGACTTCAGAAAGGGACCCGTGAGTATGAGATAATGGTCTCTTGAATTAGTAAAAACTAGGGTTTCACGAGGTGCCAATCGGCATATCCGCTAAGCTACCTATCGGCATACCCATGCCTTGGTGGTGAAGAAAAGTACACTCTGCCTATTGGCAGGGGGTCTAGGGTGCCTGCAGGCAGTCCGGAACCAACTTTTTTGAAAAAACAAACATAAAATACAAACTGTAAGTCCAAATCACATACGAATGGAATCTTTAGAAGGATATTCAAATCCCTATAAGGATACATTCCCGAGTTCGAGAGTTGACACGAGTCAAATAGGCTTGAAAGAACCTGACTGCCTCTGGACAGGGGGTTTTCGGAGTAAAAAGGAAAGTTCGTGCGAACAATGAGGCCGATTCATGCACGGTATGGATCGTTGGAAAGAGGATTAAAAGATCAATGAGGTTTTATGAGATTCTCTCAATTTAGAGGGTTGAGCGAGGTTAAACGAGGCTCGAGAGTTCCCAATGGCCTATATAATAGGTCTTGGAGTAAAAAGGTGAGTACGCTCAAATCTTGAGGTCGATTTTCACATGGTATGGATAGTTGGAATCTGGATTAAGAGACTTATGAGGTTTTAATAAGCTTAATTCAGGTTGAAGAGTTGACTGAGGTCAAACGGGGCTCGAAAGTAACCGATGGCCTCTAGATTAGGTCTCGATGTAAAAAGGTGAGTAAGCGAGAATCGTGAGACTGATTTACGCAGGGTATGGACCATTAAAAAGAGGATTCAGAGCCCTATAAGATTCTAATGAGCTTTGCTCAGGTTAGAGAGCTGACTGGTTTTAAATGAGGCTCAGGAGCACCCGGTGGCCACTAAATCAGGGTTCAGAGTAGGACCTTACGTCTTATGGTGGGAGGAGGAGTGTTAGGTACTTAAGGAGGTATTTAGGAGGTACTAGGATGGGGTGTCTACAGATACGTCGAATTAATGGTGGAAAAGGGCTCCGTGCCCTTTATAAAATTTATCACCCAGTGGTGAACCCTGGATATTCGTTGTTGTGGGGTTAGTTGAAGAGAAGTCAATTAACGAGGGGCAACAACCAGTGGATGGTTATTACACCCAAAAGTAGTTAAAGGAGAGGCCTTGTCCGTCCTACTATTTTTGGCATGTTCGATTGGTCTCTTATTCTTTATCTATCTTTATCCATCTGAACGTCATCTTTCCCTCCAAGATTGATCACTCATTTGTTGGTAACAGTTGCACCTTGGGTGTTCTGCTCGCCTTGGGTGCCTTATTTTTCTGGTTAGCATAGACGACAAGATCAACGGTTCTTCGGGGATGACCCATTATCTCCTTAAGATTATTTGGGACAAGTGGAAAACATTACTCCACTTCTTATTTTATATTTCTTCCTATTTAACCTCCTCCCAAAGCCAATCTCAAATGTCGACCTCTTCATATGAGAAGAGAGAATTGAACTCATCAAATAAAATGTCTTCTTATTCAACGGCCATATCATCCTAAGAATAAGTAGAAACGACATAAGTGGGTGATAAATTTATACCTACCTACACCCCTTTGGAAGTTTCACTTGGTATGGGGTGGTTGTTTGGATTGTTGAACCACCGACCACAGAGTAGTCGGTAAAAGTGACCTCAAGAACTACTGTGAAGTTCTTGGCTGACGCATTTGTTAGTTCGTAGCTAACAAGAACATGAGCATCTCTCTAGTGGGTTCTGATGCTAATCGATGTTCTCTTAGCCTAAACTTTCTTCAAGTTGACGTCTTGATCTCTTGGTTTTCTCTTGTAATAAGGCTTTGGACATAATAAAAAGGTTTATAGTAATATAAATGTCCAAATTCAAATAATAATCTATACAAACGGTGAACAATCTAGCAGTAGATCCGTCCTGGATGGACAATACACCTAAAGGCCAAAAATAGCACCCTTCACCGAGCCATCCTTATCACAGTTAAAGACCGTGACAAAAAAATACGCATTTTTTGTCAAGGTCTTTGACTGTGACAATAATAAAAAAAAATACCTCAAACCCTTTCTTTTCCTTTCCCTCCTTCTTTCCCTCCTTTTTATCATCAGCCAGTTATCTCTCTCTCTCATCTGGTGATTCTCTCTCTCTCTCTCTCTCTCTCTCTTTCATCACGTATGTTTCTCTATATATATATTCTTTATTTGTGTATGTGTGTATGTTTAGGTCTCTGTGTATGTGTATATATGTGTAAGTCTACGTGTGTGGGGGGGGTATGTGTGTGTCTATAGGTGTGTTGGGGGAGGGGGATAATGTGCGTGGGCGGGCGGGGGCAGTGTGCGTGTGTGTGTAAATTGAAATTGATATTGGAATTGGTATCGATATTGAATTTGAATTTGAAATTGGTATTGGATATTGGTAATAGGAATTAGTATTGAAATTGAAATTGAATTTGAATTTGGTGTTAGGTACTGTTATTGAAATTGAATTCGAAATTGGTATTGGGTATTGGTATTGGGTATTGGTATTAAGTATTAGTATTGAAATTGAATTTGAAATTGGTATTGGGTATTAGTATTAGGAATTGGTATTAAAATTGAATTTGAAATTGATATTACGTGTTGGTATTGAAATTGAATTTGAAATTGGTATTGGTATTTGTATAATTAAAATTGATATAAGTTGGTATTGGTATAAATTGAAATTTATAAAAATTGGTATTGGTATTGGTATAAATTGAAATTGACACATGTCCCATGAACTTTTTAACAACCACTACGTAGGACCAACAACTAAAAATAAAAGGACATGTCCCACATACGTGATTGTGATAAGACATTATTAAATGAAACATACTTTAAATTACATATAGTGCGCATAGATACTAGCATTATAGTTCTTATGTGTACACATTCAATAGCCCTTAGTCCCGTTCGAGAGTCATTACCCCTGTAATGAGATCTCTCGAATTGTCCCGTTTGGACAGTTTGAGACTGTATAGTTTCTGTATAATAGTATTCTTAGTGTCTTAAACTTGTTACTTTTGGGGGAAGTTCTGTTGTCGTATCTTAATGTTCTTTGGGTACATACTAGATGATGCGATGTTAAGTGTTATTTCAATTGATAAATTGAAATAACACTTACACTTGCGAATCTATGTCATGTACTTGGAGAACTATAGGGATATACTGTCGAATTTTCCATAAATTAGAACAATGTACATGAGGTGTTAAGTACATTACGAAAATACGCGGTCTTGAATGGGATAGGACCACTCACCCTTTAGAGGAGATGGAGAAAATAGGAATTATATTGTTTTTATAATATAACACCGAAAGATGAAATGTCAATCTTTTAGTAAATTAATTAGTGGGAACAAAATGTTCACACTTTTGTTTGTACTAATCCATGAATATAAGCTTCTTACCCATAATAAGTGATTCTTTTGTAGTAGCTATGATGGGATATCCTAAATACAAAGAGTGGATGGGAGATACAAATAGATTAAGGGATCTGTTTCGCAAAGGTGCTAGTGAATTTGTGAAATACGCAAACAGATATCATAATGATGAAGAGTTCCCGTGTCCGTGTGGTAAGTGTAATAATGGTAAGGTTTTTTATTGGAAAATAGTTAAACTACATTTGTTAAGATGGGGTATACAAGATAGCTATCGATTTGGTATTTTTCATGAGGAATCAAAAGTTCCTTTTATCCCTGAGCAACCATCACAACAACCTTCAACAAGTAGGAGAGATGTACAAGGGGATGATAATAATTTAGATCATAATATTCTATAGGATTTAGTTGATGACGCGTATGGAGTTAATGAAGTGGAAGAGAATGAGGTCACTGACGATGTACAAGGTTCGGGTGCTCATGAAGATATCGGGATAAACCTTGACAATGGCTACTAAAGTTTAAAATTTAAGGCGACCCAGCCATTATACTCTGACTGTGAGAAATATCAAGCAACTTTACATGCCGTGGTTGGTTTACATAGTTTGAAAACCTAATATGGTTTATTTAGCAATAGCGTGACAAGAATTTTGAATTGGGTGAAGGGCTTGCTACCCAAGAAGAATACACTTCCAAATAGCTATCCTACTATAAAAAATAGTTTGAAAGGTTTAGGAATGAATTATAATCACTTAATGCTTGTGTGCATGACTGTATACTATACCGAAAGGAGTATGGAAATCTTGATCAGTGTATGGAATGCTATGAACCTAGATATATCCAATCTACTGGCAAGGAAGGCACAAGCTCAAAAGTGCCTCAAAAAGTGTTAAAATATTTTCCCTTTGGGCCTAGAATTAAAATAGTTTTCACAGTATCATAGATAGCAAAGGCAATGACTTGGCATGCTAGTGAAAAAGCGGGGGATAATTTCATGCGTCATCCTATTGATTCTACAGCTTGGAAGAGGATGAGTTATGAGTATCCCAACTTTGCTCGAGAACAGTGTAACATTCATTTGGCAATATAATTAGTTACTTTCAATACATTTTAAAATCTAAGCACCAATCAGAGTGTATGGCCAGTGATCCTTGCCCCACTCAACCTCCCTCCTTCACAGTGTATGAAACCTAAATTTTTATGTTGTCTTTATTAATACCTGGGTCAAAGGCATTAAGCGAGGACATCGATGTTTACCTGGATACTTTGGTAGAAGAATTAAATGAGTTGTGGGAATAGGGTGTGCAAGCATTTGAATCTTTTAAAAAAGAAGAGTTTACGCTGAAAGCTATATTGATGTGGGCAATTCATAATTTTCCAACTTATGAGACATTATCCGGTTGTGTAGTGCATGGTTATTTGGGGTGTCCTATTTATGGAGAGAAGACTGAATCTCTTCGTCTCCCTGTTATCTCAGAAAATGTATACCATTTCCATAGGAGGTTTTTACCTCCCCGCTCATAGTTTTAGATTTGAGAAAGGTACCAATTTTTTTTCTGACATGGTTGAACATAGGCTACCGTCGAGAAAACTTTAGGGTTTAGAAATTGAAATTAAATCTTCTGATTGTGACCCTAATATGCCAGCTAAGAATCCTAAATTCAAGAATGTCAAGAATAAGAAGACCCCAACTGGGAATGAAACTGAGACAAGAAACTCATGGTCAAGGAGGTCAATTTTATTTGACTTGCCTTATTGGAAGAATAACTCGGTGCGCCATGTATTAAATGTGATGCACGCAAAGAAGAATATCGCTGAACATATTATGGGCACATGCCTTGGGGGGAGTCATTCGAAGGATGGAGAAAATGCACGAAAAGACCTTAAATCGTTGAAACTTAAGCCACAACTATGGTTGAAAGAAGATAGTAGGAGAATGACAATGATTCCCCCTTGTGTATTTACTTTAGCGAGTGAGTAAAGGAAAGTTATTTTAGACACAATATATAATTTGAAGGTTCCATCTAATTTTTCGTCCAACTTGCAAAGGATTGTGAATTATGCTACCCATGATTTACATAAGTGTAAGTCCCTCGACTGGCATGTGATCATACAATTGGTTCCTCTCGTGACTAAGCACTGTTTATCCAAGCACAAGGATTTACAGAGGGATATTATGCAAATTATTATTTGCTTCTCACTCTTATGTGAGAAAGTAGTCAATCGAGATCACATAGTGGGCGCAAAGTTGGCGGTGATCGAAGTGACTTGTGTGCTGGAGAAGTACTTTCCCCCCATCATTATTTGACATACGTGTTCACTTGATGGTACACCTATGTGATGAGGAACTTATTTGAGGCCCAATTAGATATTGATGGATGTATCCCTTTGAAATATTTATGGAAGCTCTCAAAAATTACGTCAAGAATACACGATTTATTGAAGGATTAATTACAGAGGAATACATCACCATAGAGTCATCAATATACGCTCGGGAATATATGTCTGACCTGACCATTGTGGATAACAGTGATGAGTTCGTCGATGAGGGTGGTCATGTGATGGGCAAGCGAATGAAATTAACGAGTTTGAAACATGAACAAGTAGCTCGCTATTTATTTGACATACATGAAGATGTCGAGGAATGGAAAAAGTAGGTTTAAATTGTTTTAACTTTTACATTATTTTAATTTGTATACATGATTAATTTTGTAATACGTTCGTCACGATCTATGCAAAAAATATGAAGCTTGTGAGATCAATAAAAGGTGAAAAATAATGGCATAATCAGACAACGAATTTAGGATGTGGTTGTCACGCGAGGTAATTATAATGAAAATATATGATATTAAATGTCACATTACAAGAAAGCTTTACAACTAACCTAATTAACTTATCTACATTCTCATCTCTTAAAGCGAGTGATGTGACATCAAGGCTTACTCGTCTAGCCACTGGACCCTTGTTCATGGCACAAGAGTAAAAAAAATATCGATTAAATGGTTACGTATTCTGTGCAAGGATGTATGAGAAAAATACAAATGTACAGAACTCGGGAATTTCATACAAGGCTCATAATTATTTTCGAGCGAGCGCAAAAGATAAAAATCTCGTTGAAGCTGAAATGACTTACTATGGTGTAATTGAAAATATATTTGAATTGGACTATGTAAGCTTCAAAGAGGTTGTATTTTACTATGATTGGCTAAGAGTTGAGGATAAAAATGCTTGTAAAGTTGATCTTTGCACCAATTTGATCATGATTGACTTGTCCAAGTTGAAGAGCAATGAACACGTGAGCAATGAGTCATTTGTTTGTGATTTTCAAAAGGTCAAGCAAGCATTTTACCCGGAGTATATCAACAACGAGCCATGGTCAATAGTCCTACATGCGCCAAAGCATCTAAACAGTAGTGTGGATGACTTGGCTACTCCTACTGGATATCAATACATTTATTTTATAACCCCAATTTAAAATAATTTTTAGATTTGTAATAAGTATTCCAATTATTTGTAATGACCAGTGGGTATATTATTCTAGTGTTTTATTACTATATTCTTGAGTATTCCAATTATTTATAATTTCATTAACTTATATTTTTCTAGTGCTTTGTTATAATATGGTTAGTTCTTTGTATTCTTCTATTTCATTTGGATTTGTACTAATAACAATAATTTTTACAGAAAATGTCTTCATCAAGGCAGCGCGGTAGCGGAGGTGATGAGGACTCCTCGGTCCCTAGGCCCCCAAAATGGGACAAATTGGGATCCGTCACCGAGAACAAGACGGCATCAATGGCTAGAGCCCGGGAGTTGCTGAAGGTGATCATCGGCCCGGGGTACACTGATTGGACGGCCGTGCCAAATGAGCTCAAGATGGCCATCTGGGGGGCACTACAGGTAGTGTGTTTATATTTATATTTATATTTAAATACAACTAACACTTACTTTCAATGTAGTTTGTATTTGTTTGATAGGAACAATTCTGCCTGCCTCATATGATCGCGACTCCACATTGGAATAGTTGAGGGAACAGTACAAGACGTGAAAGAAAAATATGAGGGCACGGTAGTTTGGGAAGACCCGGGAGTCCATTCTGAGATTACATGATACCGTCCCGACGAAGGATCCAATCTCATCGGCACAGTGGCAGCAGTTCATAGAAAATGACATCGATGAGCGGCAATTGGCATCTCATCAATCGGGGTGGAAAAATCAGGCGAAAAAGGTGGACGTGCACTACTCTGGACAGACGTCTTATGCCGAGGTGGAGCACAGAATGGTAAGTTTTTATTTTTCTTTAATTTTAGTTTTAAGTTATTCTAATTTAGCATTACTTTGAGTTACTTACTAATTCTGTATTATTTTATTTCAGGAGTCGGGGAATGACTTTGGGGGTAGGCCGCATAGGCTCGATGCCTATGTGGAAATTCGAACGAAGAAGGGAAAAGATAAGGAGGTGTCCCCGAGCATCGCAGACACAATTATAAGTTATAATTATTTAATTTTTTAATTACTTTATAATTTTTTTATTATCATAATTAACTCATCGTGTACTTTTGTCATTTCAGTCAAAGTTTAAGGAAGTGCATGAAATGCAGTCTGATGCCGACAAAGAATCTTTCGCTACGGACGCACTCAGCCAAGTGCTCGGGACAGATTGCAAGGGGAGGACTAGGAGGTGAGCTCTCGAGTGAGGAAGTCAAGGATCATCGGGATGGAGACGAGCAACACCGGGTTGGCTCATAAGGTGCACACCCATGACGATAAGCTATCGAGGTTGGAGGCGACGATCCTAGATATATACACCTACATAAAGTGTCAGTTGGGGTCCACCTTTGATGAGGGCACCTCCGATAAGTGCAAGAGCAAGGGAAAGGGGAAGGGGAAGGGGAATGGGAAGGAGGTAGACGAGGACGTCACTGCTTCATCGTCGATACGCAGGGACTCTTAGTTTCTATATGATCCATTTCCCGATTTGACCCCTGTCGAATGGCCTATATCTACTATTGGTTGGCCCAGTGTGTTTTTAATTAACATATTTAGTGGGGATCCGATAGCGAGGGGGTTGAGGGACCCGGGCATCCACCCGAGTATGGTGGTTCATGGACGTCACCTGCAAGATAATGAGGCAAAGGTTCTCATCACGCATATTTTAATCGTAAAGGAGAATTCACCTTTGTGGTTACAAGAAAAATACGGTGTGCGGATAATTGATGGGTGCCTCAATGCATTTGTTGTGCAGCCTTCTTTCCTTCTCCGGTCTATTGTAGATCCCGGGCTATGACATTATTTTTATTTATTTTTATTTGGATATTACTTATATTTTTTAGATTTGGTTATTGATATTTATATGGTGGTTTGGTTTATGTTGTGTATATTTATATATTGGATTGGTTTGGTTATGGATATATATACTATTTGGACAGGTACAATTTTGCTATAACAAGTACAAATATACTGTTGGCAGTGGCAGTGACCATACTGCCCAATAATTTTTTTTAAATTTGTGCAGAATTGTCACGGACTTTGATCGTGACAAGTCTGTGATAAGTTTTTATCAAGGACTTGTCACGATCAAAGTCCGTGATAATTTTTTTTAGTTATCACGAACTTTGACCGTGACAAGTTTTCTTTTTGTCACGGACTTTGATCGTGACAAGTCCGTGGCAAAAGTCTTTGTCACCCCCAAACTTATCACGATCTTAGACCTTGACAAGTATGACTTGTCACGATTTTATTCCTTGACAAGCTGGCAGTTTTAGTTTATTGGGACACGGAAAGACCTATGTAGTTTTAACGTATAATAACCCCTAAAACACCAGGGCATCCATATCGATGTCTTTTTGTGATCTGGACTGTCAAGTTACAAGATTACGTCTCTGCTTGTAAACGGTAGGTGTTAGACATAGGATAATTCCTCAGTCATAGTAATAACCTATTTCATTATACCGTATCAGTCTCGCAAATCTGGGTAATGGCTATTATACCCGTTACAATATGAAAGAAGCTTATGTTTTCTTGGATTAAAAGTGTTCTGTAAAAGAGGATTACTTCCACCAATAATAGGTAAATGGGGAAATAGTCTCCCCTTTTATTATTGTAATAGTCATAATGGCAACCTCGTCGTCAATGTCATAAATATCTTTTTCATCAGGCGAGGTCCTTATACTAATGTTGCTAGGGGTGAGATACTTGGTACTAAATGCCTCAAAATTATTTTCTAAGATCACCTCATACTTTCTTAAGTGCCTACAAGTGCTTTAAAATGGTAATAGAGAAAGAGATGAAGATGAAGATGAAGAAGGCTTAAATGTTTGAGATTCAAGCTTAGAGAGAGAAATGGTAATTTGGAGTGTACCTTCAAATGTTCAAATAAGAGAAGATATAAGGGTGATTGAAACACTTATACCTCTTTTCCACCAGAAAGAAGATGAAGTGATGGCTCTCTTGGGCACAAAGCGTCACTTCAGTTTCCCCCAGGTCATGCGCTTCACGCGATATGATCCCTGAGGAAGAGACACTATGTTGCACAATACCCTAAGTGTATAGGTTACGTGAATCATTTGCAATGATTATGCTCCCACTAAGACCAAGTGGTACACATATCAGTTTACGAGCGACACTTGAGGAAACCCATACCAAAACGTGCATAATTGAAAGGATTGTTAGCTAAATACACCATGTGACATGATACGTGGCATTAAGAGAGCAAGGGTGTAGTCGCCCGAAGATCAAAGATCTGTTAACGGAGAATCAAGAAAGATATAGTCATCGGACTTGGCTAAATAAGAACCTATTGTAATTCTACTACTTCATGGATAAGATCAAAGTTGATAATTAATCATCATAAGGATGACCTCGAATTGTAGGACACTTATATTTGTTGATAGTATCAATCTTAATGATTTTGGTTATGATTAACAACACTCTTATAACCACGACTTGTACTCTAATCTAGCAACTGTATCATCCAATCGTCTTTTCTTTCCTCCATTAATAAAGCTCTCTCCTACCTTTTTCATGGACGTAGAGAAGCCGACTTGTCGAACCACATAAATAGTTGTGTCTTTTTTATATTGCACCTATTTACTAGGGACGAATTATAATATTGCAATTATTATGGGTTTGATATCCCTTACAATTCTCATGCACTGTAACCTAACACACACGCAAGATGAACCAAGCGTAAAAACTTGTGAACTTGATCTTTCTCCTATTGTTTTCCTTATTTTCATGAATTCCTCTTGAGATTTTTCCTTCTCATTTTCTCACATATTTTAATTCTTATATTCTCTCTAAATACTATGGACTCACTCAAGAAAAATATTCTTACAAGCGCTAACCCCCTCCCCCCTATCTCTCTCTCTCATATACTCTTTAGAAGACTCCCAATATAATCAAAATCAAGGAAAATCGGAACAACCTCTTGTAACACCCCGTAATTTTGAGGATTTAGTATTTTATTATTTTGGGAGAAATAAAAATATTTAAATTGAAAAAACTTAAATTATGATTTGGAAAATTTATTTAAGTGGGAAGAATTATTTATATTGAGCGACTTTAAGTTAAATTGTCCGAATTAATGTGTGTCACATTTTTGAGGTCAAAATTGGAGAATATTATAAAGTATTTCGAATGACGATACTGAGTGCGCGGTTGAGTCCGGATGGGTCAAGATAGTCAGAAAAGAGTACTCGGGGGTAGTAATCGGGTCTCGGGGCATTTTGGGGCACAGTCGGGCCCACACCGGTTGATTCGGGCCATTTTAATTAGACCCATGTGGCCAAAAACGGGATTAAGAATTTTTAACCTAATTGGGGAAGTGTTGAACGACAGTTAACACAACTCTAAACCTAGGGTTTGAGAGAGGATACAGAGGAAACAAATCAAGAGGCTGATAAGCACTCAAAACTGTACAATTTATATCCCAAATAGATGTATTTTAGTTGCTAATTCTCGGCAATTTGGGTCTTATGTACTTAATTGTTCAATATGCAGGCTTAACTGCAGTTGCGGTGTCAAAAGCTACATTTCGAGGCCAATTGCAGTTAGAATGGAGCTAATTCCCTCTCCCGTACCCTAACCCGAGCCTAAACCTAGCCCAAACTTACCCCAAGCCTGTGTGTGTTTTGTATGTGTCATTATTCTATATTATTTTTATTAGTATAATTTTATTTAGTATTTTCTAGGTTTTATTTTCTATTTTTGTATATTATTTTTATTAGTATAATTTTATTTTATTTTATTTTGATTTTTATTCTATTAGTTTTTAGTTTTAGTTTTATTTTATTTTATTAGGATTTTAATTTTTAGGATTTCATTTATTTATTAGTTTTTACATTTTCTTTTTAGGATTTTAGTTTTAGTTTTATTTTTATTTTTATTTTATTTCTTTTTTTTTGTTTCAATTTTATTTGAGTCTTTGTTTTATTTTAGAATAGAATTTTAATAGGATTTTATTTTTATTAATTAGTTTTATTTTTTTGGGGGGGTTCAAATTAAACACACACATACACCACACACACACCACTTATCCTACACATAACCAAACCCTCACCCTCACCAAACTTATTGTACACCTCACTACACACTATCTTCCCTACTCATCTTCAACCTTCTTCTTCCCCACACCTTTCTCTCTCATCTCTCCAATCCTCCATTAACCCACTTCTTCTACCTCACCCACCTTACACCACCATACCCATTACCCATTCTCCATCCTCTAACCTCACAACCCATCAACCTCCATCTGTCAACAACGTATACCCGACCCCGGCGGCCCCCTGCCCAGGTCAACCCAAAAACCTTCGGCCAGCAGCTCGCCAGAACCCTCACCAATCCGGCCTCCTCTCTCTGCCTCACTCCATGTCCAACCAACCCATTTCACAACTATAACCCATGAAACCCCAAGCCCATTTTGCCATTTCCCCTTAGCCAAATCGTGAACTGCAAAAATAAATGCCAACAAAACCCAAACCAAATCCCACATGTCAAAAACCCATGTGCCACTTAAACCTTTAACCCCATTTTCCCTAATATACCCCCAACTACCTACTTATCCCCTTTTTCCCAAAACAGATTTTATCACCTCACTCATCCCATGTGCACTTCCATTACCCAATTTACCCCCATGTGCACACCCCTCATGCTCCATGCATCTACTGTATATTGAAGATGAAGACCTCAATTGAGGAGGGAGCTTTTAGGAGGAAAATTCTAGAGAGAGAATTGTAGGGAAAAACACCATTTGTAAATAGTTTTTGTTTTTTTTCCTTTTATTTTTTTAGATATTTGTGAGGATAAATATTTATTGAGATTTAATTGAGTGTTAATTTTAATTTCAAATCATTTGGAAGATCAATTAAGAGGTGTATGCTTCAATTTCAAGGATTGAAGTTCACTTAATCAAAGAGATTTGGTTTGATTGTTATCTTCTCTTCTTTTATTATTTTATGCCTTTGAATATTAGTTTGTCATATTTCATACCATGTTAGGCTAAATCCCTTTTCAAGGGGTGGGGTGAAACCCTTATTTGATATTACTTTAGTTTAATTAGTTTGATTACTTGAAATTTCCCTTTGAATGTTAATTTTGATCCCTCACCCTTAGATTTACGCCTCGAGAGAGGGTAAATGATTTTCGAGAGAAAATCGAAATTCTAGTGATAATACTCATTTTAGATTCGAACTAGAGATAGGGGTTTCTTAACTGGGGTATTATCACTTGAATTTCAACTCTAAATTTATTTTATAAGATTGACATAAATTCTAATTGATCGATCCTAGCGGGTGATTAATTAAAAGGAGTGTGAATCTATGTTTATAGAGTTGTGGGGTGTTAAACTTAACTTTCTAAAAGATTACTATTCTAATTACACTTGCAACGAGAGTTGGTTTGTAATTTTGATATTAATTTGGGAGTATTCAAATAATTAAATTAATTAATTAGAATAACTAAAATTTGTGGTTTAATCCCATTCCTTGATTGTTCTCACAATTATTTACCTCACTTTATCTTTTATTTTAGTTTAGACTTTATTATTCATTTTAGTAACCTTCTAGTTTGTTATTATCATATCACATTTAGTTTAATTTAGTTTAAAATCTCACCTCACCCTATTGTTTTAATATTTTAAAAAGCTAAAAAAAATTAGAAAAGTGAAAAAGCACAAAAAGAAAATAAAAAGTAAATTACAATCGAATTTGTCTCTAGCTTACTCCCTTGGAAGTGGATTCATACCCTTATTTACCTCTCTACTTTTGAGTTTGTTATTATTTGTAGGTACATAAGGATTTTCATTAGAGGAGCTTTTCAAGCAACGACAAATACACACAAAAGTTCTTTCTATCAGAGGCAATTGGGGATCTTTGGGAGCCAAATCGAGGGACAAAGTGAGTGTTCGTCATCAACACCTTCTCTACGCCAAAGGATCAAACTCTACGAACAATTAGAGGCAAGTGGTTAACTGTTGTTATTTTTAAATTTATGATAATCAATTCATATTATGGGAAGTGTAAACCTAAATTCGTTTTTGGTGGGGCTATTGCATGAAATGGGTTTTTATAAATTTAATTGGTTGAGTGATTTGACAGTCCAATTGATGTTATAAAAGTATTCAGTATTGATTGGTATAAGAATCATAATAAAACACCAGTGTTAGATTTGAATTTATTGTGATTGTGGGATCAGATTTGTGAATGATAATTGGGATTTTACCTTAGGAATTTGTGTTCTTGAGTAGGTAAAGATTCGTAATATCAATGATAGTAAAAGGTTTAGATGATGATTATAGTTCATGATAGATGTAAAAAGATGATAAATAGGCTGGATTGAGGTTGGGATTTAAGAAAATAAACCTTAGATTTTCATCAATGGCTGAACAGCAAGCCGGAGAAGAAAGGGATCTGGTCAATCGATCGATCGATGGTCCCAGGATTTTCGCAGGTTCGCCAGTTTTATGGATAAAGGGAAATTTAATTTATATTTTCCCCTACTTTTTATGTAGAGATAAATTCATATGTAGCACATATTCCTTAACAATTATAAGGTGATATAACTGAGTTTAGGAGGGTGATAATGTATGTCATGAGATGAACGGATTTCGAAAAATAATTCGTAAGTATTGATTTTGGACCGAGGAAAATGTTCAGATATTGTAGTTGAGTGGGACTATATTGTTAAAGGAATTTAAGTGTAATTAATTAGTTATGGGGAGAAATATAGAATCGGGTATTAACGATAGTACGGGCCAAGTGAGCGAGTCCGGGTATAATGGTTGGACGACACCAAGTGTTAAATTAATTAATGTGTAAATTAATTAAATTAGAGTCGGACCATAGACTCGGATTGGTATTAATTAATTAATGTGTAAATTAATTAAATTAGAGTCGGACCATAGAGTCGGATTGGTATTAATTAATTAATTAATTAATTAATTAATTAATTAGCGTGTCAATTAATTAAATTAGAGTCGGACCATAAACTCGAATTGGTAAAAATTAATTAATGTGTAAATTAATTAAATTTGAGTCGGACCATAGACTCGAGAATATATAGGGTAGTGTTACGGGTTTTAGTACATGGTAAAGCCGGGATTTATATATATATATATATATATATGTGTGTGTGTGTGTGTGTGTGTGTGTGTGTGTGTGTGTGTGTGTGTGTGTGTGTGTGTGTGTGTGTGTGTGTGTGTGTGTGTGTGTGCTATTAAATATCAGTGACTAAATATTTATTTAATTTATATACTCTAGTGCTATCAAGGGAGTGATATGCCCTAAATGTACCTGACACATAGGAGACACCAACCTCGGCGTATGGGAGGGCCGAGGTAACAAAGGCTCATGACTGATAACCAGCACTCTCGTCCTACATAAGGTCGGCTATGGCCGACATCTCTGGTCACCTCATTCATCAACCTCGGCAGCATCAGAAATCACATCTACCTCGTTCATCAACCTCGGTTGGGAATGAGCCGAGGTAGCAAGGACCACTAACATCGTGACCAACCTTGGCTGGGAATCAGCCGACATTCCAGCTAATCCAACATAACCTTATCCCAGGCCGACGTTATAACTCCCCCTGCCTTACCTCAGCTTTCTTACTGAGCCGAGATCATCGTGAACAACCTCTGATTGAGTAGCAGTCAGACTTCACCAACCTCTTACTCTTCTAGGCCGAGGTTGGTACCAATCGAAGACAACCAAGCATTTACACGCATATGCATAACTTGGAACGCGTGGACAAATCTGTTATAACCGAATTATTCCCTCCACGTGAGGGAATATTGAGGTCATCATTATTTAGTTGAGATCAGCCATGTATCACTCTCATAATGGCTAAATGCTCATGCACATGCTCATTGTATGATTGGGGGTACATTACACCCCCCAAGCACTATATATAGAGGTCATCCTCTACCTTACAAAGGGATGAAAAATTACAACCCTAGATGAAACTCTGTCAAATTATACAGTAGAGGGAGAAAGCTTGTGAGATTGTATCCATGGTCGTTAGTGCCTTATTTTAGTGACCTTACTCACTTACTTGCACAGTGGACGTAGAACTAATTGGCTGAGCCACTTATATATTGGTGTTCATCCTCTTCTCCTCATCTCAATCTCTTATATTTAGTATACTCTTGTGCTGCCATTATTATCACTGATTTGAGCTTATAAACACCTTGACGGGTGGTGTTGTTTCCAACATCATCATTTTGGCGCCGTCTGTGGGAAAGAGAAGCTATCTCTTCCTCATTTTCTGCTTAGCCTCACCAGAGACTATGGTGGTGAACCAGACCTCACCCCTTGCGTGGAGTTGTTTCACCATTAAAAGAGGTCCATTAAGGTACTAAGCTCATATACTTCATAAGCTCTTTAGTGTTGACGTATGGCACCGGAATTACCACCACCTCTTCCATCGCCTGGTGCTGGAGGACCTAGTTCCATCCAGGCACCGCCTCAGTCCGAAATAACGGAGGTGGCAGCAGCCTTGAGGTCTTTGACTGCAACGCAATAAGCTATGAAGGAGAAATTTCACAACTCATTCAAAATATGATGAGACCACTTGGGGTCTCACCGGAGATGATTACTCCGACAGCTAATCAACTCCATCTTAAGGCCAGGGGACCACCCCAAGCACCGCAAAAAAGACCAATCTACACCTCAGCAGAGGAGGGGCGTTGTTGACCGTAGGCATTTGCGTCTGGGGAGGCAAGGACACCCTTGTTCGGAGGATAGGTATGATGATTTGGAGGCAGAAGATGCTCCAAAAGACTGTTGGGAGACGTATGAGGTTTCAAATAACACAGTGCATCCTATCCAGTAGAGACAAGGTTGTGGAGGCAGAAGAGGTGAAGGAGCCCAACAAAGAGGATCAGCTTTTGATCGATTGAGAAGAGGGTCGGCCTTTGAAAGGCTCGGCCTAGTAAATGACCTAAGACAGAGGTTGTCTAGGTCGAGAAGTGCAGCCAGCTCACAAAGGGAAGAGGGGGAACGTCGGCCTCATCAAGGTCGACCCCATATAGGAAGAGGTAAGGACCAGGAAGAGGTCAACAGACAACGTTGTGCTGCGGTTGGGGAACCCTCGGTCCACCCCTTGGAGGTGGCTGGGGATAACCTCATCCAGGACGACATTGCAAGACCATGGAATGACTCCATCCAATGTCTTGAAGAAAATATAGGAGACCTCATCAAAAGCCGAGACCCAATGCAAAGAGGTTTCTCATAAGGCTCCCCATTCGTGGCTAGGATACTGAGTTTCCCAACCCCTGCCAAGTTCAAACTGCCTACGGTGTCTCCCAAGTATGACGATAACACTAACCCTGTACATCATATTAAGATGTACCAGTCAGCAGCGGATATTTATTCAATACTAGATGAGATGAAGTGTCGGGCCTTCTCCGGAACTTGGACGGGAGCTGCACACATCTGGTTTATCTCTCTTTCAAAAAATTCAATTGAGAACTTTAAGGGCTTGGATAAATGATTCATTCACAATTTTTGTTTTGGGGTAAGACCTCAAAAGAAGACCACCCATTTGTTGTATGTCAATCAAGGCAAGAATTAAAGTCTAAGAGACTACATTGCTAGATTCAACAAAGAAAAACTGTAGGTTGAAGATTACAAAGAGAATATAGCTATGACCGCTCTCATAGGAGGTCTCCAGAAAGGGAAGTTGTTGTGGAAGCTCACAGAAGACCCTCCCAAGTCCATGGCAGAGTTATTGGTAACTGCAGGTAAGGTCATGAACGCTGAAGAGGCCATGGCCGCAAAGTATGAGGATAAGAACGGCAGTGGCAGCGGGAAGTTCCAAAGAGGGGGTGGAAGGAAGGACGAAAAGAAGAGGTTAATTGACGATAAGTTTGCACGCTATACCCCTATAACTGTGAACTGCGAACACATCCTCAATGAGATCAAGAATGATCGGTCTGTGAGATGGCCAGAGAAGCTGAAGGCTCCTCCGCATAAGAGGAACAAGAACTTGTGGTGCGAATTCTACTAGGACCATGTCCATGTTACAGACAAGTGCTTCGCCTTAAAGGATGAGATCGAGAAGATATTAAAATTAGAAAAGCTGAGGAAGTATGTCGATGGTAAGGCCCCTAAGAGGGAAAGAGATGACCCTAAAAAGAAGAGAAATGACAAATGTCGTGATGATACTCCAGCAAGAAGAGGCGATGACTCAGATGGTGATGATGAAGACGATCCAGACCTCCCATCAAAAGATGACAATGCCCCAGTGAAGAGGGTGAGTATGATCTTCTTCAGTGTTAACACTATATGCGGAGGACTGGCAGGGGGTGGTTCTGAAGTGGCTGGTCGAAAAGCTCGTGTGGTAGAGGCTAAGTCAGTGGCCAAACTAGAAGTGGTAAATCTGGCGTCTTTAGAAACTAAGCAGAAGAGAAAGAAAGTGGATATGGAGTCTCTTATAGTCGGGTTCTCCTGTCTCGACTTCAAAGGCATCTTATCCCCACATGTGATCATTTGGTAATTACAACAAGAGTGCATGGATGTGAGGTACAGAGAATTCTTGTAGATGAATAAAGTTCAGCAGATGTGATGTTATGGCCTTGTTTCAAAAGCATAGGCCTTAGCAGAGTCAAGATGGTACCCTATCATCATCCATTAATGGGCTTCAGGGGCAAAAAGTCCATCAATTGGGCATGTATGAGATGGGCGTGCGAATGGGAGATGAGTGGCCTAAGAGGTTGACCCGAAAGATCAATTTTTTCGTTATGGACAAAAACGTCTTCTCGGCCTATAACCTCATCATAGGAAGAGTAAACCTTAAGCAGTTTGAAGTCGTGCCATCGACGGTCCACCAGATGCAAAAATTCTCGACCCCCTATGGGGTAGGGGAAGTGCAGGGTGATCAGATTATAGCACGAGAATACTACTTCAACTTAGTCGAAGAGAGAGAGGCCCATAAGAGAGCAACCACCACGTATAACATTGATACACTTGACCCTAAAGATGAAACGAAGTTGAAGAAAGGAGAGGTCGCAGAAGAGGTAGAATCCATCGTCCTCAATGAGGAAGAATCGAAAAAAACGTACAGGTCAGCAAGGCCTTAAAAGTTGAGATCAAGGAAGAACTGATAAATTTCTTGAGGAAGAGGCAGAGTGTCTTCGCTTGGATCCACGCAGACATGCCTAACGTCGACCCAGAGGTTATTTCCCACAAACTCAACGTGGTAGAAGATGCTAGGCCAATTAAATAAAGACGAAGAGTTTACTCTAGGGAGAAGTATGACATCATCAGAGAAGATGTCAGGAAATTGGAAGAGGCAGAATTCATCAGATAGTTATATACCCAGAGTTGTTATCAAACGTCATCATTGTGCCCAAGGCCAATGAAAAATAGAGGATGTGCATAGATTTCACCGACCTGAACAAGTCTTGCCCTAAAGACAGTTATCCCTTACCTCAAATCGATCAGATGGTAGATGCCACGACATGGCATGAGCTCATGAGCTTTATAGACGTGTATTCTGGTTACAACCAGATCTTCATGGATGCTGAAGACTCAGAGAAGACAGCTTTCATCACTGACAAGGGGACATATTGCTATAAGGTTATGCCCTTCGACTTGAAAAATGCAGGAGCAACGTATCAACGTCTTGTGAATACGATATTTGAAAATCAAATAGGCAAGACCATTGAGGTGTATGTAGACGATATGTTAACGAAGAGCTTAAAGGCCTGCACACACGTGGCAGACCTAGAAGAGACCTTTGATACCATAGGCTTGTACAGAATGAAACTCAATCCCACGAAGCGTGTCTTCGGGGTAGGAGCTGGAAAATTTCTTGGATTCATCGTCAATCAGAGGGGAATAGAGGCAAACCCTGAGAAAATCGAGGCTTTGCTTGACATGGAGACACCAAGAAGTATCAAGGATGTTCAGAGGCTCACTAGAAGAATAGCTGCACTCAACAGATTTATTTCCAGAGCGACGGACAAGTGTCTTCCATTATTTAAGGTGCTTAGAAAGGCCTTCGAATGGGACAAAGAGTGTGATGAGGCTTTTAATCAACTCAAGTCCTACCTCGGATCTCCCTTGCTCTTATCTCGACCCATAGTGGGAGAGAAGTTATATATTTATCTAGCAGTCTCTGAGTCAGCTATAAGTGTAGCTATAGTACGGGAGGACATTGGGGTCCAAAGGCCTGTATACTTCAACGGTAAGGCCCTTCAAGGGTCTGAATAGAACTATCCTCGGATGGAGAAGTTGGCCTACACTTTGATACATGCTTCCAGGAAGATGAAGCCCTACTTCCAAGCCCACTCTATGGTCATCCTCACTGACTCCCCACTAAGGCAAGTCCTCCACAAACCTGAGAAATCAGGTAGATTGATGACATGGGCTATTGAGTTGGGAGAGTATGACCTTACTTATCAACCTAGGGTGGCCATTAAAGGGCAGGCACTTGCAGATTTTATTGCTGAGTTCACGTGGGAGGAGATTGAAGTTGAGAACAATACAGTGATCGTAGAGGGATCAAATAGTAACGTCTTTCGAGACCCTGAAGAGGTTGTATCAAATAGAGCCAAAAACAAAAGGGCTAAGAATGAGGAGGACAGGTACCTCTTTAAGCGAGGAACCCTATCAAAGGAAAGTTTATCTTCGAATGAAGACGTATGGAACCACTTCGTGGATGGGTCTTCTTGTGAAAGTGGGAGCGATGCAAGGCTGATACTCTCAGCTCCGGATGGTACCAACATTGAATATGCACTAAGGTTAAACTTCAAGGCATCAAATAATGAGTCGGAATATGAGGCCATGATAGCAGGCCTCTCCTTGGTAAAAACCCTTAGGGTTGGACGACACCTACTTCATAGCGACTCAAGGTTAGTTGTCAACCAAGTGTTTGGAGTTTATGAGGCCAAGGATGAAAGGATGGCCAAATACCTGAAGAGGGTAAGAATGATGCTAGAATTTTTCGAAGAGGTAAAGATGAAGAGGGTACCTCAATAATACAACAGCCACAAAGATGCGTTAGCAAGGTTGGCTTCAGCAATGAGGACAGACATCAGAAGGGCAGTACCAGTCGAGATCCTGCTCAAGCCAACCATTAAAGAGGAAGAGATTGCCATCCCTTGCCTCAACTTGAACTTAGGGGGATCATGGATGAACCCCCTCATCAAATATATCAGAGAGGGAGAGCTACCGGAATAAAAGTTAGAGAGGAGGAAACTGAGGTACAGAGCAGTAAAGTTCTCAATAATAGGAGATGTCCTATATAAGAAGGGATTTTTGTTACCCCACCTCAAATGTGTTCATCCCATAGAGGTCCCCCACGTCCTACAGGAAGTACACGAGGGTTCTTGCTCCAGTCACATAGGAGGAAGACCTTTAGCCAAGAGGATTATTATGCAAGGATACTGGTGGTCGACCTTGGCCAAGGATATTGCAGCCTATGTGAAGAGGTGTGACAAATGCCAAAGATTCTCCACCATCCCCCATCAACCTCATCAGTCTATGATGTTAATAAGTTCCCCTTGGCCATTCGTAATATGGGTAATGAACTTGGTGGGTCCCTTACCAAGAGTTGCGAATAACTACAGGTTTTTTATAGTTGCTATTAACTACTTCTCCAAATGGGTAGAGGCCGAGTCGATGATCACGATTACAGAACAGAAGACCTTCTAATTTATTTGGAAGAGCATCATATGCAGACATGGCCTCCCTAACACCCTCATCTCGGACAACGGAACCCAGTTCAAGAATTCTTCCTTGGAGAAGTATTGCGAGAGAGTTGGGATCAAGCAATTTTTCTCTTCTCCAGGCCGACCTCAGGCAAACGGTCAAACTAAAGTCACGAATAGAATAATCCTCAACGGGGTCAAGAAGAGGTTAAAAGAATCTAACGGGAGATGGACTGAAGAGGTTTATGTTGTATTATGCGCCTACAGAACAACGGCTAGGACACCAACAGGGGAGACCCCATTCATATTAGCACATGGCTCAGAGGTCGTCATACCAACAGAGGTAGGACTCCCCACTCACAGAGTTCAGGCCTATGACCCCGAGAAGAATGGGGAAGAGATAAGACTTGACCTAGATTTGATTAAGTACAGAAGGGAAGACACAGAGATCAGACAGGCAGCCTACCAACAGAGAACAATAAAGTTCTATAATCAAAGGGTGAAATCAAGACCCATAACCGTGGGAGACCTAGTGCTGAAGAAGACGTTGCAGAAGGCAAACAAGCTTCACCCAAATTGGTATGGCCCTTACAAAGTGATCGAGGAGGTTGTACCCAGGACCTATAGACTAGAAAACCTTAAACGGGAACCTTTCTCCAATCCATGGAATGTTGATCATTTGAAAAAGTATTACATATGATGTTGTAATGATTCCTATGTAAATGTATCATCTTATAAAGAGATTATTAAGATCAGTTCTTGTGTCAATTCTTAGTTTATTATACTTTAATGGAAAAATTTGTGGGGACAACATCTTAGTTTGATGACCTCAGACCTTAAACATCATAACTTGGTGACAAGGTCTGAGGTGAACATCATACTTGGATGACCTCAGACCTTAGACATCATTAATTTGGTGAAATTTATGAGGGTAACAACTTAGTTTGATGACCTCAGACCTTAAACATCATAACTTGGTGACAAGGTGTGAGGTGAACATCATACTTGGATAACCTCAGACCTTTAACATCATTAATTTGGTGAAATTTATGGGGGTAACATCTTTGTTTGATGACCTCAGACCTTAAACATCATAATTTGGTGACAAGGTTTGAGGTGAACATCATACTTGGATGACCTCAGACCTTAGACATCATTAATTTGGTGAAATTTATGGGGATAACATCTTAGTTTGATGACCTCAGACCTTAAACATCATAACTTGGTGATAAGGTCTTAGGTGAACATCATACTTGGATGATCTCAGACCTTATACATCATTAATTTGGTGAAATATGTGAGGGTAACATCTTAGTTTGATGACCTCAGACCTTAAACATCATAACTTGGTGACAAGGTCTGAGGTGAACATCATACTTGGATGACCTCAGACCTTAGAGATCATTAATTTGGTGAAATTTATAAGGGTAACATCTTAGTTTGATGACCTCAGACCTGAAATATCATAACTTGGTGACAAGGTCTGAGGTGAACATTATACTTGGATGACCTCAGACCTTAGACACCATTAATTTGGTGAAAATTTATGGGGGGTAACATCTTAGTTTGATGACCTCAGACCTTAAACATCATAACTTGGTGACAAGGTCTTAGGTGAACATCATACTTGGATGATCTCAGACCTTATACATCATTAATTTGGTGAAAATTTATGGGGGGTAACATCTTAGTTTGATGACCTCAGACCTTAAACATCATAACTTGGTGATAAGGTCTGAGGTGAACATCATACTTGGATGACCTCAGACCTTAGAGATCATTAATTTGGTGAAATTTATAAGGGTAACATCTTAGTTTGATGACCTCAGACCTTAAATATCATAACTTGGTGACAAGGTCTGAGGTGAACATCATACTTGGATGACCTCAGACCTTAGATACCATTAATTTGGTGAAAATTTATGGGGGTAACATCTTAGTTTGATGACCTCAGACCTTAAACATCATAACTTGGTGACAAGATCTGAGGTGAACATCATACTTGGATGACCTCAGACCTTAGACATCATTAATTTAGTGAAATTTATGGCGATAACATCTTAGTTTGATGACCTCAGACCTTAAACATCATAACTTGGTGACAAGGTTTGAGGTGAACATCATACTTGGATGACCTCAGACCTTATACATCATTAATTTGGTGAAATGTATAAGGGTAACATCTTAGGTTGATGACCTCAGACCTTAAACATCATAACTTGGTGACAAGGTCTGAGGTGAACATCATACTTGGATGACCTCAGACCTTAGAGATCATTAATTTGGTGAAATTTATGAGGGTAACATCTTAGTTTGATGACCTCAGACCTTAAATATCATAACTTGGTGACAAGGTCTGAGGTGAACATCATACTTGGATGACCTCAGACCTTAGATACCATTAATTTGGTGAAAATTTATGGGGGTAACATCTTAGTTTGATGACCTCAGACCTTAAACATCATAACTTGGTGACAAGGTCTGAGGTGAACATCATACTTGGATGACCTCTGACCTTACACATCAATAATTTAGTGAAATTTATAAGGGTAACATCTTATTTTGATGACCTCAGACCTTAAACATCATAACTTGGTGACAAGGTCTATGGTGAACATCATACTTAGATGACCTCAGACCTTAGACATCATTAATTTGGTAAAATTTATGAGGGTAACATCTTAGTTTGATGACGTCGGACCTTAAACATCATAACTTGGTGACAAGGTCTGAGGTGAACATCATACTTGGATGACCTCAGACCTTAGACATCATTAATTTGATGAAATTTATGGGGGTAATATCTTAGTTTGATGACCTCAGACCTCAAAAATATCATAACTTAGTGACAAGATAATGTTACAAGGTTAATGGAGATACCATTATATTGATGCTGCAGACCTTAATACAAACACATTTGCATGACATAGAAAACCATTCAAAGAATATTCAGAAAGAAGTAAAGCCCTCTTTAGAGGTTGATATAGCATAAAGTTAAGAATTACAAGTCAAAAGCTAACAGAAAATGTTATCAAAAGTTACAGATCGATATGAATCAGAAATAAAAATTACAAGTAAGAGCTTCACAAAATGGGTTTAAGTGTCTGCAATCTCAGGGTTAGTGGCCATGCCCCCATCTCTTTCGTCGAGGTTGGTCACTTCTACCCCATCATCTTAAGGACTAACGTCTTCGGTCCTTGTATCTTCTTACTGAGCAGTCTCGGCAGGTGCGGCACCTCCTTCCTCTTCGACCACTTGTAAGGCCTGGGAAAATCGGGGATTAGCATAGCCCAGACCAACAAAGTCAGAGGCTACCAGGCTCCCCGACTCTTTCTCTTTCATTGCAGCCCATGTTCCAGTGGCCTTAACACCTCTTTCGAGGTATTCAAAACCAAAGCTGACGAACTCATCAGAGACCTTGTAGTCCTCCAAGATCTTCTCCGAGGCGTCCTCCAGAGTAGCCTTCACAGCGACATCAACCTTGTGCTGGAGAGAGTCAGCATGGGTCTTCAAAGCAGAGTTATAATCCTTTTTAAGCTTACCCATATCCTTCTCCAACTGCTTGACATTAGCATTCAAATCGACCTCAGTCTTCTGGGCCTCTTTGACCTTTTCAATCAGAGGGAGCTTCCTCAGGGTCCAGTCAACGAACTGGTGCATGGTGAGGAGACCCTACGAAGCATATTAAGACACATGAGTTCAAGAGATAATAAGATTCAAAGCCGATGTTACACTTATTCAGTAAAAGTAAAAGTCTTACTTGGATAGATCGGTGGAGGTCGAACTCGCCCAGCAAAAGGGTGTCCAGAGATCGAAAAAAGCGATTGTCGGAGTCGGTCATTATGGAGCTGACGGCGTCAAAAGCCTTCAAACTCTAGCTGATAAGGCCATCGCCGATCTTCAGTTGCTCCAGACGAGCAACTAACGCGTCCTCAGAAGAGATAGGGTTCGCGCGATCCCCCTTTGAGGTTTTCTTCTTCTGCCTCTGATCCTCGGGGGCAGGGTCATTGGATTTCCTCTTTTTGAGAACCTCGGCCCTTGAAGTAGTAGGAGGAGGAGGAGGTGCGTTCAGGCCTGCTTTCTTAACTAGTTTTATAAGGCTGGGAGCTGCCATTTCCCAAATATCATCTAATATTCATTTTGGGCGCTCTGCAAAAATACAGGTCTGAGTTAAAATATCAGAGACGTATCAAAATCAGAAGTTCAACTTATTGAAAAAATAAAGTAACTTACGAAGCTCGGTCAGGTGACTCCCCCCCAAGGCCAGTCTCAAAGAGGTAGTAAGGGGTCATCAGATGCTCGTACTTGAACAGTAGACCATGCTCCACTTGATCTTGAAGGTCTTTGACCTTCTAAAAGTTACTCTGGCTTAACCCAGAGTCGGCCCTGGCAGCCATTGGCACCTTTCCCCACCTCAGAGGTATTCTCGGCTCTAAAGATGAAGAGGGGGCACAAGCACCAAATTTCCATGCCCTTGAGGCGAAGAAGTATCGTTGTTTCCAGTTATGGTTCGAAGTTTAGGTAACCAGCAACATCTTCTTAGTAGACTTTCGAGCTAGAAAGTGGTAGTAACTCGGATGATTCCTAGCAGAGAAGGGCACGTAGCACCTTGTAAAGACCTAAACGGGAAGGTTTGAATGATGGAATGCCCTCCATAAGATGATCTCCCCAATCATCACCCTTCAGGCATCGAGGGAGAGTTTGGTAGGGGGCAAGTTAATATAGGAAAATATGGCCCTAATTATTGGATGAATGGGAAGACGAAATCCTAACTTAAACATCTGCTCATATAGGCAGATCTCACCATCTCGGCCACCAAAGGCCCTCTCATCCCTCAGAGGCCTCCTAAGTTTTATGGAGGGACCTATGGAATAAAGATGCCTAAAAGCTACGAGGTCGAGTTTACTGATAGTGCTCTCTATCTCGACTGCCTCCGAGGTGTCAACATCTCTTTCGTTACCATCATCCTCATCCCGATCAACGTTGGCTTGGGCAGGGGTGGGAGCACCATCAGGGAACCTCTGAGCAAACTCAGCCCCTGTAGCGGTCGATAATGGAATAGCATCAAATATTAGGGGAATAGACACACTGGGTCCTACAATTTTGACATCGGAGGAAGAGTGTGAAGTGCTAGAACTCGTGTTAGACAAGGAACGGCTGGAAACCTCGGCTTGGTCAGGGGCTTGGTCCATCCTGATGGAATAATCTATGGCTTCTTGAAAAGAATCCACAGATATGGGGTCTGATGTAGATGACTCAGACTCAGACATTGGAGTAGGATCCAACGGAGTGTCCTCTGGATCAACTAGGTTTGCTGGCTCAGGGTATATCACCCTCAGAGGGGGTAGAAAGATTGGTCTGAGAGGGAATGCCTCTGCCCTACGAGCTTCCTCTTGGGCTCGTTCTATTTGCCTAATTTTATCTAAGGTTTTTTCCCTAAGAGAGGGGAATTCCTCTAAGAGTTAATAAAGGGGTCTGAGCATATGAGGACGACCTTATACTTAAGGACTCAAGTCAAGAACAAACAGGATGACATAACCTAAGTTAAAGATCAAGTATGGTTATTTGAAAAGAAAACTAACCAAGAACAGTCAAGAATAACTCACCGAAAAATTCATAAGCTCACCGAAAAACTCATAAACTCACCGGAAAGCTGGAGCCAAGACCAGAAAATGTAACAAAGGAAAATTAAAGGCTGAAAATAACCAAAGCAGGATGAAGAGGATACCTGGGTGACCGTGAAATAAGGAAGAGGAAGATGATAATCGAAGAAACTCTAATAACTACAGCAACAGAGCTCTGGAAGAGAGAGAATGAAGAGAGTTCAGGCGAGAGAAATGGAGAGAAATGAGGAAGAAAGAGAAAGAGAAGGATTTTAACCCTCAACCTTGATTACACACATCCTAAGGCCCATCATTTCCTTGGGAGCCCAAAGATAATCAGCATCTTTGTACTTGTCAAGCATGCTACCCACTTCAATTTTTGACACTTGTCAAGGAGATATTGGCACACCGGGAAGAATGGCCTCAGCCTTGCAAATACCCCTCAATCACCTACTCACATAGGTAACTAAGGGCTAGGGGTGATTGATATGCCCTAAATGTACCTGACACATAGGAGGCACCAACCTCGGCGTATGAGAGGGCCGAGGTAACAAAGGCTCCTGACTGACACACGGCACTCTCGTCCTACATAAGGTCGGTTATGTCCAACATCTCTGGTCACCTCATTCATCAACCTCGGTAGCATCAGAATTCACATATGTCATCAACCTTGGTTGGGAATGAGCCGAGGTAGCAAGGACCACTACTATCGTGACCAACCTCGGCTGGGAATCAGCCGACATTCTAGCTAATCCAACATAACCTCGGCCCAGGCCGACGTTATAAATCCCACTACCTCACCTCAGCTTTCTTACTAAGCCGAGATCATCGTGAACAACCTCTGATTAAAAAGCAGTCAGACTTCACCAACCTCGTAATCTTTCAGGCCGAGGTTAGTACCAATCGAAGACGGCCGAGCATTACATGCATATGCATAGCTTAAAACACGTGGACAAATCTGTTATAACCGAATTATTCCCTCCACGTGATGGAATATTAAGGTCATCATTATTTAGTTGAGATCAGTCAGGTGTCACTCTCATATTGGCTCGATGCTCATGCACATGCTCATTGTATGAATGGGGGTACATGACACCCCCTAAGCACTTTATATAGAGGTCATCCTCTACCTTGTAAAGGGAAGAAAAATTACAACCATAGCTAAAACTCTGTCAAATTATACAGTAGAGGGAGAAAGCTTGTGAGATTGTATCCATGGCCGTTAGTGCCTTATTTTAGTGACCTTACACACTCACTTGCCCAGTGAACGTAGGCCTAATTGGATGAACCACTTATATATTGGTGTTCATCCTCTTCTCCTCATCTCAATCTCTTATATTTAGTATACTCTTGTGTTGCCATTGTTGTTACTGATTTGAGCTTACAAACACCTTGACAGGTGGTGCTGTTTCCAGCACCATCAGGGAGGTTGCACGATGTGGGTTAATCCCCTAGCTTGAGGAGTAGGGTGAGTATATCCCCAGGTCATAGCGTTCGGTATATGGGTGAGGGGTTTATCCCACTTTCAGAGAAGGATATGACCGCCTCCACTACGTTTATATTTTGAGCCAGGTTGGTGAGCAATTCCAACTTGGGGAACTAGGTTATGTGAGCACACCCAGTGAGATATCACTTTAGAGGGAATCATCCGGAGAGGGTATACTCGGAGGGATGGATATACGTATGATATATGTGTGGTTGTTATAGTAAAGGTATGTATATAATGGTAGTATATATTATATGCGGGTAAAAATACCGTGTGTTATGTATTTGTTTTATATAACTTGTGTCACGGTTACATGATATTATTTAAAAATAATTAATTAAGTTAATTGGTGAGATAATTTATAACCCATGGAATATAATACTCGGTTTAGAGTAGAAAAGCAATGGGAGATTACACTAGGACTAGTTGGACGGGGTAGGACAACTAGGTGGGGTTAAGGTAATCGTTAGGTGTGCACATTAGAGGAAGGGTGAGTATGTCCTCAAGGGAGTGCGACACGAACTTAAATATAAAGCGCATTCATGCATTTTAAATTACTGCAGTTAATTCACTTGCTAAATATTTTGAGTTATAACCCTTGCTACAAAATAATTTTTAAAACCTTTTAGGTGTCCACCCACAAGGACGCCAGGCATGATATTCTATACCAGGGACACGGAGCTGCGGCATATGTGGATGCTAGCAGGAGCTTGGATTAGACGCATCGTTCATTCATTCCTAGAGTAGGAATCATTTATCAGTTTCAGTTTTATTAGGGCATGTCCCCCAGACTTTCAGTACAATTTTCAAATTTATTTTATTCAAATGTTGAATATTTGTGTTGGACTATTTACTTTGGTGACCGATGGTTTATTCGGCATGTAGTTTATTATTTATTCAGTTGATTTAATTCAGTCGTGGAGTATGACTCATATTATCTTTTCGCATGTTATTGGTTGTTTAATTAAAAAGATAAAATTGTGCACCAGCTTTTTGGAATACTAGGTGGTTAGTAAGTTTAAAAAAAAATTCGACAGTGATGCTAAGGATGAACCAACTGGGATTCCTGTTTTAATTTGGTATAGGATTGATCACCCGGTATTTTATTAGGTGAGGTGTCACGCCTCTCCACCCCAATATTCTTACAAGCCCCCCCCCCCCCCCAACCCCCCCCCCCAAACACACACACACTCTCTCTTACATACTCTTGAGGAGACTCCCAATATCATCAAAATCAAGGAAAATTGAAACCACCTCTCCACTCCCCCCCTCCCTCCAAACCTTTTACTTGAATTTTGACTCTTTCATTTCACCTCCTAACTCTTCAATATCTGTATCAAAAATTACCTTTTATCTTGCGTTAAATTTCATTTTACTTATTCTCCATTTATTCCCTTCTCCCAACATCTCCTATATTGAGAGAAGTCTAGTAAGAGAAGCTATGTCTTCTCTCAAGAATAAGTTTTCATGTACGAATAACCTATGGGTCTCTCTTTTCTTCAAGCTGCCAAGGTAGAACCTTGGCCATTTTCTCCAATCAATGTTCAGGCAGCTTCTGATTCGAAATCTGATTTCATCATAGTCGATGGATCATGCGGGTCTAGAATCAGGTTCTTTCAAAGAGCGTTGGCAGGAAGGGTGGGCAGTCCAAATAGTGTTCCACCGATGTTAGAAAGAATGAGGTTATGGGTCAAGGAATATTGGAGGCCAGTGGGCGGAGTAGTAGTTCGTTACTTGTACGCCTCATCCTTTTGCTTTGTTTTTGCCTCATGTAGAGAAGTTGAGAGGGTGTTAAAGATGAAAAACTGGTGTGTCTATGGTGAGCCACTTTTCTTTGATAAATGGCATCCGTTGGGGTGCGTCTCTAAATCTTTACAAAGATCTTCTACACGCTGGATTCGGGTGATAGGTCTCCCACTTCATCTGTGGGGTGTAGAGGTATTCCAAGCATTTGGAAACAAGTGTGGGGGTTTTGTTAAAATCGACGAGGATACTCAAGATGGTGAAGAACTTCGGTGGGCGCGGGTTTGTGTTAGAGGTAATGTATCCCTGCCGGAGATAGTGACTATCGAAGTTGAAGGTTCGATTTTTTAGCTTCTTATCTGCCCGGAGTTGCCGTTTAAGTGTTATCTAGGGGGATTAGGCGATGGTATCTGTAGGGAGGAGAAGAAAGTCTACAAACATCCTGATCCCAGGTTGATCAAGAGGAGGGAGCTAGTGAATCCAGTGAGTTCCCTTAGTCAGGAGCATCACACAGTAGCCAAGTTTAATGGCAAGATGGGATTGAAGTGGAATGCACCTGTTAAGCCAGGGGTTAGCAGGTTCAATAGGGTGGATTTGTTGCAAAGTGACGCAGTGCAGCCCGATGTTGCACTGGGTGAGTTTTCAGCTAGTTCGTCGGAGAATAAGAAGGTGACGAAGGAGGTCTTGACCACCGTGGGAGCGATCATCGCGGCTTGCAGCGGTGGACCTGACTTCCTGTCCTCATCGTTGGATGGTGTGACAGAACAGCAGCTTATGGGGTTAAGCGCTATAGATGTTTCCAAAACTAGGCATCTGGGTTTGCATTGTAGCGTTAAGCATCCTTCTGTGTGGGAGGGAGCACCCGCTGCTAGTGCTTTGGAAGCTTACTCAGGCCATATATCCGATCATCGCATGAACGGAACTTACATGGAGGAGCCACCTAGCTTGGAACGTGGGTATCCTAGGGAACAACTGGTGGGTCAAGTGGGAGGTTTGGTAGATGTCAAATCTATTTTAAGTGTTGAAGTGGCCGAACGTACCCAGCATTTATTTCCCCCAGCTGGCTTAAAGGTGGTTGACAAGCTAATGGACCCCAGTTATAATCTTATGGATGGAGTGGGGACTAATGGTGATGTCTTGAGTGGTCCACCAGGCGTATTTTTTCCCAATGCTCAGTTCGATAAGATGCTTGGGGCTAATATTGGGGGACATTCTCTTGTTAAGAGAGGTAAGTGCTTGTCCATTTTAAAAATGATGGGTCTGTGTCTTAATTCTGGCAAAGTGTTGCATAGAAGTTTTTTAAGAAGAAATATTAAGGCAAAGAATGAAAAAAAATAAGAAGAGGAGTTATGTGGGTAGCGTGAAAGTTATTATAGGTGCAGAAGAGTCGGCGGTCACATATGCTAAGCCACATTTAGCTCTGGTATCAAACAAGAGTTTTTTTCAAAATCATTTGAAATTATGGGCTTCTCATGATAAAGAGGTTGTCGTGAGTGGTTTGAGAGTAGAGCTCAATCATGTTATGATTATGGAGAATCTAGTGGTGTGGGGAGAGAAGATAGTGTGGTTTCGGATCCCTTTATTATGACATCAGGGTTTGAAAGTGTGGAGGGGAATGACTTTTCTGAAGTTGAATTGGACGAGGCACGGGAAGTGGTTAGAGGAGGGAATGGCTCGATTTATTCTGATGTGACCAATTCTCAAATCTGGGTGGATATCGATATCCCTAGACATGAAGAGGCCTTTTGAGAGGGAGATGATGAGGAGTGAGAAGAAGACCCGGTGGGTTGGGAAGAGAATTTGATACGATTCAGTAAGATGGTAGGGGTAAACTTCTAGGGGAATGAGAATAAGGCTCGTTTACATTTCGAGAAATTAGATGGTTATGGGAGAGTGTAGGGTATCTTTGTCATCCATGTGGTCTGGCGTAAGTTCGTCTTGTGGTGTTGTTGCTTCGTTGTGTTGTGGGGGTAGTAGGATCAATTGGCGCTTGTAGGAATCTTTGGAGTCTGTTTCTTAAGTTGGTGGTTTTTTTGAAGTAGCTGTCAGTGATTGTTGTTGTGTTTTTTTTTTGCGGTGGATGCCTTTTTGGGTATCTCGATTTTATTTTGGTTGCGTTGTATACTCTCTGTATACGGGTTTCGCTCTCTTATATCATTTACTGATCAAAAAAAAAACATCTCCTATAAAAGAATGTGATTTATTTTGGGTCCTTAATTTTTTAAAGTATAAAAAGATTTACGCAATTGCTTAGAAATCTCCTATCGCGATTTAAATTTCATCTTTTAAAAAACATATATTTTTACATTATTATTTGATTGAAAATTATCTTTATCCTTTATATTTTAGAAAAAAATAATAAAACATTCTGCAAAAATTCGGGTTGCTGCATTGAGCTTCTCTTAAAGCCTAAACATAGGATTCCCCAATGGTTGAGCTCTGGGCAATAGTAACTAGTTCCGTGTACTGAGGGTGCTTGAACAAAAAGTGGTAGAATCTGAAACAATACGTCGTCTTTTTTTCTTTTTTAGCATTAAATTAACTGGTTGTGCATCAACATTAGGGAAAACAACTCACTCCTTTATTAACTAGGCACTCTTAGATCATGCCAAGCACGTATTGCATTCTGCCAAATTTGGCAGATACCAATCCCAGTGCTTTGGATAAATATTTAATTTTAAGGGTTGGTATGCTATTTGAGTTGCAAATTTACCAAGGGCCTGTTTGGTTGTCCCCAAAATTATAAATTAGTCCATTTAAAATTAACTCATTCATGAATTGCCTTATTATTAGTGTTTGGTTACAAGAATGAACAAATTCAAAAATGAACCAATTCATGTTGATTCACAAAAACTTAAATTAGTTCATTTCACCAAAAGCTTGAAATTGCACAATTTATAATTACAACATGAATCTTAAATACACCACTCCCATAGAGTACCTCTCACTATACTACTCTATCTCTCTCTCTCTCTCCACACACACACACACATACACACACATCAAAAGTAAATAACTCAATTTTTCTTTTCCAAACACACTACAAATTAGATTTAAACCCATTTAAAATTAATACATCGACAATCTATTCATTTCAAATTGATCAATTTATAAAATTAAATAATTTACGCAACCAAACAGGCCCCAATCGTTTAACCAAGGTATACCCCGAGATAGTAAAAGGTGGGCCCCATGAATGGGATGGAAAACTAATTTCTATTTGAGGTGTATGTCCCGAAACGAAGTCGTTTATTAACCCCCAGTCAAACTGAACACAGTCTCCCGACTAAAATGCTGAGTTTTTTTAATTTCAGAAGTTAATATCTCATATTAGGATGTTGGACATTTTTCCCCTTTGTATATTGTATCCTCTCCCAGAATTAAAAAAAAATTGAGAAAAAATTGTCACTTGCTTCCATTTGTTGGGAAAAAGATAAAAACAAATCTCACTTTCTTTTAGATGTTACGAATAACTGGAGGAGAGAAGCTTTAGTGTGATTGGAAACAAATCTTTCTTAGTGAAATGGTTAAACTTTTACTTTCTATAGTGTAGAGTGAGCTTTTGAAGTTATTTAAATTTGCAGGTGGTAGTATGAAAAGGTCCAAAGCTATCCAGCAATTTCGTTGCTCCTTCTCACTTTAACAAACTTAACGCAAAACGACTTCAGTTTTGTTCGTGTATTGTCGTTTTAATTTATACTAATCTTGACATTTAACCATATGTGCGCTGAGAATTTTAGACTTTGGTAGCCTATATATGCGATACCAACTTTTAAAATTTCAATACAGGCTGAGAATGCTTGGTGTGAGTTAAGGTGTCCCCTATAAACAGTTAATGGGACCCAACAGCAGTTAAGGCTCAACTGTTATTGCTCCACGTATAATACTGGCCAAGCTCACAATGAAGAACACAATCATGAATATAAATTTTGTAGAGGATCTATGGCCCAATACAGTAAGTAAAGTTATTTAGAACTTTTGTGTAAGCTTTACTTTATTTGTAAAATATAAACAAATTGATATATAATGAATATGCTTTTACAACATGCGCAAAAGCAACGCAAAGAATAATAACACTGTTTTTTAATAGTTAGGGCTCAAGTCAAAGAAAGATGTATGGACAACCGTTCAAACAAGAAAAGGCTACCATCCCTGCCGTTGCTTATTTCCACGACCTCCTTTTCTTTGATTCACCTTGGCACTGATAGCTCTCTCTTTCAAGATTCTTTATTGTGCAATTTACACAATGGCCCATTACCAAATGAGTTATTTAGGATTTTGAGAAATGACCATAATGTTTGGTAAGTATCTGATCAAATAAGTTGTACTATTTTTTTACTAAATTCCATTAAAAACTAAAAATTAAAAAACATTTAATGAAATTCAAAACCCAGAAACGATCTTATTAAATATTGACTATATGTGTTGCATAGGTAAGTGTGCTTTCTTTTTTTTAAGAATTGGTTTAATGTGAAATAAAGAGTATTTTTGTCATTTTATTTAGGGAAATACATGTTACATGTAGTAATAAGATGTAGTAAATAGATGTATTGAGAAAAAATTATTTTAATAAGATTAACTAAGGAATATCCTATGTGAACAAACCTATTTACCAAGTTCCCTAGCAAATATTATACCTAAAGTTATAACAAAGTATATAATTAAGGGGCATTAGTTAATAAATGCCTTAAAAGTCTATTTATATTAGTCCAAGCTAGGGGTGGCCATGGGCCGGGGTGGGCTCGGGCCGGGCCTGAAAATATTTGAGCAATCCCAAGCCCGCTCAGGCCCGACCCTGCCTCATTGTGTAATCCCAAGTCCGTCCAAGTCTGAAAGCTTCTTGCCCAAGCTCGTTGTCCACGTCGAGACACAGTTTCTTTTTTTTCACTTAAATTTTATTGTGTAACAAATTTATAACCTATTTTATTATTTAGCAAAGTTATTTTAGAATGTACTCTTAAGATTAAGAGTAAAAAAAGCCTAAAATTGATATTTTTAAATGTTATCCGTTTATATTCTTTTTGTAACTTTTAACCTTAAAGGAATAAAAACCAAACTAATAATTATATATATATATATATATATATATATATATATATATATATATATATATATAATTAACATTATATCTAATTCTCGGGCCTCGGGTCGGGCCGCACTCAAGCGCGGCTAAGAACACATGCCCAAGTCCGCCCAGAAAAAAATCGAGCTTATAAATTTTACCAAGCCTGGTTCGTGGGCCTATTTATCTTACCAAAGCCCTATTTTTTTATCAGGCGGGCTTGGCGAGCCTCGGGTCTATGGCCACCCCTAGTCCAAGCGATAATCTTTTGGTATTTTAAAAGCATAAACTTTTTAATTAACTAACGATAAGTCCAAACGATACAGTTACACTTATTAATATAGATACATTTACACATATTAATATAGATACAATTGCAATTGCAACTCTATCTACAATAATAATACAACTATATTTACATTAGTAAGTGTAAACGTATCAATATTCATGTATTTACATTAATAATTGTAACACAAATGGACTTATTGAAAAAATTATTTTTAACTTGCCCTTATCGCTAATTTCTATAGAGCCTCGGGATTTATGTAACGTCCTGACCTGAATTTGGGCTACCATTAGGTCAACCCGTACCCGAGTCGAGGTGTTAAGGGGAGAGGGAAAAAGTTCAATTTTATTACTTAAGAAAATCCTTTAATTTGCACCATTTTATAAGGAATGTAAGGTAATTAGATAGGTTTTAATTTAAGAAATAGGTTGTCACTTTAAGTCATTAAATTGATTAACAAGATTTATTTAGAAAATTTTCTTTGAATCCAACAATACCAATAATATGGAAATAAAATATAAAACTCTTGTATTATTAAAACAAATAACCCAAAGTCTAAATAAAAAATTATTCAAACTGTCATAAGTTCAAATGTCTCGAAACATATATTTTTGAAATGTCATGGTAGAGCTCTAATGACGATTCGTTCCGTCTACGGCCTTACCAACGGCCTTGCCAATGTTCCTACCGGAGGTACCTAGGGGTGGGAGTTTTAAACATAAAAGTAAAGGGTGAGCAAAGCGCTCAATGGGGTGGGAGGTACTAAGAAATACATTTTTATACTAAAATATTATTCATATAACGTTTATTTTAGCAATTCCTAAAACGTTGTCATTTAACGGGTATAAAGGCAACTACTATGCAATGCAACCCGAGTTATGTGCTCATTCCCATACTTAACCAATTTGAACCAACTTCTCACATATTTAGAGACCACTTGATCATCTTTATTCACTAATCTCCATTTTAATATTTTCATTAGGTTGTCATTTTTACATTTCCTAAGCACAACCTTATTTTATTTCCATTTTCATCATCCCGTTATCAACATTATCCTTTTTTTAGAATTTACCAAATGATCGCGTACTTTAGCGGGCTCCACACCCTTCATCTACACTACCATATACTCTGGACAGTGATTTTTAATCTTTCACCCTAGGGCTCCGAGCCCTTCGTAACTCTTTCTCGGTTGCATCCAAGCCCATAGTTCTGCATTATTGCACCATTTTTACCATTCTTATGGTTCACATTTACGTTTCACACCGTGTTCATGGCACTCTATTTACCACATTCGTTTTTCACAAAAACGACCGATAAGGTCAAATGAGGAAGTCCAACTATTAGGACCCTCTATTTTACAAAAAAATGCCATTTTACCATTCGTTTTGCCAGGACTTTGTGCAAAATACATTTTCATCATTATAACATCATAAATTGTCGTTTTATGTCCAAAAATCATTCTTCACCATTTTATTTCAAGAAAGTCCCATTTCTTCATATTTCTTTATAAGAAATGCATTTTTACCAAAATGTCCATTTAAGCGTTATGATCATATGTTATCTTAAACATCATTTTTCTTTACTTTATCAACATTTTACAATATGTTTAGGGGCTGAATTTTTCAACTTTCTTGTTTCACCTTGAAACTCGTTTTAATCTTCATTTATCATGTTAAAATATCATGTCATGTTAAAATATCCTCTACTAACATACTACAAATATCTACATATGTGAGGATGGATTTCAACCTAGAAATTCTATAAATATGAACCTAAACATGATATTAACATGAAATCATACTTTATATGCATATTACATTTTAAGATTAAAGTGATATTTGTTCCTAAAAAATCCTTTCAAGTTTAGTTTTCTTTCAAACTATCATTTTTCATAAGAAAACTTTAAATAAATATACTAGAAGATAACTTTGCAAGAATATCAACATTCTAGCATGCATCCTGACATGAGTAAACTTGAAAACATAATGAGGAAAGCCCTATATTGAATTTGAAGAGAAGAACTAAGAATGATGACTTGAAAGCTCCTAAAACTCCAAGAAAGTTCCAAGAATGCTACAACTCATCTTGAAAGCTCCAATAACAACTCTTCAACCCAACTTATTCCTTGGACAAGGCTAAAAATGGGTGTTAAAAGCTTGGAAATGGGTTATATATTGCTAAGAATGAAGGTTTAAAGCTTGAGAATGGATGAACTAGGATTGGTGTTGATACCAAATTTAGTCTGCTGACATAGATCAATAAAGTGAAGACACGTGGCAACAACAAATACTTCCGGGGAACTCACACGCTCCGAGGAACCATACCACAATGAGGAACATTGTTTCCCCGAGGAACGAGAACTCTCCGAGGAACTCTTGAGCACAGAGAAGCTTAGGCGGTCCGAGCTGCACCTCGAACAAAGCATTAATAGTGGGATAACCAACAGTTTGACTGTTCATTAAATGCTTATCATTCAGACGCATACGCTTAAGGAGCATTGAATGTATCACCCTTTCATATGTACATCATTTAATGTATTACCCTTTCACATTACAGCCCCAGGGCTATAAATACATTCTACAATCCTCATTGTAGGGGGACCGGAATTTCTTAAGATAATTTGTAATCGAGAATTCCCATACAGTCAGCAATACCATAACAGTGGACGTAGGCCATTCTTATAAGGATGAACCACTTTAAAAATTCTTTGTCTCATTTATTTATCTGTGATTGAATAATTAGATATGATCTAATTTTTTAAATCAACAGATTGGCGCCATCTGTGGGAAACGACTGGTAATATTGTTTTTCATCAAAAATAATTCATCAGAAATAGCTGATATTCCAGAATCCAGCAATCGAAACGCTGGGAGTCATCTAAATCCATCTGCTCCGCCAAATATTCCAGATCTGGCTGGAATAATGACAAATTTGGCTCAGGGCGAGACCGTCATGCAAGAAATAATGCGTCAACTCATACAGACCCTCCATGGCGGTACACCAACCCATTCAAGACCATGAAGTATTTAAAGAAATACCCGTGCATCTTCTTCGCGTACTAGGCGTACCAATTCATATCGCAATGAGGAGTCTGAAGATTTTTCTTATCAACCTGGATGAACTTCGTCAGTGCGAGCCACAGATACTGAACAACGTATCACTCTCTCCCCAGAAAGGGGCAGTGCGCTAGAAAGATTAAGCAGAGTATCCCCTTTCGATCGATTAGGTCCTAGGAGGAGCAAAAGTCCTCCTAGAGACCCATCGAGGAGTTTTCGACGACCATCAGACTTAAGGGAAGGATCTGCCCAGTCGCGACCAGCTGCTCGTCAAGAGAGATCCCAGGAAGCCATCTCAACGCGATCAGTTGCTCGAACCAACAGGCCCGATGAAGGAAATGATGCATGGAAAGGCTCTATTCAAAGGCTGGAGGATAGATTGGGGGAGATGGTTAAAGCTAAGAATCCTCTACAACGAACCTTTGTTCGAGGAACACCTTTTGTCCAGGCCATTGTAGATTTTCCAACACCATCAAAATTCAAAGCACCTGTTGTGACCCCCGAATATGATGGAAAGACTGACCCTATCCTTCATATAGAACAATACCAAGTTGCAGCCGACATCTATGCTGTTCCAGATGAGATGAGATGCAGGGCATTCTTGAGAACTCTTACCGGATCTGCTCAAATATGGTATAATAATCTTCCTCGGGATAAGATCTCAACCTTTCTTCAACTGGCCGAGTTATTTATTGAGAATTTCTGTTTTGGGGCAAAGCCAGTTAAACGAGTAGCACATTTGTTAAGTGTTAGACAAAAGCCTGGTGAAAGTACCAGAGATTATATAACTCGTTTTAATAACGAGAAACTCGAAGTCATTGATTATGAGGAGAAGACAGCGATTACCGCCTTGATGAGTGGACTACTGCCCAACAAGTTGTACTATACTTTAGCCAAAGATCCACCTAGAACCATGTTAGACCTGATGGGAAAAGCGTCTAAGATTATGAATGCCGAGGAGCCTATGGCTGTGAAGAAGAATATGGATGCCAAATAAACCAAGGTGGAAGGCGATAAAGCTAAGAAAAAATAGCATAAGAACAATGGTAATGACAAACATTCAAAAATAGGTCGGTATGGGACATGATGAAGAAATATGATAATTATACTCCTTTGAAGAAGGATATCAACCATGTTCTAGAGGAAATCAAGAACAATGAGGAACTAAACTGGCCAGATAAAATGAAGGCAGACCCTGACAAGAGGAATAAGGCGAAGTATTGAGAGTTTCATAAAGATCATGGCCATATGACCAAAAATTACATAGCTCTTCAGAATGAGATTGAAACACTCATCAGACGAGGAAAACTGTCAAAGTATGTTAATCATGGAAGCGAAAGAAGAAACAATGACCGAACAAGAGAGAGGTCTAGATCTCCTCATCGAGCAGAGGAGAACAAGAAGAGAAACCATGAAGTTGATCCCGAGGATGACCCCGATCTTCCCAAGAGACCAAGGCAGCCAGAACGAGAGGTATTTTCAATACGCTTTGGGTCATTTGACTGTAATGTTATAATAGGTGGAGATGCAGGAGGAGGAGACCGTACTGTAGAGAGAAAAGCTTACCTCTGTGAGGCTCAAGCTTGCTCGTACATTCAACGAATAAATCTAGCTGAGGAGGATCGCCCGAGAAAGGTGAATAAAGAGAAATTGGTCATTGGTTTCTCAAAGAATGACCTTGCAGGTGTTCTATATCCTCATGATGACCCATTGGTGATTAAGATGAGAATGAAGGAAGTAATAATTTCAAGAGTACTGATCGACAATGGTAGCTCGGCAGACATCATGTTCTACTCGTGCTTCGATAGTTTAAATATAAAGCTATCTCAATTGGAGCCTTATCATAGACCCCTCATCGGTTTTACTGGAGAGAAAGTATTTCCACTTGGGATGATCAAGTTGGATATATTCATTGGTACGTGGCCTGCTTGTCGAACAGAAAGAATACGCTTCTTCATGATGGATAAGAATGTTCAATCATCATATAATATCATCATGGGAAGAGTAGGATTAAAGAAGTTCGAGGTTGTACCATCTACGGTGCATCAGTGCCTGAAATTTCCAACAAACTTTGGAGTAGGAGTTGTGAAAGGTGACCAGAAAGTAGCTCGGGAATGCTATTATTCATCCGCCGAGCAAGAGGAACTGGAGGAATCAAGGAAAAAGACTACTACTTATCAAGTGGAAGAGGGGGAAGAAATTAAAACATTGGATCCTAGAGATGAGTCACAACTCGTGAAGGGTCATGTGGTGGAAGCTACTGAAAACATCATTCTGGACGACGAGCACCCTGAACGGACTACTCAAGTGGGTTCGTCGTTGGAAGCCTCACTAAAGCAGGAATTGATAACTTCCTTAGAAGCAGAAAGCAAACTTTTGCGTGGAGTCATGAAGATATGTCAGGGATAGATCCAAATTTCTTATGTCACGAACTCAATATGAATAAGGAAATCAAGCCAGTGAAGCAGAGAAGAAGAGTGTTCAGCCCTGAGAAGAATCAAGCTATACAGGAGGAAGTCAAGAAGCTCCAGAAAGCTCGCTTCATTGAAGATGTTAAATATCCAAACTGGTTAGCCAATGTGGTGATGGTAAAGAAGAAAAACAACAAGTGGAGGATGTGTGTAGACTTCACCGACCTCAACAAAGCATGCCCAAAGGATCACTTTCCACTGCCCCGAATTGATCAACTAGTCGATGCTACCTCGGGACACGAGCTGCTAAGCTTCATGGATGCTTATTCTAGCTACAATCAGATTAAAATGAAACCTGAAGACAGGGAGAGTACTTCTTTCATTACCCCTAGGGGAACTTATTGTTATAATGTTATGCCTTTTGGTTTAAAAAATGCAGGTGCGACATATCAGAGGCTGATGAACAAAGTCTTTGCTGAATAAATCAGTTACAATATGGAAGTCTATGTTGACGATATGCTGACGAAGAGCAAAAGAGCTGTTGATCATCTAGTTGACTTAAGTCAGACTTTTGATCAACTAGATAAATATCAAATGAAACTGAACCCGACGAAGTGCATAATTGGAGTACGAGAAGGCATGTTTCTCGGATACATTGTCAACCAACGAGGCATTGAAGCAAATCCTGAAAAGATCAAAGCTCTATTAGGGCTGAGATCTCCAACGACGAAGAAAGAGGTGCAAAGTCTTACAGGACGAGTAGCAGCACTCAACAGATTTGTATCACGAGCAACTGATTGATGTCTCCCATTCTTCAAGACACTCCGAAAGACTTTTGAGTGGAATGATGAATGTGAGAATGCTTTTCAAGACTTGAAGAAATACTTGGGAGCACCTCCATTGTTGTCCAGGCCGGTGATGGGAGAAAAATTATACTTGTACCTAGCAGTATAGGAGAATGCAGTTAGCTCGGCGTTGATAAGAGTGGAGAATGGAGTACAAAAACCAATCTATTACACAAGTAAGGCCTTTCGAGGAGCAGAAATTAGATATCCAAGGCAGGAAAAATTGGCACTGGCGCTGATTGAGGCGAGTAGGAGAATGAGGCCATACTTCCAGGCTCATACCATAGTAGTATATACTGATATGCCATTGAAGCAAGCTCTTCATAAACCAGAAAAATCAGGGATATTGATGTACTGGGCAATAGAGCTCGAAGAATACGATATAGTCTATGAACCCAGATCATCGCTAAAAGGGCAAGCTGTAGCAGATTTTATAGCAGAGTTCACATATCCTGATACCCCCGAGGAGCAAAAGTTTCTCGCCGATCAACCTGTGGATGTTACAGGATCAACAAACACAAGCTCAGACCAACTCCGGTTGGTAAAAGAGTGGATGTTACAGGATCATCAAATTCGAGCTCAGACCAACTCCGGTTGGTAAAAGGGCAAGAAAAGATGGTCGACGAAGAGCGAGAAATATCAGGGGAAGAAGAAAGGAAGCAACAAATATTTCGCTGAGGAACTCTATCAGATCAGAAGTTTGAAGACGAGTTACTTATATGGAGGCTATATGTAGATGGCTCATCTTGCACAACAGACAGTGGGGCAGGGATAGTTTTGAGCACTCCGGACGAGGTCGACATGGAGTACGCCCTACGTTTCCAATTCAAAGCTTCCAATAATGAAGCTGAGTATGAGGCCATGATTGCAGGTCTTAATTTGGCAAAAATTATGGAGGCGCAGCAAATTATTGTCTTCAGTGATTCTCAATTAATTGTAAATAAAATATTGGGAATATATGCAGCCAAAGGAGAATTAATGATCAAATACCATGCAAAGGTGATGGAGTTGGTATCAGAATTTGCTGCAATTCAGCTGGTCAGAATACCAAGAATGGAGAATGCAAGAGCAGATACCCTAGCTCAATTAGCATCAGCTACTCCACCCGAGCTACGAAGAACAATTCCAATTGAAGTTTTAGCTGGTCGGAGTATAGATGAAGATCTGGCGTTGAACTTTATCACCCTTGATTTAGGACCATCTTGGATGGATCCCATCAGGGCATATATTGAGGAGGGAGAACTACCAATTGATAAGCTCGCAGCCAAGAAATTAAAGTTTAAAGCTGCTCGGTATGTATTAACTAATGGTGTTTTATATAGACAAGAAATTATGGCAGGTTTGTAAAGATGCGTTCATCCCTCCGAGGTGAAAGACTTTATTGAAGAGATCCATGAAGGGTCCTGCGGAGCCCATGTAGCAGGTCGGATGCTTTTGCAAAGGATGATGACGCAAGGATATTACTGGCCGATGATGAGGGCTGATTGTGTAGCCTATGCCAAGGAATGTGACAAGTGCCAGCGCTTTTCCTCCATCCGAAGAACTCCACAGGCATTGTTGACACCCATCACTTCCCCTTGGCCATTTGCCATGTGGGGAATAGATTTGGTTGGACCACTGCCAACGACTAGAGGAAGGTTCAAATACCTCGTCGTCGCAGTGGATTATTTTACTAAATTGGTGGAAGCTGAGCCTCTCATTGATATGACGTACGAGAAAGTGTACCAATTTATTTGGAAGAACATCATTTGTCGATATGGTCTTCCTCATGCTTTCATCACAGACCATATAACACAATTTGATAACGAGGAGTTCGCTGCCTATTGTCATCAATCAAATGTGTTGAAGATCCACTCAGCACCAGGCCATCCTCAAAGCAATGGACAAACTGAAGTGACAAACAAAACACTGCTGAATGGTTTGAAGAAAAGACTGGACGATGCAAAAGTAAATTGGATCCACGAGTTACAGTCAGTACTGTGGGCTTACCGAATAACTCCCCGAGTAGCAATTGGAGAATCTCCATATATGCTAGCGTTTGGAAGTGAAGCTGTGATACCTGCCGAGTTGGGCCTCCCAACACACAGGGTACTGAATTTCAATTCCCCTGTCAGCGACTTAATAAGAAGATTGGATTTAGACATGCTCGAGGAAGTTAAAGAAGAAGCAGCCATCAGAAATGCTGCATACCAACAACGAACAGCTTTGTTCTACAACAAGAGAGTGAAGAAGTGCGATCTGAAAGAAGGAGACTATGTGCTGAAGAAAGTAATTCAAAAGCACAATAAGCTGGAGACAAACTGGCATGGACCATACCGAGTTACAGAAGTTTTTCGACCAGGAACTTACCGAATAGCAACTCTAAAAGGGGAGGAGTTTAAGAATGCATGGAACGCAGAGCACCTGCGCAAGTATTATCAGTGATGAATAAAATGAATATATTCTGCCGAATTCTTTCTTTTTATTGAAAGTTTTTCGGGGAATACTAGTGCTACACACTACTCGGCAAAGCTCAGGCTGCTCAAAAAAATTTCTCGAAAACGCCAACTAAGGTTGGTCGAGAAACCTATATTCCTCCGGGAAGTAAAGCTACCAATATTCCTCCGGGAAGTAAAGCTACCTGTATTCCTCCGGGAAGTAAAGCTACTTGTATTCCTCCGGGAAGTAAAATTTGTATTCCTAAGGGAAATAAAACTATATGTTTCTCGGGAAATAAAAGTATTCCTAAAAATGCCAACTTATGTCGGTTAGGAAATAAATATATTCTCGAAAATGCCAACTTGAGTTGATCGGGAGGTAAAATTATTTCAAAAAAGACTAACTATGGTTGGTCGGGGATAGAAACCCACCAACTGTAGTTGGTCGACAAGGAAAATTTACCGACCTTGGTTGGTCGAAAACATTTAAGATAAAAATCTACCAACTATAGTTGGTCGGGGATAAAAACCCACTAACTGTAGTTGGTCGACAAGTAAAATTTAAAGTGATTGAGAACCATTTTTTATACTCGTAACTTTTTAATTATTACTAAGTTGGTCGAGAAACAAAATATTATTTTTGCCAAATGACTACCACAAGTTCAAACTACTCGACAATAAGTTGATCGACAAACTATACAATATTGTTATCTTTTTATCACATACACATGCACAAATATAAAGTGTTTTACAAGACAATAGCAATTAAGATTGCGAACAAAAATGAAAGCCTTTCATTAAATCCAAAAACAAATTACATTGATAATGAAAAAACAAGTTACATTGATATTGAAATGTATACTAACTATTACATAAAAATTCCTACTCTACTGGTCTTTTCCCCTCTGCTTTTGACACAGGTTCCTCGCCAGCTGGCGGATCATTTAAAGCCAGGGGAGAATTTATGAAGTTGAGATCCTTTAACATCCTGATATTCATCACGGATGGTCGATCTAAGAGGTGCTCGGGACGAGATACCTCGGCATTTGAATGGAGATTGTAGTCACCGAGATATTTGGAAATCAAGCATCGGGGAATGGCCCGAGCAGGGATCCAACTCATATCCAGTTTGAATGGTGGCACGGGTAAGTCGAGCAGCCCAGGATCATGATAGTCCCACAAGTAATGACCCTGTTCGAGTTGCAGCACACCTAAGGCATTCAACCATCCTTGCTTGTAGCCTTCATTATTGGCATTCTGGATACGATCGTCCAAGTGATAGAGAGCTTCGTTGTATCCAGCCATCCAGAATTCCCTGGGCTGTTTGTGGAATCGATATGTTAATCTATCCAGCTGCTCGTGGAGATTTTTGATGAAGATCTCTTTATTCTCCAAGGTAGATTTCTACGTGGAAAGCTTCTCTTCCAGGTCCCTGATCTTCTTTGACATTTCAGCCAACGCCTGGTTCTTCGCCATTAACTGGAAGGCCTGGTTCTCTAAGGCAGACTGAGTCCTCTGTTCCTCGACAGGAATCCGAGCTGCTCTTGTTCGTCCCCGAGGAGCTCTTACTCGACCACGAGAAGGTGTAGAAGGGCCAGACCTCTTCAAGGTTTCCAACTCGTCCCTCAATTTGGCGTTCTCGACCTCCAAGAATGAGAATCCCTCATCATTCACTGGGATTAAGGCGTTTGAAGTAGAAGCTACAGACTTCAACTGTGACAACTCTCTTTGAAGATTGTTATTTTCTTGCTCTAATAGTTCAGCTATCTGTCTGCACTCCTCGACTTCGCCCTTCAGAGTTCTCTCCCTCACCTCGTAGCCAGCAAAACGCTTCTCGTACCCCTTGTCAGCATTGAGTTGCTGGTACTTCTTCTCGTACCCCTCATGCAACAGGGCAGTGGACTCTTTGTATTGTTGCTGAACATCTTCAAGGGTGCCTTGGAGATCCTCGATCATGTCGTAATAAGCCACATTATTGGCCACTGCTCGATCAAGTAGACACTTCAGATATTGGTATACGTCAACTGCTTGTTCAGAAGCATCTTGGCCGAGGATGTCGACGACTTATGCTGCACTCAGGTCTGTATGACCAGCCTTAAAGTATTCATTACATTGTCGCAACAGCTTTGTATCATGGGCACATAGTAATTCCATCCTGGACAGAAACTAGTAGAGAAAGAAAAAGAAATAATCAATAAGAATCAAGACAGAGTATGAAGAAGAGCCAACAGTATGAATAAACACAAGTTCAAGTTTTATTATATCATAAAAGTCAGAAGTACAAGATTTCAGAGTTACATATTCATGGGTACAATTGACAAAAGAAAAATATAAAGATAAACCCGAACAACTATACACCTTTTCCTTGTCTCCTAAAACCTTCTCGGAAGGCTGGGACGAGGAAGTAGGTTGCTCGGAAGGAGTAGAAAGTTGCTCGGGGAGCGCCAGCAGTTGCTCGGAAGAAGTAACGATTTGCTGAAGTTCCTCGGCAGCAGGCTGGATGGCTGGGGGATGATCTCCCATCACCATAGAAGACTCTTCGGAGGCAGCTTCGTCCTCTTTTAAGTCTTCGGGTGTTGGAGGGGGACCAGGGACGTGTTGCTGAAAGAGTTCGGAATTTTCATCCACTTTCATCTCCTGAAGAGCAACAACCCATCCATCCCTAAAGTATTTGAGACTGCCATAGTCCACTTGCGACACCATGGCAGCCAATCCCTTGTTCCACCCCTTGTCCCAGCCAGCGCTGAAGGACTTCTTCACAGCCATTTTCCTTTTCAACTTTTTTGAGGAAAGCTTCTCGGACAGCAGGTCATCAGCAGCTTTCAGTTTTCTCTCAGCCTCCTCCTTCTGCCGATTTACCTCCCGAAGTTGAGACAACTCCTCTTCAGCAACCTTGAGCTTATTCTCTAGCTCTCCAGCATTCTTGAGCTTCTCGTCGAGCTCTTTATTTTTCTCCTCCAAGTCCTTTATTCTCTTCTCCAACTCTTTGGAGACTTCAACAGCTTGAGCTTTTTCCTGCTCGGTGGAGGCAAGCTTCTTCTCCCAAACAGCCTTGTCAGTAGCATATGTCTGGTGAGAATCCTCTAGAGACTTAATAGCTTCCTCCAGAGCTCCCTCCACACTAGACGAGGAGCATGAAGCTTTAATCGCCTCGTCTTTCTTCACAATTATATTAAAGCAGCTCGTCAACTGTGAAAAGAAAAAGAAAGCAAGTTAGAAACAGAAATAACAAGGGAAATATGAAAAGTTCAAAGCAAGAACACTTACAGAAGCAAGGTGGCGAGCAGCTAACAAGGTGACCATGTCCCGAGTAAGGTTTTCTTCAGTACCTTGGACCTCGGGAATGATCCAAGTCTTCATCGAGCTCATGGCAGAGCTCGGGGGAATAAAAGTTGGAACACCAGCTCCACTAGTCGGGGGCTGAGAGATAGTGTCAGCCAAATTGACTGAGGAGCTTTTCTTCAGCTTCCTCGGGGGAGCAGGAATAGATTCAACCAAGGAGGAACTCTTGGTCGGTGATATTACAATCACCTCTCCTGGAGCAACAGCCTTGCTCGGGGACACTGGAGGCTTCTCGACAATCTTCACATTAGGGGCAACCGAGGAAGATCCATCAGTTTTCTTTGTCCCCTCCCTTGGGACATAAACCTTACTTCTTTTTGCCTCTCCAGCACCAGAGGCAGTTTTCTCAAAAAGGGTGGGAGGTCTTCTCTTCTTCATCCTTTCACTTAAAGGAATGTGTGATTCAGGCGAGGAGCTGGTGGAAGTTGGTACTGGCTCTGCGTCACTTATCACCGGACGAGCAGTGAAAGAAGTGGTGTATCTCTTGTACTGCAGCAGATACGAGGTTGACCTAATGTGCTCGTCGGCAACACTCTGATGCAAACTCCAGATAAGTTTCAAGTGCCTTATATTCATGTCTGCCTCTTTTGGACACTTTCTTTTGCTATCAACTGCAAATAAATAAATAAATAAAATATCAGTAGCACATTTTATCAAACACAAAAGAAGCATGATTTCAAAATAAATAAAATAAAATAAAAATAACCTATCTCATTGCCATAGGGAGGGCATCTGGGACCCTAATAAACTTCATCTCCAGATAAAGGAGCATGTTGCCAATTTTTTATGACAACCCCGTGCTCAAAATAATCCCTATTAGCATCCGGGAGATTGACTACTAACGCCCTATTCAAAAGTCTAGTTTTTAAGTAAAAGGTGTTATCACAAACTGCCCATTTATAGCAAAACATGATTTTTGGAATCCCTATGCGAGTTCCATGGATTTAATTTAACCTATGCACCCCGTTAACTATTCTCCATGTATTGGGGGCTATTCTTGCAGGAACAACGTCAAAGTATTGACAAAATTCCAGACATAAGGGATTGGGTGGAAAAGAAAATCCACACTCAGCAATAAATAGACTGGGGAACCAATGTCCCTCAGCCAAGCGAAAATAATCAGAAGGCTCGGAAAGCTCTTCCAGAACAACCCAGGAGGGAATAGAAAAATCAGAGCGAAACTTATCAAGAGATTCAACAGGGTAAACCATGATGAATAAAAGAAATGAAGAAGAAGGAAAAAAATCTTACAGAAAAAGAGTGGATCTGATGACAACGGACGATGGAAGAGATGAATACACAGGAGAGAAAGAGACGATGGAAAACTCGAAAATACAAATTTGAAAAGGTAGAAGACGGTGGGAGTGTCTGTGAAGTTTAAATACCTTGCCTTGGGAAATGGTAAAGTAATGATTACAAAAAGAAATAATTACGCTACCGGCGGCTAGAGGAACAAAAAGGGCGCGGAAATCGAAGCGAGAAGAAACGATTACGCTACCGGTGGCTAAAAGTACAAAAAGTACGCAGAGATCGAGGCGGTTGTGAAAATTCAAAAAAGTCTGATTCTACGAATTTGGAAAGAGAAATAAATACAAGGGAAACACTCCTAAAAATCAGGAGGACTATTTAAAGCTATCATATTCCGAGAAAGAATGTTCCATACTCCTCAAATTTCGAACTATGAAACATTGGGGGCTTCTGTTGATACCAAATTTAGTCTGCTGACATGGATCAATAAAGTGAAGACACGTGGCAGTCTACGTGGTAACAACAAACACTTCTGAGGAACTCACACGCTCCGAGGAACCATACCACAACGAGGAATACTGTTTTCCCGAGGAACTCATACGCTCCGAGGAACGAGAACTCTCCAAGGAACTCTTGAGCACCGAGAAGCTTAGGCGGTCCGAGCAACTCAGGCGGTCGGAGCTGCACCTCAAACAAAGCATTAATAGCGGGATAACCAACAGTTTGACCGTTCATTAAATACTTATCATTCAGACGCATACGTTTAAGGAGCATTGAATGTATCACCCTTTCATATGTACATCATTTAATGTATTACCCTTTCACATTACTGCCCCAGGGCTATAAATACATTGTACAATCCTCATTGTTGGGGGATCGGAATTTCTTGAGATAATTTGTAATCGAGAATTCCCATACAATCAGCAATACCATAACAGTGGACGTAGGCCATTCTTATAAGGCTGAACCACTTTAAAAATTCTTTATCTCATTTATTTATCTGTGATTGAATAATTAGATATGATCTAATTTTTTACATCAACAATTGGGAATGAAGGAGGGGGCCTGAAAGTGTAGAGAGAGTGTATAAAAATCTGATGGAAATGAAAAGAAATGGGTTCTCTCCACCCTCTCACCTCTATTTAAACCTGGTACACCTATATGATCTCAGTGTAGAATAAATCCCACTAACCTAGGAGGACTTACGAAATGTTCTCGGCCTCATCACCTAAAGAGGTTGTCTCTGTAATTGGAGTGCTCGGCCCGCCTATTTACCTTACGATGGGATACACATACATCCATGTGAACATTTACATGCCAAACATACCTTATCAACCATGTGGAATCACAGTCGCTAAGATTGGTTACCTCATGATTATCCAGAGGTCTCGTTATCAAAACAGTTCCGCGCCTTAAGGTATACAGGTGTAAATTATAATAAATGTGTATAAATATGTAACTGTCTGAATTATAAGGGCACTCCATCTCTTTGTAAATATCTGATATCCACATATAATATACCTTCTCAAAGCTGGGGTTGTATCAGAAAAACCCTAAACTGTAACCACGTAAAGTAATGCAATAATAACACCGTGGACGTAGGCTTCCGATTCAAGGGCCGAACCACATAAAAATCCTTTTGTTCTCACTGTCTCTCATCCTCATTCCTTGCGATAATCATTTCTTATCAAGTGTTTCTCTTATTATTTGTTACCTCCATTTTTGGACGTTAACAAATTGGCGTCGTTTGTGGGAACGTTGTAACAATCCATTGTAGTTCCTACCTAAAATCACTCACTCAGATTCTCAACAGAGACAGTTTGAATGGCGGATCACCCTGAAAGCAGTCGCATGGCGGAGGTACAGACGCCATTTACCCCTATCAAGGCTGGCGACTGAACAGCATATTAGTAAGCATCGCTAAAGGGCAAGAGGTGATACAGGAAAGTGTCAGGTAATTGACACACACCTTCCAGACCAGGCCACCGGTGCCCAGCCTGGAAAATGTGACTCCCAAACTTGAAGCATCTAGGAGCGGCGACAGGTGACTTCCTTCAGCTTCTCACAAGGAGAGGCGGTATGAATACCGTATACGAGCCCTAAAAAATACCCGGAGACTGAATTTGAGATCTGGTGCTAACACCTGTTCCTCCAAGAGAACCCGCTCGGAGCGTTGCTAGATGTACTCTCCCAGGGATACCTCCTCCATCCAATAATCCAAACACTTTGATGATCAGTCATATTCAGAGGAATGCTTAAGCGCGTTTGAGCAATTGAGCAGAGGATCAGCATTCGACCAATATGGGCCCGCGTTGTAACCACTGGCAAATGTTGGTGGCATCACGCAAACGGTCTCAAAGAAGCATATCAGGAAGTACGGCTGTAAATCGGGCTGGGTGAGCCGGGCTTGGGGTTGCTCAGGCTCGGCCCGAACTCACTTACCCATGCTCAAGCCCGAGCTCGGCCCGAATTATGTTTTCCCACCTAGGCCCGAACTCGGCTCACAAGTATTACGGGCTTCGGGCCCGATTTCGGGCAGGCCCGATTTCAATTTTTTTTTGTTAAAAAAGTTTGAATTAATTTTTTTTCTTGTATTTCCATCATGGACAAAATTACACATTAAAATATAATTGATATTTCATGAAATAAAATATATAATTATGAAATGTATTAAATTAAAACAAGGGAAATAAGAGTGAAAATCTACAAATGCCTATTAAATTTCATACATTTAGCAAAATTTGATCACTACCAAAGGCCTATTGTGACTTGAGCAATTATTAAATCAAATACCCATAATGAGATTAGCAATAAAATCACAAAATTAAAAATCACATGTAATCTAATGTATTGTAACAAATAATTTTTTTTTAAAAAAGTACTAAATGAAATAAAAAAATGAAACCTAATTAAACAATGTTAACAAAAATATGTTATATTATATAAATTATTTATTTATTTATTTATAAATATGAAGTTCGGGCTTCGGGCCCAATTCGGGCTTGGCAAAGTTCGGCTCAAGCTCGGCCCGAAATTAATTCGGGCTTGAAATTTTGGCTCAGGCTCGGCTCGGCTCAAACTCAAATAAAGCTCGACCCGAAAATAACGGGCCGAACGGGCGGGCTTCGGGCCTCGGGCGCTCAATTTACAGACCTATCAGGAAGGTTCGCTACCAGGATTTCCGGTCGATCTGCCTAAGCGTCAACAGAAGCCGGGGAGACCTCCCAAAAGGAAAGTTCAGCCAAAAGTTGAGGACGAGAAGATGAACCATCCAAGAACCATTCATGGAAAGGCTCCATCCATCGCTTGGAAGTCAGCCTCGGTGAAATAGCCAAGTCAAGGAATCCCCTTCAGCGAAATTTCAAAAAAGGATTGCCCTTTGTGTCCTCTATCGTAGCATATCCTACTCCAGTAAAGTTCAATCCACTAGTCATCACTCCGAAATATGATGGAAAGGCAGATCCCATCCTACATATTGAATAATATCAGGCCGCCGCAGACATCTACTCCATCTCGGATTAAATGAGGTTTCGAGAATTCTTCAGTACTACAATCGTCTCGGCTCAGATATGGTACAACAGTCTACCCAGGACACAAATTAAGAGTTTTTAGCAATTGGCCAACCTATTTGTTAGGAATTTCTACTTTGGCGCTAAGCCAAGAAAGCAAATTGCCCACCTGCTCAGTATCCATCAGAGGGAAGATGAGAGCACCCGTGATTACATCACCCAATTCAACACTGAAAAGCTAGAGCTAGTTGACTACAATGAGCCCACTGCCATCATAGCCCCGATGAGTGGGTTGAAACCATGCAAGCTATTTTGGGCATTAGCCAAGGAGCCGTCCAAGACCATGACTGAGATATTAGCAAAAGATGGAAAGATTATGAACGCAAAAGAGGCGATAGCGGCTAAAGAGTCCGAAGATTCAAAGCCCTCTGGTAACAACGGGAAGTAGGAGCAAAAGGACAAGAAGGGCGACAAGCTAAGAAAGTACGAGGAGTACACACCCCTCGCAGTGGGATTCCACCACATCCTTGAGGAAATTCGAGAAAGTAAATATCTCAGATGGCCGGGAAAGCTAAAGTTATCAAAAAATAAGAGAGATAGAAGTAAGTATTACGAACTTTATAAGGACCACGGCCATAATACCGACCATTGCATAGCCTTAAAGAACGATATTGGAGGGCTTATAAGTAGGGGCAAGCAGTCAAAATATATTAACAATGGTGTTCGACCAAATTCAGAAAAAAAAGTAAAGGTAGAAGACATTCGAAGTCGCCCTATCGGAGTCGCCCTATCGGAGAGCGATCGACAAGAAAATGGCGAGGGAAGATAACTCTAATGACGATCGAGATCTCCCTAAAAAGCCTAAGGAACCTATACATGACGTCGGTATGATAGCTTTTGATTGTCACTTCATTACTAGAGGTGGAGCCAGTAGAGGAGAAGACCTGGCAGAAAGGAAATCCTACCTTCACGAGACCCAATCTTACGAGCAAGTGCAGGTCAATATGACATCAAGCTCCAATAACAGGCCAAGAAAAGAAAACAAAGACAAGTTAATCGTCGGCTTCTTAAAGGACGACCTCTCAGGGGTGTTATATCCCCACGACGACCCTCTGGTCGTCACTATGGTCATCCATAAAGGACTAATAGCAAGGATCCTCGTGGATAATGAAAGCTTCGCGGACGTAGTTCTATAGTTATTACAAGAAGATGAAACTGGAATACGTGGAGCTCGCGCCCTATCATCAGCCTCTGATCAAATTTTCAGGAAAAATGATGTACCCATTAGGGACAGTAGAACTAGATATTATGGTCGGCATCTGGCCGATCAGTCGAACAGAGAAAATACGATTCCTTATCCTGGATAAGAACATGCTCTCAGCCTATAATGTTATCTTCAGAAAGGTCGGCTTAAAGAAATTTAAAGTTGTCCCATCTACAGTGAACCAGTGTTTTAATTTTCCAACCCACTTTGGGGCAGGCATCATAAAGGGCAATCAAAAGGTGACGCGTGAATGTTATCTCATTTCGGCAGATCAGGAAGGATGAAAAAAATTGACGATCACCTACCATATCGAGACCATCGATCCCCGGGAGAAGGCAAAACTGGTCAAATGGCAGCATGTCGAAGAGATCGAGACAGTCCCACTTGACGATAGCCATCCAGATTAAACAGTACAGATCGGGTCATCATTGGATCCTCTTCTTAGGAAAGAGCTTATCATTTTTCTGAGGCAACGCAAAATCATGTTCACTTGGATCTACGAGGATGTGCCGGTAATAGATCCCGGCTTTTTATCACGAGTTAAATGTGATGCAGGGCACCAAACTGGTCAAGTAGAAATGAAGAGTTTTCGACACCAGCAAAAATCAGGTAGTTCATGTCGAAGTCCTCAAACTGCAGAAATCTAACTTCATTGACGAAGTCATGTACGCAGAATGATTGGTCAACGTCATTATGGTACTAAAAAAATGACAAGTGGAGGATGTGTGTTGATTTCATCGACTTGAACAAAGCCTACCCAAAAGACTTTTTCCCATTATTGAGGATTGATCAGCTCGTCGACGCCACAGTAGGCCACCAACTCTTCAGATTCATGGATGCTTTAGATTACAACCAGATCCAAATGAAGCCCTCGGATAGAGAAAAATTTTCCTTTATAGCCCATCAAAGCACCTACTATTATAACGTCATGTCGTTCGACCTCAAGAACGCGGGCACTCCCTATGAGAAATTGGTAAACAAGGTTTTTGAGGACCAGATAGAGGTTAATATAGAAGTTTATGTGGACGACATGATCACCAAGTGTAAGGTGGCAGCCGACCACATCAGGGGCGTCGATGAGACCTCGATAAATAAGAAAAATATCAGATAAAGCGGAATACCACCAAGTGCATCTTTGGAGTGAAGGAAGGAATATTTTTAGGTTTTATTATAAACCATCGAGGGATCGAAGCCAATCTTGACAAAATTTAGGCCGTTATCAACACGATGTCTCCAACAATGAAGAAAAAAGTACAAAGACTAATCGGGCGTGTTACGGCACTCAACGAGTTTATCTCAAGAGCCACTGTAAGTGCTTGCCTTTTTTCAAAGTGATACGGAAGTCCTTTGAATGAAACGAAGAGTGCGAGCACGCATTCATATAACTTAAGCGATATATGGGCTTCTCGCCCCTCCTATCGCGACATGTTGTAAGAGAAACACTTTGCTTGTACCTTACAGTATCTGAATCCTTCGTCAGCTCAGCGCTAGTGAGGTTGGAAGAAGTGGTTCAAAAACCTGTTTATTATACCAGAGAGCATACCAAAGGATCGGGGTCCGATATCCGTAAATGGAGAAGTTGGACCTCGCACTAAGGGAAGCCTTGCAAAGAATGAGGTCGTATTTTCAGGCTCACACCATAGTGATCTACACCGACTAACCACTGCGATAAGTCCAACACAAACCTGAAAAGTCTGGTCGGCCTATGGAATTTCCGGTTGAACTAAGCTCATATGATATTCGGTATGAAATGAGGATCGCAATAAAGGGGCCGGTATTGGCAGAATTATTGCAGAGTTCACTTACAACCAGAAACTGGCGGAGAAGAGTCCTCCGGGAGAGAGATCTACCCCTAGTAACGAACCACCATGCCTGGAAGAAACCACGAGCACGGTAAACTCAGAGTAGACTCCTCAAGGAGAGAGCTCTATCAAAGGAGAAAAGGGACACCACGAAAATTCTCACCAACTCTTTAAGTACGAGAAAATGAAGGAAATCGACTTCACACCAGATTGCCCAATATGGAAGTTATATGTCGACGGATCGGCCTATTCAGCAGGGAGTGGTGATGGCATCATACTAGCCTCACCAGATGATATAGATATGGAATACACCTTATGCTTCCAGTTTAAAGCTTCCAACAATGAAGAAGAATACGAGGCCCTGATAGCAGGGCCCAGCCTAGTAGCGTCTATGGGCGCCAAGCATATTGCAGTATACAGTGATTCTCAACTAGTTGTCAACCAGATATGGGGAGTTTATGAAGATAGGGAGGAATCCATGGCAAGGTACCTAGAAATAGTTCAGCAGAGGTTAGGCAGATTCACATAAGCAAAAGTGTTTAGAATCCCCAGGTTGGAAAATGTACGAGCGGACACCCTAACCAGATTAGCTTCGATAACCAGAAGGTCGCTAAGAAGAACCACACCAATCGAAGTTCTTGCGCAGAGGAGCATTGAGGCACCACTTCACATAGCAGAGATGAGCCTGGGACCTTCCTAGATGGATCTCATAAGGGTGTATATTAAAGAGGGAAAGCTTTTGACAAACTCACACGAAGCCAAAAAGCTGCGCTATAAGGCAATCCAATATGTTTTGGAAGCAGGAGTATTGTACAGGAGATGGTATACCGTCTCACTTCTGAAAGGTGTTCATCCACAAGAAGTCAACAAGCTCGTCAAGGAGGTACCCAAAGGATGTTGTAGGGAACATTCGGTCGGTACATCATTGATTAAGCGAATAGAAACCCAAGGGTATTACTAGCCGACCATGAAGACTGACTGTGAAGATTACACGAGGAGATGTGAAAAGTGTCAATGATTCGCAAAGATCCACCATTACCTAGGGGCTCCAGTAACCCCGATTGTGTCACCTTGGTCGTTTGTCATGTGGGGGATAGACCTGGTCTGGCCGTTGCCGAGAACGAAAGGACGGTACAAATGCCTTATGGTGGCAGTAGACTACTTTACTAAATAGGTGGAAGCCGAGCCCCTGGTAGAAATGTCGTATGAAAGGGTATTTCAGTTTATCTGTAAAATGATCATATGCCGCTATGGTGGTAACCTTGCGACTCCTCGTTGATGTTATGAAGGTAACCTTATGACGTTGGCAAGTCTCTGGAGGTACCCTAGTGGCTCCACAAAGTCTTCAACGACTCCCTCGCAAAACTTCTAAATGTAAAATGTCACATTGCATGAATTCTAAGTGTAAAAAATCTACATTATGAATTTGCAATGTAGACAATCACATTACAATTTCTCACTACGAAATTTCATATTTATTTTTTTTTTCAAAATTCGCATTTAAATTATTAAAAATGAACATATATCAACAAAAATTGAGTAAAAATTAAATTTCTCACTTCAAAATTGCACAATGCAATTTCTGATTCACATCCAAAAAAATACTTCCAAAATTTGAATTTAAAATTTTCAAATTTTGAACTTCAAAATGAAATATCCTTCATGGATCTCTTTTTAAAAGAACTCATTGAGATATTTTCAAATATATAAATTTCATCCCATATGGACTTATATTTCGGGAGGAATTTGATATGAATGTTTGCACACAAAGGACAAAATAGGTATAAGGAGAGAATTTGTCCGTACAAAAGCGTTTGGGCTTCTCACAAAAGAAATTTTGCACATAGGCTAATTATATTACATGTTTTATACTCTTTCACTTAAATTCACTTAAAAATTATATAGAAATTTCTACAAGGAAAAATTTTAAAGAAAATTTTGAATTTAGTCCTCATGTAATTTAATGATTTTAATTACTCATTTTCGTAAAACAACATTATAATGAGAGACATTATCTATCTGAAAATGCCCAACAATATATGAATAAATACCAATGGAGATACATTTCTAAGACCGCACTATGTGTGCCACAAAATTGCACCAAATAATGTGATTATGCATAAAATTGTGATACAATAAATGGCTTTAATATAATGTACCACCATTTATTGCATTGACACATAATTTGTTGTAAATATATTATAATTTCCTAGTGCACAAAGAGATTTTCATTTATTAATCATATTTTTTAGGGTTCATTTGATTGTCATTGATTAATTTTTCATAGAAAATACTTGCTTTAGTTCATTTTTTTACTTTGGTAGTGCTTGATATTAAATAAATTTTATGAAAAGTATAGTTATGTGAAATGTTCTCCATGGTTTTATCATTTTTCATTCAAAACATTTTGTACTCAACCTTGGAGAATTGATTTCCATAGATAATTTCAACGATGTTATCAAACCACTCCTTATCTTTTCTACTCATTTTTCAACTTCTTATAAGAATGAACTATTTATAATCATTGTTTAAACTTTGTAATCAATCATAGCCTTGAATTAAAAGGACTTATAAGCTATAGTGCCCAGTTTTTAGGTTTTGGATGCTTAGGTTCATAATTAAATAAAACAAAACCTTAGGTCCTGAGCACATACAAATTCTTTCCCATTGCGATTTTTGGAATTTGGATCTCTAATTAACCATTATTTATCCTCGTCCTTCATCCCCTCTAGAAACAATCACGGGAAAAACTTAAAAAAACCATTAACTTTGTTTCCTCTAACAACATACATTCTCTTACACCAATTTTTAATTAAAAAAATTAGAATTAGGTACAAACTACGGTTGCCACATATTTCATCTATAAAATGATGAAATTTAATTCACAATTAATTCAATACACAATATATATATATATATATATATATATATATATGACCTCAAACATAAAAATACCAAATTCGAAATCATCGTGAAAAGTAAAAATGAAGATTAATAACTTCAAAATTATCTATGCTTCATGGTTCTCTTTTATAAATTTCGTGGAGAGCAATCTACGAAAAAATCATGTAAATTTGAATTGTAATTTGTGAGATACTTAAATTAAAAGTGTAAAACTAGAAAGGTTGAGAATGAAAATTTTGCAAGCTTTAAATTTATTTTTCTTTTATAGAGCTATTTTTTATAGATCTCTTTGAGAGTTTTCAGAATATATAAATTTTGTGTAACTTTAACTCATGTTTTGATAAATTTTCAATTTTAATGTTTCACTACAAAAATGCGAAAATGTATAAGAAAGAAAGAACAATCCTTAGCAATCACACTCTAGAATACCGTGGTTTAGAAAATATGATCACATCCAAAAATAATTTGTCATGGGCCATAGCATAAAACTTACAAATTAAAATCTGTTCTCGTAAAGAGGCGGAAATAGTAATTTTCTTTTCAAAGAAAATAATATAAATTTAATAATCCTACCCAGAACAAGAATGACTCATTTCCGTATCTCACAATTTTTATTGAGTTATTGATTTTTTAACCATTCAATATGAATGGAGATTTTAATCATCAATAAAGAACCCATTAACAAATTTGGACTAAAAAACAAAGAAGGGGAGAGATGGGGGTACTCCGGTAAATTAAGCAACCCACTCGGTGACCTTTTATATATATTTCGTTTGCTATAAGTTTGTATTTGGTTGTCAACAAATGTGTATGGAATTTCAAAACCTAAAGTTTTGGTGAAAGTTTCTTCTTCACCCCTTTTGTCTCCCTCCCTCCTTAGCCCCCAGTGGTTTAATTGGTTCATGGATATTGTTTTCCAGTGGGCTCTTGGGGGGTGGTTTCTTATTCCAGATTGCATGGCAACGCTCAAAACTTCAATCTCAACAAGCAAAACACACCCTCTCCTTCTCTCTCTTGCCCTATTCTTCATCCTCCTCATTCTCCTTCAATCCTCAGCTGCTTCTCTTAAACCATCCATGGCCACCTCAAATATTCCAACCCAAAGGCTTTTCTCGGACCCTTCTACCTCTACAACGAAATTGAACCCAAAAGTCACGAAAACTTATGGTGACAAAGAGTTTAAAGCCGGTGCTCATGAGGTTCCTAGTGGACCTAACCCTATATCGAACAAGTAAGTCAATCAATTCCAACTTCCGTGATCCAGTTGAAGATATGGTGATAAGAGTTGTTTGTAACGGTGCTATAAATGTTGTCAACTTTATGATAAGTAACTCATTAGTTGCCATTTAATGCTCCTTGTCCTCACTGATAACTTACCTTCCTTGTTATCGTCATCATCCTCAGCATCTTTCTCTCTCTCTCTAGACTTGTATAGCAAGCTGAGATATATACTTTAGTTTTACATATCTGTATGTATACATCCATATGTTCCTAACAAGTTGCGGTGATAATGGTGTTGTTATAATATATAGTTGGGAGAGAGGATAAATAATATAGTTCATTTATGTGATTACTTTGGTTTCACCACATTTCTCTTTCTGCTTTCTTTATTATTGCTTCATAATCCAATGTTTGGTGAGTAATTTTTACTTTCTACCATATCTGGGCGTGTATGCCTATAGACATGTATTATTAATTGGAGATTAGAGAGAGCATGAAGGGTAGGTATATGTATTGTATTTTTTCAATTACGCAAAGAATAGAAGATGACAAAGGAATCTGAGACAAAGGTGCATCCTGCAGGAGAGTGGTGTCAGATCTGCATAAATAGTGAAGAGGACTTTTTGTTTTGCCTGTTGAGAAATTATATGAAGGCTTCGGAGTTTAGCTTTTGTCTTCTCAGACACATTATCCAATAAAGCTGATAGATACCAAACGCATCATGAGTAGTCCATGATTTGATAATCATAACAGTACCTTCCCTGTTATTGAACAATCATTATGTTTTTTTTCCTTTTTTTCACGAAAGAAGAAATTCTGTAATATTATATTACAGCGTTTTTTTAGAACATACGTGACTGTTTGTAATTGATTTTTAGATCCATCTTGGTAGGTAGCTAGTCATGTGATTAGACTGTGTGTGTGTGTGGAACTCTCTGATGCTCAATTATTATCAATGCATAACAGCTCAAAGTTGATGGGATATGCACTTTTTGGCCGTGCGGGGCGCAAATCTCTCCACTAATTTCTTCAAGGTGTCCACGAGAAGTAAAATGACACAAAAAGATGTGTGGGAGTTTCTTACCCGGCCCAAGAGCATGAGCTATGAACTTAATACACCCAACCCAATGCACCATATGGTTCCCCGATAGAAATTTGATGTTTTTGAAATATCAAATTATTTGATGTCTTGTATTTTGATTGATCAATGTCGTGCCACTGACACGGACTTATTTTCATAAATGATACGAGTCTTCACCAACATGGACTTATTTTCATAAATGATATGAGTCTTCACCAACACTATTGATCAATCAAAATTCAAGACTTTAAAAAGTTTGATGTCTTAAAGATATCAAACTTTTTTCCTATTGTGCCAGGCTTGAGATTCTTCATATTCGGTCGAACTATTTTATTAGGGATCAAATTCGAATTCGGTTCGAACTAATTCACCTGAATTCGAACTCGATTCATGAATATTATGGGTTCGAACTCAATTTTAAAAAGACTCAATTTTAATTATTTTTTATTAATGAGTTTGAATTAATATTTTTTTCTTATATTTCCATCGTGAAAAAAATATATACACTAAAATCTAATTAATATTTCATAAGAATTTTAAGTATTTAATCAAATTTTTAAAGACTCATTTGTAGTTATTTCCATATTTTTATTTTTTAATTGTAGGTCTTTTTTATTTTTTATTTTTTTTAGTTGTAGGTCTTACTGTAATAATTATCTAACAAATGTCATTCTCTACGAAAAATGAAAAATGATAATTACAAGAGCCACTATGTATGGTTTTGGTTAGTTATGGAATTTGTTATAATTTTAAAAATGATCAAATACCAAAAAGTCCCTCATATATTTTTTAATATACATTTAGTCCAAGCCTTTTTATTTTGTTCCAAAAAGTTTCTTAAACACCCATTTAAGCAATATTCTCTTATTTTTAAAGTCCACGCTAGTGGCATGTTGAGTGACTTTTTAAAACAAATAAAAATGCTTGGACTAAATGTGTATTAAAAAATGTTCGAGAAACTATTTGGTATGTGCCCCTTTTAAAAATACATGGAATTAGAGTCTAACAAATCTTTTGAGATGAGACTTAAGTAAAAAAAAACTATAAAATAAAATATATACTTATAAAATGTATTAAATTAAAACAAGAGAAATAAGAGTTAAAATTTGGAACACCAATTAAATTTCATACATATACCATTATTTGATCACTGGGCCTATTGTGACTTGAACAACTAATAAATCAAATTCCCACAACGGAATTAACAATAAAATCACTTGTAATCTAATGGGTTATGACAAATGAACATTTTTTTAAATTAGTAAATGAAATAAAACTGTAAAATAATTAAACAATGTTAACATAAATATGTAATATTATATTAAATTATTTATGTATTTATATATTCAAAGTTCGGGCTTCGGACCCAATTCGAGCTTGGTAAGTTTTGGTTCAAGCTCGGCCCAAAATTCATTTGGACTTGAAATTTTGGCTCAGACTCGGCTCAGCTAGGCTCAAACTCAAATAAAGCTCGGTCCTGAAATAGCGGGTCGAACGGACGGATTTCGAGCTCTTTCGACTCAATTTATAGGCCTAAGTATAACGACTAGATCCGAATTTATGGATCACCTGTGAGTTAACCCGATCTGAATCGGACGTTATGTGTGAAGTGCAATGAAACAACCTATATAATGTTGGTCATCCAGTTTTATTTTAATTAACATTTCATTTGTTTAGCATGCGATTCCAGTTTCAAGACAAACTATGTGTGGGACCCATGGGGAGCGCCCCGAGTTCAAGTAAACAGAGCTACTAACATAAAATATATAAAGTGTACTTACCTGTATGACGCTCTCAAAATACGAACCTGCATTCAACCTGCCATAACAAAGCGATGGTGTGAACCTGTGCCTAGTGGGAATATACAACCAGTATAGAAACAAACGGCATGAAAAAATACTCACACGCTATAATCACACGCATGCCAAAATATATGTATCCACATATATATAGATAAACTATTGAAAAATACATATTCAAATGCATTGACCGTTTTATTTTCAAAAACCTTACTCATGCTGATTAATTCACTTTAATCTTATAAAGACTTCATTTGTTCACACTTAGTCTTTATCACTTTATTTAACACACCCGGTTTCACACATAACACCACTACTCTTGATTTATTCCAAACCATTCCTTTATCGGAATCACCCATTTATATTCATTTGAATATACCTTAGTATTTTCATTGAAAAGTGTCATTTCAACACATGCATACACTGTGTTAGAAAATAGATTTTTATCATTTGAAAACCTTTCAATCATAAGTATGCAAATTTTGGGTTCAACAACTTAGGTTACTTAGCAACCCATATAACCACGTTGCTTTACCCCTTTTTCCTTAACTTATTCACATTAATAGGTTTACGCATTTATTTGTCCATTTCACCATTACCGGAACATTTAATTTATTCATTCAAGTTAGCTTGTATTAGAACATTTACCGCACAACCCATTCCCTGATATGCTCCTTATTTCCTTTATCTTTTCTCAAAATTTTATCATTTACCGCATACTTACACGAGCTCCACACCGACCACTATGCGCACCATTTGCTCTGGCTAGTGGTTTAGGGCTTTTCACCCAAGCGCATCGGGCCCTTCTTGCTTATTCTCAGTTGCATCTGAGTCCCTATTAATGTGTTTAACATTTTGCACATGTGCACATTATTCCACTTCTTTACTTTTACCCGATCGAAGCCAAAACCCGATCGAAGCCAAAACCCGAACTTAACCGTCCATTTTTCAATTAACACTTGGAAAATTTGTTTCTTTTCAACTTTAAGTCCCTTATCCACACACACGTGATTTATACTAAATTCATTCACGTTTTAGGACTTAATTCATTTTCACACACATTAGTGTAAAGACATGCTTTAACATTTTTATTCCATAAAAATGTTCCACCTTAAGTAAATTACCAATTTACCCTTTGTTTATCAAACTTGCAATTTAGTTTCTTAACAAGTGTTATTTTCAAATGATTATGAAGTTTCCAACATAACATTTAAAACACATTTAACCATTTTAACACTTATTCAATAACACACTATTACCCAACTCTCACACTTGACACTTTTACTCTTCGAATATGTAAAATAACACCTCTAGATAATATACTTCCATTTTTCCCTCATTCTTTTAAGACCAAAATATCCATTTGACTTATTAGATGTTTAGACCCAACACAACTTTTCTTAAACTTGTTCATATATTTATTATCAAAATACTATAAGTTTATACGCATGAGAAAGTGGACTTTAATTACTAAAATCCTACCGAGTGGATTAAACATACATTCATTCTAGAATTTAGACCATTTGCAACAAACGTGCACTTCCTTTTATTCTAAACAAGAAAAATAATTCCTTATATTTTTATTCCATAATAATGTCCCTTACTTTCTTTTACTAAAAGATATACTAGAATAACATTTTCTATATTTTTATTTTATAAAAATGTTCCTCATTTTCTTTTTATAGAAAATATACTAGAATAACATTTTCTACATTTTTATTCCATAAAAAATTCCATCATTTTCTTTTACTAGAAAATATACTAGAAAACATTTCCTACATTTTTATTTCATAAAAATATCTATCATTTCTTTTTCGCTATAAATATACCAAAATGGCAATTCTTACATTTTCATTTTATAAAAAAATGTTTATTTCAGTTCACTAAGAAAATACACTACAATAATATCTTTTTACATCTTTATTTCCATAAAAATGTCCATTTTTAGTTTTATTATAAAATCTACACAACTAATATTTTCTAAACATTTTATTATTCCGTAAAAATGTCTACTTTTTTTTTTTGGAAGAGGATTAAACCCCAAATAGAAATGTCTACTTTCAGATTATTAAGAACGCATCATAATATCATCACAACCCTACTCTCAATCAGCAACAATAAGACTACGATATTCATCAAATAGAGTCTTAATACAATAAGTGTAGTTTACCCGCCTAAATAGCTCCAAGGTGGTGGTGGTGAGGAAGATGGGTAACTCCCCCACTTCCAAAGGTATCCCTAAAAGGGAGTCACAAAAACTCCATCAAATAAGCCTCTATGGAAGTTTTAGCACACTCAAAAATACTTGCACAGCCACATCTACATCCTTTGCTCCAAGACTGTCCTCATAGAACCCTTTTTTCCAACCTCCAAGCACACTGCTTATGTCTTCCACAACTATCTAATATTTTCGTAACTCAACCTTAGTGGGGAAGACTTAAATATACGTATAAGTTTAGTCACTACACTGTTAAACAAATGAATGGTGGATGCAAATAAAAAGAGAAGGAGTTGTGGGCTCCTGAGAGAGATAAAGAAATGTCATGGGTTTTCAACCTCAAGCCCTTTTCTTATACACACACAAGGCCTCACAACGTACACCACACTTCTTATGCTTCATCTAAACCGTTAGCTCCAATAGATGGTCCCTAAATCCATGGTTCACATGCTGACAGCGATTGTGGCAGAGTCTATTTCGTAGGTTGCAATTTTTCAGTCTCCATTACTTTACACACAAAACACAAGAGGAAATCCATAAGTTTGTGTGTTATAATCGTTATTGCCAGATAATTAGGTCCAAATGTTGGCTGGGAATCGTACTAGCGATTGACCTATTGACAGCTAAGAGAGAGGAGAGATATTTTACACATCTCTCGAATGACGTGTCTGGTCGTTCGAGCGACTAGCTCTCATTTTTTCCCTTTATAGCCCTTAGCAGCCTCCGGTGTTAAAGGAAATCTACATAGTCAACTTTCGATTTAGAAGGAACCTATGCGGTTAACTAATTCTTTTTCTCTAAGAATCTTATAATCCTTTCATATATATATATATATATATATATAGAGAGAGAGAGAGAGAGAGAGACGCACACACACACACATACACCCTAATTCGATAATGCCATAACACATTTGTCCCAACAGTTTCAGACTTTTAATTGGGCGTACATAATTATTTCCTAAAAATCCTTAATTTAATAATTTTCTTTAATATCCAATTTGGCACTCAAAACTCTCTATAATTATAGTTTGTTCCTCATCTTATAATTTCACATATAATTAAATAAATTTTCCCTGGCGGGTTATTACATTAAGTGTGGCCTATATGCATGACACTTTGCATTTGAAACAATTTTTTTGTAAATATAAGGAGAGGATAATACACAAAATGCCTAATAGTTATGATCCTTATTATGCCCACATCCTCAAACACATAATCAATGGGTTATATGTGGCATTCATAAGTGTACATTTATTCTCAAAAATGTAATGTGTGGTGTTAGTATATATTTTATTGTATGTGATGTTATAATAGGTACGTGGAAAAAATTGCGCCACACACATTAAATTTATAAAGAGTTATGTATATTTTTTTTATCGTATTCCTGTTGTATATTAATTGTGTATTTATTATATATATTGTGATCCTATTGTGTAATGACTGGTCCTTCTCATCGATTTATGTTAATGTGTCAAAAGGCTCAAATTGTTATAACTGAAAATTAGAAAAGGTAGACCTATAGATTGATAATTTTGAATCAATTCATATGGAATTTCTTGTTTTCCATGTGGTAGTGTCTTTTATAAATATGCATTAACTCGCAAACTTAAATGGTTCTCATTTATAATTTTTGGTAATTAAGAAGAAGAAAAAAAGTCATCTTATCTTCTTGTGTTTCACCCCACCTCAAAGAAAAATAACAAAATAAACACACATAAAAGAAAAAGTCTAATTCACATGAACTTATTACTCCCAAAATGAGATAAAACATACCAATTGAAAGTATAATTGAAGAGATGGTCTTAACAAGTACTGGAGAAGGAGTGAATATGACTAAATCAAAACATGATCTAATTTAGAATCTAAAGAAATAACTATTTCACTTAGACTAAATGTGAAAGTTATATAGTGGAATGTGAATCAAAGTTCTTTACATAATTTTGCATATAAAAGCATGCATAATGCATGTGTGATGTGAATAAGTGAAATGGCTTGAATGTAATAGATGTATATAAAAGTGAAGGGAAAACCTCCGAACGGCGATAAAAACCTTTGGTCCTACTCATATGCACTATAATTAAACCACGAGTTACGCGCAATTTAATTATACCTTACCCATTACCTCAAGTTTGATAAAATCTCTTCACTTATTTTTTAAAATTGGACTCTCTGGTGATATCTATCACTCTCGAGATTCCGTGTTAATTGAGATTATACCTTTAATACCATCCATAAAGCCTTGAAATCGACAATTCACTGAATAATTATAAACATCGTAAGTGAGAAAAAATAAATCTTTTTCTTATTATTCAAAGAGATTGCTTGAGTTACATTTACATAGAGACTCTGGAGTTCTCATTCTTTAATCCTCTATTTTAGTAACTACCCTCTACTTTAGGAAAACCCATTCTTTGAATTGAAAAAAGTGAAACAATAATTTAGTCCTGTAATAATGGGTTAATTCTGTAAATTATGAAAGTGTCACATCTTCCACATGTGCTTCTGATGACATATCTGTAATACTCCCTCGCAAGCGTAGTATGGGAGGAATGGGCACACCAAGCTTGAAGTGAAATAAACTAAATCTAGGGATGGATAGGGCCAATTGATCTTTGGGATGAACAAACTGTGTAACCAACCATCCTTAAGCAATTTTTTCCAGTAAAAAATGGTAGTCTAACATAACATGCTTAGTTTGAGCATGAAGTATAGGGTTCAAAGTCATATAAAAATTACTGAGATTGAACAAGCAACTACAGCGGAAATATTGCGACTTCTCAAATAAAAATCAATTTTAATTAAACCCAAATTTTAGTTAAACCCTAAGACATGCATCTAGATAATTTATCAAATAAAATATAGCATGCAGGATAAAACAAATAAATATCAGGAAAAATCCCCCAAAGGGGCAAAACCTTTTATTTTCATTATAATATTGTAACATGAAAATTTCGGATTACAATGAAAATACAGTGACTAAGAATTACCCTCAGGTATCGGATTCTGTAGTCGGCGGCTGGAAATATCCCTTTCCAGGAGGGATGCAATGAAGAAGAGAAACGGCTTCTCCACAAGTTTGTCGGCTGGAATTTTCCCTTTCCAGGAGGGCAGCAATGAAGAAGAGAACGGCTTATCCACAAGGGTTGAACAAACCAAAGTTGTGTTCTTGGGTTACCAAAAAGATTCACAAAGGTTTGGCAATTGTGTGAATCAAAACATGAGTCTTGGGACTCAAAAAATATGAAGACTAGAGTAATTTGGACTCTCAAAAACGTCTTGTAAAGTCTTGCTAAACAGCTCCCCCGAAGTTGGCTTTTATAAGGAAACCAAAAGAGTTTTAAAACTTGGGGACTTTTGCAGCGTCAGGTACCCCGAACCGATTCTGGGGTACCCCGAACCAGTTCGCCCCCCGAACCGGTTCCCCATGCGGTTTGGGATACCATTCTGGTATGGGGTAAAAAAAACAGCATTCTTCAAGGAATTTTCTCCAACTTCAAAAGGTCATAACTCCTTCACCGTAGCTCGGATTGAGGTGTCGTTTCTTCAAGTATCTTCGTTGAGGCGAGCTCTTCAACTTTCTAGTTGACCAGACCTCCGAACTATGGATGTGAAATTACGAAAATGCCCTTGAACTTCCCTTGCGTATCACTTGCATTAAGTCCCTAAAATCTTGGAACGTGAAGTCGTTGAGGCAGATGTGGGACACATTAATGGAGATATTGAATGCTTGATTCCCGGAATTCGGATAGAGGCCGTCATGTGAGATCGTGAGGTGACGTGCCAAATGTAGCGGCGTACGACATACACAAATGTAACATGTTGGACATGAGAAAAATGTCCTTACAGAGATTATGACAAAAAAGCGTGGGAAGTGTTGAGAAACATATTCCAATATCTTAGAGAACATAAATAACCCATGTGATTTTAGCGGCAGCGGAAGCTAAAGCACGATATTCAGACTCACAACTAGATTTGGTAAAAATAGGTTAGCGTTAAGATAACATGAATGGACAATATCTAGAAGTGGGTCGGCGACTGAATGGACAACCAGCCCAATCAACATCTGAGAAGTCATATAGATTGAGGGAGACTGAGGGAGAAAGGGTAGACCCATATCAGAAGTTCCTTTGAGAAATTATAAAACCCTCTTAACAACACAATTAGCAGCCATGGTATGAGAGTGCATAGACTGGAAAATGCTATTAACTGTATGGGTAATATCATGACTGGTGAGGGTGAGATATTGAATAGCACCAACTAGTGATTGCAATTTAGTAGGATTACGTCGAGAATTAGAGGAAAAGGTGGATAGAGGTTTGGTTGCTTGAGGTGTTTGAATAGTATGAGAGTTGAGGATGTTTGCCTTTTAAGAAGACCTGGTGCATATTTGTGCTTAGAAGGGAAGATATCCCCAGTATGGAATTGGAGAACTTCAATACCAAGAAAGTAATGAAGGGGATCAAGGTCTATATGAAAATTTTTATACTAAGTTTGGAAAGAAAGGAGTGAAGAATTAGGAGTAATAAGGATTATATCATCCACATACTTGAAGAAGAATAAGACCAAGATGAGAGTGATAAATAAAGATAGATGAGTCAGTGATATCGCATAAGAAACCCAAACTAAAAAGGAAAGAATTAAATGATCTAACCAATCTCGGGGAGCTTGTTTGAGGCCATAAATCGATTTGTGGTGTATTCAAGCATGATTGTGATGCGTAGGATGAGATAAACCAGGTGGTTGTTCCATAAACACTTGTTACCGAAGATGGCCATTAAGAAATATGTTTTTAACATCAACTTAATGAAGAGGCCATCCCCGAGTGATCGCAATAGAAAGAACAATATGAATCGTACTAGGTTTTATAACCGGGTTGAAGGTCTATGAGAAATTAATACCTTCCACTTGAAGATATCCCTTAGAAACCAGTCGCGCTTTATATTTATCCAAAGTACCATCAGCTTTAATTTTGGTCGTAAAACCCCATTTGGACCCAATAGCCTGCATCTTCGGTTGTTTAGGAACTAAAGACCAAGTCTTATTAGCTAAGGGAGCTTAAAATTCTTCATTCATGGCATCTAACTAGTGGGCATGTGATAATGCTTTATTGATGGTAGTTGGCTCAAGTAGAGGATGTATGGTAGTGAGGGCCAAATGGGAAGATAAATGACCCGCCTTGGCTCGGATGAGAATTATGGGAGGTTAAGTCATAGTTGGGAGAAGGTGAGCATGGAGGACTGGATAATTGTACGGTTATGACAAACCATTGGGGTCATATATGAATGTATTTCCAGGTGGAAAAGATGGTGAGTTATGGAATTGATATAAGGAGTCAAAAGATGATTTGAATGTCATATTGGTAAGATAGGATAATAAAGGTGAGTTTAGAAATAGGTCTAGGTCTAGAGAGTGAGTGAAGAGGAGAGGTATAGGCGTGGGATCTAGTATGTGGGCCGAAGTAGGAAGAACATAGGAAGAGTTACATAAAGAATCATAGTCAGGATATTCACCAAATAATTTAAAAAATGGAGTAGTTGTGTGAAGTTTTGAAGACGGAAGCTTATTAATAAGATGCATAATATTCATGAAATCTTCCACCCAAAGGAAGATAGGTAACTTGGAGTAATATAGGAGTGTTAATTCGATTTCAACTAAGTGTCTATATTTTCTCTCTACTGCTCCATTTTGCTCAGGGGTTGATGGATAAGAAATATGCCTCAATATTCCATGTTAATCTAAATTTTGGATGAAATTATTACTAAAAAATTCTCCTCCTCTATCACATTAAAAAAATTGTTTTTATTTTAAACTGAGTGCCTATCATTCTTTGAAAGATTCAGAATATTTTATAGAAATCAGACTTTTGTTTGAGAGGATAAAGCCATGTAAATTGTTACAGTCATCCAAAAACGTTATATAATATTTCATGCATTGAAAGGATTTAATAGGAGCTTGTCCCTAAAGGTCACAAGGGATTTTCCCAAAAGGAACATGAAATAGTTTATTATTCAATTCAAAAGGAAATTTATAACTTTTTCCCATTTGACAACTAACACAAAGTTTTTGTATTTTTTATCCAACTAATGACATTTAAACACTTTTTCCTACTCAATTTTCTAAGAAATTTTGAATTGGTATCTCCAAGTCTCTCATGCCATAGTTGGTCTAATGCATTGCTTCCTCATATAAATGCAAAGGCTACTTTATTTTCCTCTCTCTCTCTCCCTATCTCTCTTTATGCTCATCGAGTGCATGGAGATTTCCTCTTTTACTCCCCTGGATAAGATTGACTTGTCCTCTTGCCCCTTACAATAAAAACAGTGTCAGAGAATTAAAAAAATCAGTTTTCTTAGGTTAATTCACTCATTAAAATTAAATTTGTCTTTAACTTTAGTACTACCAAAACACCCTTCAGCTTTAAATCAGATGCTACTTGATTCTCTCTAATGTGGGTAATCTCTAGTGAGGATCCCTATTCTATCATAACTTTGTATGCCCTTTATATGTATTAAATTGAGAAAGATTGCTTGTATATTGGAGCATGTGTACAGTGGCACCTGAGTCAATGTAAAGAGAGTTATCCATTGGTTGTTAAGAAGCTGAGGTGACTAAAGTTACAGGGCTCATTCCTTCTTATAGTTGATAGGTAATCCCATCTATTGAAGTGTGTCATGGAAGTATGATGGGTTCTTTCATAAATTTGGCACCCTTCATTTTGCACCATCTTCTCACTTGATCTATGTGTGCTATTATTAAATTAGGTATTGTTGGTGTTTAGGTATGTGACATGTGGATTTGGTGATTGATTTCTTTCTCTATTTAAATCATTTTAATTATACCCGTTAGATCCATCGTAGTTATACCCAACAGATTTGAAGATTCTGCCTCGAGATTTGAAATAGTTGTTATGAGCATAAAACTCAAAGCTTCCTCTTCCTCCATACAATTTGCATCCTCCCCTTTGATATTTTTAAAATGGTTCCTTGTGAGCCACACAATCCATGGTGTGATCAATTAGTTGTTTAGTGGGGAGTTCTTGTTCAAGTTTCTCTTTTATGTCAAAGCTTCATAGGGACATGATGAGTTGAGCAAGTGATGGGTAAGGTGACTTACCAAGCATCACAGTGCAAACATTTTGTTGTATTGGTCCTAAACCTTTAACAAAAAGGATTATCTTAGTGTCTTTATCCATTGGTTTGTGAATGGCAGATAATCCATCGTAAAGTCCCTTGAATTCTCTCATGTTATCATCGATAGTTTTCCCCTCAAGCTTTATGTTTGGGAGTTATTCCTATAACTAGAATTCCTTAACTTTGGTGACTTGAATATAGATTTCCTCTAGACAATACCACATTTCTTTAGATATGCTGCATCGAATAATAAGGCACATGTACTCTTTTGTTAGAGTGCCAAAAATTTAGATTTTGAGGATTAGGTATTTCTCTTCCCATTCTTATTATACTTTGCTAGTTACTTCTTATTTTTTTGGATTTTGTGGCTCTTGAGTGATCAAATCATCCACCTCTACAGTTTCAATAAGTTATGTCATATGCATTCTCCAAATCAGATAGTTTATTTATTCCTATAATAATGGGTTGATTTTGTTAACTATGAAAGTGTCATAATTTCCCCATGTGCTTTTGATGACTCATCCTAATGTTAACTCCCTTTGAATGATGACTCCTCAATCAGAATTGCCACAAGTAAAATATATGATGTGTATGTTGGATTATTTTAATGTAAATTTAAAACTCATACTATTTACCACTTAAAAATCCATGAAGGTTTATAAGTTTAAATAAGAGTTTTAAAGGAGATAATTCAGGAAAAAGAGTTTTCTCTAGAGGTTTTAAATATATGATTTCGTAGTGGAGTTTGAGTACACTTTTAATTTGTAATTTGGTATAATAAATAGGTAGTTGATGGATTTGGCAATCAAATTGATCGATTAGATGTTGATCAATTAGTTCAAGAGGGTTTGCTAATCAACATGTTATACATACATGCCCAAAGTTAATCGTTCACAAAAAATGTAACTTGTATAATGAAAGCATCTAAAGTTTTTAACCATATAGTCAAATAACACAATGAGAAAAATGAGATTACATCATTTTGAAAAGAGGTTTCCAATAAATTTGGAATACCCTTCATCCATACATGACACTTATAATTCTCGTTAGCCTTTTAAGCTAATAAATTAGTTGTTATATTACATATTCCTTTACAAACGAGAAAGATTTTTTTTACCTCCATTGTTCTTTATTTTGATGTATTTTGTGATATGTCCAACCATAGAACAACTTTTTTCCTGAGCCAACAACTCATCAAATACCATCTTTGAGTTCCGTTAGAAAGTAAAGCTAACAAAAATAACTTCAAAAGAAAATTTCATTGTTATATGTGCTTCATAGGCCTTTGTATGTTCAGCTCATAATGGTTTCCAAACTAGATCTAATAAATCTTCCAAAAAACTAATTCCATTTGTCATGAACCACCACCCCAACACTAACATTCTTTTTATACTTTTAAATATCCATTATTGAATTTACCTTTATAACTTCCTTAGAAGGTGGCTTCCATGTTTTTGGCATCAACAAAGATTGGATTTCATCAACTTTAGATTGGGCGAGGATGTACAAATAATATATGTTACAATCCTTGGAAATAATTTCCATGTCATGTTTTTAACCTTCTTAGTAAAAATGGATTTTCCATTATACCAAATAGCCTAACATACAATGTAGAAATAATAAAAAAATTCTTTTGGGTGCATTACTTTCTAACACAAAATCATCTAATCAGCGAGACATTTCGTTTCTTCTTCCCTTAAAGCTTCCTTATTCATCCCATAATGCTTCCGAACTCTCAACACCACGTGACATGGATATATGAATTTGGAAACTCATTGCACATAAAACATATAAAATTTATTCTTTAACTTTATTTTTGTGAACTCGTATCTTGTGGGTAGTGAATTTATTTAGAATCTATGAATAAAAATTGTGATTTTGTTGAGCACAATTGATGTCCATATACAGTTGTCATATAATTCTAATTTGAAACTGAAATGTATAGAATGTGTCGAATTTCCATTGGATAATCCAAGTTTATATGCTATTTATACGTGTTTCTCATTGAATACCTTCCATTATTTTCATGATGTCAAATTTCTCTATAATCTTAAATGGGAGAAGATAAAGGAATGATAATATATAATCCACATATTGCAAAGAGAACATAAAAGATATAAGCGTGTGATCTTATTACTCCATTTTCAATCAATGAGATCTTTAATAAAAAAAACTTGTTAGTTGCATTGGCTTTAGGTGAATAAGGTTTAAAATCTTAGGGTTTTCCTATCCACCTATCCTCCTTAATTCTAATTTTTTTTCACCGCTAACAATTCTCCACATAACGCTTTTCTACAACACAATCATAGGGTCCCAAATGCTCTTCCGCACATGGGAAAAGTTTCATTCTTTCTCTATTTCCCAAAAGCTACACTTAGGGAAATATTTATTCTTACGGATTTTACTAGTGCGCGAGGTGAGGTGAGTTATGATTATCCACCCTTGATTTTCCAAAAGATCCAAAATGAAAGATTTAAAATCTCTGATCCAAGCCTTACTTGGTTTTTAGGTTTATAAAGTACGTACCACCTCATTTAGCAAACCAATTTTACCTACTTCCCGTTAGCCCACCAAAAGTCTATCGTCGTCGATGCGAGGTCATTACAAACAAATTTAAATATATTAAAGCAACTCATAGCATAAGTGGGACATAATAGACCTAAAGCCTTTAATAAAAACTATTTCACCACCTTTGATAAGATATATTCTTTCCACCCCTCACTTTTTCCCACCTCCTTTATAATCCTTGATAATTATTCTCTTTTAAATCTCCCCACCGCAAAGTAAGCCATATTACATGTCACATCATTTAACCCATTTAATTCCCAATAACTCTCTTAAATCGCCTCTCATTTCACACATAATGAAACATTTAGCATAATTTATTATATACTCGATGCTTTCTCATTGGTGATTAAATAAGTCCTTGATTGTAGCTATACCATTTATTCATATTTAAATCATCTGCAAAATTTAAATTGGACACTTTAGACCCTCTATTTTTGCCAAAGTTCCATATATTTTTATATCTACCTGGGCTCTATTAAGTAAAAAAAACGTATCATCCGTACACAAAAAGGAAAAGATACAGGGATAGTGGATCACCCTACCCTCTCTACGACCAAAATCTATCCTTAGGTCCATATTCGCCGTAAATGAAAAAGAGATCAAAGCACCCAGCTTTTATAAATCCCATTTTTAGCATTATCCAATCAAAAATGCCCCACTCCACCTTATCATAAGCTTACTCAAATCTAATTTCAAGAATAAAAAAAATTCCTTCCCTCCCTCTCTTTTTCTTCAGCATTGTGGCCATCCGGGATTCCTTCGGCACGGACTCGCATCGAAAGGAGAGAAAAATATCTCAATACGTGTGGGAATTCTAGATTAGAGGTCCTTTTTTTGTCACTCATGCGATCTTCGCGGGTTACCACGGATATAAATTGGACGTTGTCAAAATGGGAAGAAAATATAGAAAATGGATTTGCCAACCTATTTTTCTCAAAATAAGAAAAATAATATAGTTGTCCCCTAAAGGACAACATCAAAGACAAACTAATGCGTACAAAACCAACTGAATCGAGGATCTGAGGACTAAGTTACGGAATGGAAAGGTATTAGGCACTCACTTCGCCCTTTTGGTCTCTCACGAGTTATGGTAATATTCTCCTTTTCTCCAATACGTGACTCATGTGTATAATGTGTATAATGTGAAAATAAATGAGAAAAAAAAATCATCCTACTCACGCCATGGGAAAGACGGAGAGGAGTCATTTTAAGGAGTATACAAAAGAAAGAGAATAATATAAAAATACGATGTTAGTGACCACCGAATCACGTTTCACTATGAGGAAATAAATGTGCACGTCGGACGGGAACACCAATATGTAGGCATATACATACGCACAATACTACTAAATATGATATTTATACAAAGTAGCGTAATGAAAAAAAACTCAAATCCCGATAATGACTCGGGATGCTTATATAGCCAAAAAAGGTATCAAAGTCCACGTAGTTCGATGCATCACAAGGATGGGATTCAACCTATAAATCCAATTGTAGAATGCCCCTTAGTTAGTTTTGAAGAAAAAGTGCATGAATGTAAACGTGTAGGAAAAATGGGGAAATTCTACTTTGGGGTTTATAGGTGAACCCTCTTTTTTACCTTTTTTATTTTATGTAAATATATTATTTGAGTACTAGTAATAAAAAATGATATCAATTGGAGTGAGAAAACGAATTAGGACTAAAATATACCAAATATGGGAGAAAAGCAAATGAACAACATTAATTAAATGAAATAAAAAAAATAGTAGAAGTGGACCTCCTAGAAGACTTCGCTACTGATTTTTTAGGAGGTGTAGGCTGATTTTTATGGTGGTTTAATGGAGGTGTGGTGTAAGGGGGAGATGGGTGGAAAAAGGTGGGGTAAATATTATATGAGAAAAATGGAGAGAATGTTGGGAGTTTGGATTTTTAGGGTGGCGGCACATTACTTTTGAGGCAGGGAATGTTCTGATTGCTGAAAAGGGGGTCCTTAGGAATGAGGTCATGACCTACTTAACCAGAAAAAATTAGGGCTAGAGCGTCTGCCGATCAGCATAATCCCTAGCCTGCCTATTGGGATAACCCTGGCTTGCTAGCAAAGTAAAGTATACATCTGCCTATAAGCAGAGGGACAAGGGTTCTTATATGTAGTCCAAAAATGTGGCATAAAATGCAAACTGTAAGTTCGAATCGTGCACGGATAGGACCTTTAGAAAGGGGACTCAGAGATAAATTCAAGAGCTGACCAAAGTCAAATGGGTATCAAAAGCATCTGATGGCCTCTAAACGGGGGTTCTTAGAGTAAAAAGACAAGTATGCGCGAACCGTAAGGCCAATTTATGTATGATGTGGACTGTTGGAAAGGGAATTTAGGGACCTATGAGAGTGAAATGATATGTTTGGGTTGGTGGGTTGACCCAAGTCAAAAGGGGTTTAGGAGAGCCTAATGACCTCTAGATTAGGGTTTGGAGTAAAAATGAGTATGCGCGAATCGTAAGGCCAACTTGTTCACGGTATGGGCTGTTGGATAGGGGATTCAGAGCCCTATGAGAGTGCAATCAGCTATGCTCAGGTTTGAGGGTTAACCAAAGTCAAATGAAGATCTAAAGCATCTGACAGTCTCTAAGTCAGGGTTTGGAGTGAAACCGTGAGTACGCGCAAACCGTAATGCCTATTTACTCATGGCATGAAGCATTAGAAATGGGATTTAGAGCCCTATGAGAGTGCAATAAGCTATGCTCCTATTGAAGGGTTGACCAAAGTCAAACGAGTATTAGGAGCACCCAACGACCTTTAGATCAGGGCTTGGAGTAGGATCTGGGGCCCAAGGGTGTTAGGAACCTAATGAGGCATTTGGATGATACTAAGATGGGATGTCTACATGCATATAATGATTAAGTTCAAAAGCCTCTATGACATTATCCATTATGAGACAATGAGGGATAAAAGCACTTTGATACTCCTAAATCAACAACCCTTAAATCCATTTAATCCTATTAGATAAAACCGAGGAAATAATTTTATAAATTATATTACACATGATAATAGGTTTAAATTGGGTCAATTTTTTTTGGATTTTAAATTTTGGGAATCATATCGATAAGGGTGTGATTAATACTCTCTACAAATTTATTTATAATTTAACATTTTGACACATAATGAGAAATGAAAGGACCGATAAAATGTTAGTATTTTTATAAGATCATGGTGGCATACCATCCAAACCTTAGGATATAAGAGGGGATATATGTTCAAGTACATATGTTACCTCAGAATAATTAAACTCCTTTAAGAGAGAATCATTCATTTAACTTGTTACATGGTTGATAATCCCTTCAAAAACTAATTTTTAGCTCCATAATGTGGTATAACATCAATTAAGGGCTTATTGAAATAGGTAACTATGCATCCTAATTAATAGTCTTCATCTCTAACATTTTACTAGATTTTGCATAAAGATATTTGGTGTTCTTATTTCCCTCTTTTTACCAATTAATATTTTTGCTTTGTTTTAATATTAATTCTACGGCTTGAGGCAAAGCATCAATGTTGCAATCTAACTTCCTAGTCTCTTATTGCCTCTTTATTGAGAAAATTTCATTCCTAATATTATTTACCTCCTCTTATTTATCACGTATCATAATATTTAGAGACCAAATTTAGCTTTACCCCACTCAATTAATCATGTCCAAGCCTTTTAGTTCTGGTCGTCAACTTCAATCCCCTCTAATTCTTTCAATCATATTTAACTACTTCTTCACACTCATTATCTTTCGACCAATAATCCTCAAACCTATATATTTTGTCATATTCTTTCAGCTAAAATTGTCCAATGTCAGTATTAGTGTTAGTGAAGATTGGAAAATGGTTTAATCGTTGTTGTTTGATGTCGAAAAACACAAAATCATTCGTATAGGTGTTCTTAACTCATATTTTTTAACAATTGATCCAAGCACTTATCCATTTTACTATTTCTCCAAGTAAAATCATCCCAAGAAACCAATTTCCTTATGCCAACAACCATCCACCACCTATTAGAAAATTTTGAATTTGGCACACCTAGCCGTTGACCACCTCCCACCTTCTCATTACCTAATATAGTGTTGTTAAAATCACCTACATATATCCATGGAATATCACTTTCCAAACTTAGGCCTCTAAATAGATTTCATCCATATTTTCTTGTCCCAACTTTTGAGTAGTTATAAAAATCTTACGAGTCTCCATTTAGCCTCTAATTTCTTGGACAAAACTTCATTATCCATATGGTTTTAAGATATTCCATTTATTTGGATATCAATACTATCCTTCCACATTAAATTCAGTCCCTCATGTATATTGTTATTGTATGTATATTTCAATCTAATTATCTTTCTAATGGCTTCCATTTCATACAACATAACATGGGTTTTTACTCTACGCATGAGCTCGCATAGAGCCTTGAAAATTGAGGAATTATGTAACCCTCGACAATTCCAAATTATGATAATCATTATTAAAATGTGTGAGATTAGCGTATGGGACTAAATAAAGCCCATAGAAAATGACGACAAAAGGAAACTATCCAAATTGAAATTATTACCAAAGATGAGAAAATTCGGGAAAAAATCAAACCTAATGTCTAAATGACAAAATGTGATTTAAAAAATTATTCTTTTTCTTAAAATATGTTCATTAAGAATATAAAAGGAATCAAAATGTGGAAAGTAAATTGTAAGGACATTTTTGTCCATTGTTAATATGTATGTCATACGCCGTTACACCGTTGAAGAAATTCAAGATCGCATCTACATCAACGGATCCGAATATCAAAGCGTCTTCAACATCATAACCTCTGCGAGAATGAACTTGGTAAAATTTTGTTTTTAAGTCCCTTAAAGTTCATACTTAGTATTGGGAAATTTTTATAAAATGTTTTTTATAAAAATAAGAAGTAAGTTTTTTCAAGCAAAATGAGGTTTTTAAAAGTTTTTTTATTTTCTAGTAAACCGGACCGGTCCGCCTATTTTAAAAAAAGAACCAATCCATCCTCGGACCGGTCCGCCTCCATACCGGACCGATTCTCTTTACACCAGTAAACCCCAGATCGAAACCGAACCGAAGAGCCCCTTTGAAAAAACGAACCGATCCGAGGTCGGACCGATCCGCCTGGGATAGATTCGAACAGATCCGTGAGTTTTTTATCCACCATCTTATATTTCCTATAAATATACCTATTTCGGTGGTGTATTTTTTAAGTCTTTGAGAAAACGTTTCTAAGAGTACAAACACAACAAGACTTCATTTTTTGATGTGCCAAACATCTTTTTGATTCACACACAAAAATCCCAATTACTTTTGTGAATCTTTTGTAACCTTAGAACACAAGCTTTGCTATTATTCATCTTTGTGGGGAGATCTTTGCAACCGAGGGCTGCGTGTCATTGTTGAGGGAGTCTCTACAAAGTGTTATGGCTGCGTGTCATTGAGAAGAGCTGCGATTCTTCCTTTGTTATTTGGGTTGCGAGTCCTTGGAGGGTGCTGCGTGTATTCTCTTGCTGAGTTCAAGACTACGTGTCTTTGTGGGTTGGCTGCGCGTTAATCCATTGCAAATTTCTCTATGTAATTGTAAGTTGCGATTTATATATTCATAGTGAAATAAAGGTTTTACCCGAAAGGGGTTTTTTTCCTGAAATTTGTGTCTCGGCATATTTACTGTGTTGCATGCTTTATTTTTGATGGGTTGATTTAGATGCATGTTTAGGGGCTGTATTAATTTGGTTTAAAAATAGTCTCTAATTAAATAAGTGTGGCGAATTGGAAACTTGCGAATAAATTTAATCAATTATCACACAGTCGTACTCTTCAAAAATCATACACTTGAGACGAGAATTTATTCGAGGAAAATCCAAAACACAAAAAAATCTCGGACCAAATTAACACCTTCGATTATATAAGTAAATATTTACACATATGGATATATGACTTATGAACTTCAAACTCTCGCTAGACTCAATAATGCAGAATTTCCACAATTCCCCTTTTCCACCTGTTAGTAGGAATAACAAGCACAATGGTCATAGCGGGTTGGTTATGGCCCAAATACATGATCGGGGTGGTCACGGTCCAAATCCGTGACGACCACATAAAACCCCTTACAAAGGTTATGACCAAAATGAGGGGTACCAATCCAAAAATCTTCTTTTAAAGTTTGAAAAAAACCTTTGTGTTCAGATGGACCAAGTGAGAATCCACCAATGAATTTCTAACTTCTTAGGATGTGATGTTACTAAAGGTTGGTGGAAGTTTTTGGCTACTCAAAATAATCTCATAAGTACTTTTGAGATATCAAAATTTTGTCTCTCAAGAATAAAGTTTGGAAAATATTTATTCAAGTCTTTAGAAGAAGTAATCAAATTTAAAATAACTTTAAAGCTTTAATTAAACGAGGATATCTCATAAATGTAAAAAAGGTTTTTTATCCTTAAAGATTTGAAGATAAAAGGCTTGAGGAAAATATTGTTCAAAATGACCTTGAAAACCTTTAACTTGTTTGAAGAGAGAAGAGCCACATAAATGGCCAAAAAGAACTTGGGGACACAAGATCTCAAACACCTCGGTGGCTTTTGTCCACATGAAAGAGTCAAAAAGAAGTCTAGCCAAAAGATATGTGTAATACCTCGTACTTTTATGATTATTTAATTTACAATTGCTTATAATTATTAATTTAATTGGGGGAAATTAAATTGAGTTTCGGTAAATATTAAATAGCGAGATAAAGGATTATTATTTATTCTTACAATTATTTACTTGTGTGTGATAAGTAAATATATAAATATTATTATATGTCGCGTATAAGTGAAAAACGACGGTTTATTATTATATGTAGAGAAGTGTTACATGGGCGGATCGGTATATTTTATGGACGACGCGTACTGTACACACATGTCTGGCACGATTAATGAGATGTTAGTATATTTATAGTTGGGTGAATCAGATGACCTTTTTTAGTGCAGCGGGGATCCGGGAATGGTGGAAATAGTCCAGAATAGGTACTCGAATGTTATAATTGGGTTACGGTAGCTTTTTAGACATAGCAGGCATTGTATAAGGGTGGGATGGTCTTTTTACACCTAGGGTCTAATGGAAAAAATAGTATTTGGGTGTATTTTGGAGGTATTTAAGGGTAGGGAATGTGGATGACAGCCCACCTTTAGCATTATACACAATTGAGTTTGAGAAAGAGGAAAAGGAAGAGAACGGCTTGGAGAAAAGAAGAGAGGGAAACATCTCCGAATTCAAGCTATCATAAACGTAGAACTTCGGATCTGGATCCACTAAAGTAAGTAGCTACTTGCATTAAATTGGATGATTAAATAGTTAATCACTTTCAGAGTTAATGGTGTAAAAATTATGTGGTTTATAGGTTTCAAAGGTTGAAACTTTAATTGATTAATTAAGAGATGTAGATCATAATCAATCTCATATTATAATTGATAAATAGTTAATGTTGATCATATAAAAATTTCGACATTAATACGGGGTTTGTAATGATGAGCATGTAGAACATTGATAGGAGGGTTGAATTCATGAAAATCAAATTTGGGTAAATTATAAGTTTGATAGAATTGGTGTTTGATTTAAAATCCTAGGGTTTCGATGAGGGATTTGGGGTTAATTAAATATGATACTTCTGGGATGTTAGTATGATGATATAGGGGTTTAGTTTTATGTCTAGGGTGATTTGGGACCTCCATTTGGAGGGTTTAGAGGAGAAAACCCCAAGGAAAAAAATGACAGGCATCCTAGCAAATCGAACCAAACGGAGCGAATCGGTTCGCTCAATCGAATCGGTTCAGTTTTCTGGTTTGTCTAGATTTTGTTTGTATATTGTTTTGACCCGTTAGATCTTGGTGAATAACCTAGGGGCTTTAGGGGTAGAGTGGGACTACTAGGGAATATTTACAGGGATTGGTAAATGTGTTAGGCCAAAGGATAAATGGGTTCGGGTGAGGAGAATCGAGAATTCAAGTAAGTGAACCTTTAAATGTACAATTGGGAAGTCGGTTCGAAATTAGGGATTTGGGAGACTCATATGTTGTGGGATTTCGTACGAGGTCGTTATTAATTATATACGTATTGGGGGGCTTGTATATATATATATGTTTATACGATATCGTGTGTATATCTAGTTTATAGCACGAGTGTAGCTACGGTATTATATTATGTGAACATTTAATTATAGAAGATGTGTTGCTACCAAATTATTCATGAGCGCATACTTAGTAAGGGTAGTATATACTTAGCTAATGGTGACTATTAACGGGATTGGGCTTCGATAGCGGTTATCTGTCCTAGTTAGACCGGGTAGTTAATTAGGAAATATAAAATGAATGTGTTAGGTGCGCACTGTAGATGAAATGTGATATTTTATCTCATGTGAGTGTGATTGGGTACTTAATTATGAAAGTATTACACTACAAGTTTTATCGATTTAAAATAATAAATTACTTGCTAAACATTTTCAAACTTTTGAGGCTTTGACCCCTGGGCAAATTATTTTTCTTGTTTTCTTTTAAAACCCAAGGTGTTCAATAGTAGCAGCCGCGACCGCAAGGATAGATTTGTTCTTGTCGTTGCAATAGTTGTGGACGCTATAGGATTTGACTTAGCCGCCTCAGCTCATTCTCTCTTGATAGAATCTTGATTTTCCATTATTTCATTTTGGGCATGTTGCTCGTAGTTAGATGTAACACCCCGTAATTTTGAGGATTTAGTATTTAATTATATTTGGGAGAAATAAATATTTAAATTGGAGAAACTTAAATTTATGATTTGGAGAATTTATTTGAGTGGGAAGAATTATTTTTAATTGGCGACTTTAAGTTAAATTGTTCGAATTAATGTGTGTCGCATTTTGAGGTCAAAATTTTGAAATGTTATAAAGTATTTCGGATGACAATTCTGAGTGCACGGTTGAGTTCGGATGGGTCTAGATAGTAAGAAAAGAGTACTCGGGGTAGTAATCGGGTCTCGGGGCATTTTTGGGCATAGCCGGGCCCACCCGGGGTGATTTGGGCCATTTTAATTAGGCCCGTATGGCCTAAAACGGGATTAAGGGTTTTAAACCTAATTGGGGGAAAAGTTGAACGACAGTTAAAAAATTCTAAACCTAGGGTTTGAGAGAGACACATAGGAAAGTAAATCAAGAGCCAATTGGGAATTTTTGGAGCCAAATTAAGGGACTGATTGGGGTGTTCTGCATCAACACCTTCTCTACGCCAACGGATCAGACTCTACGAATAATTAGAGGCAAGTGGTTAACTGTTGTGATTTTAAATTGATGATAATCAACTCATACTATGGGAGGTGTAAACCAAAATTCGTTTTGGGTGGGTATTCATGTAAAATTGGGTTTTCGGTAATTGATACACTTTAATGGGATAAGGGTGAAATTTGTTATGTTTATGATTCTGGAATGTAGAGGTATGAATCGTATGTTAAAACCAGTAAGAATCGATGGTTAATATCTGTTAATAGGAATAAAAATTGTTTTAGAGATTTGAAACCCGGATAAAACCCAAATTGGGATAATGTTGGAATTAATGGAAATTAGTTGATTAACTAAGGTCTCTAGGATGTTTAGACCCTTTTATTATGTGGAGATAATGTTGGTTGTGATTGGGTAAGGGTTTGGAATTAAACAAAAAGCTTGAGGGTTCATCAATGGCTGAAACAGCAAGCCGGAGAAGACAAATACATGTTTGATCAATCGATGGTCCCAGAATTTTGGAAGTTCGGCCTGTTTATATATATAAGGGAAATTAATTTAGGATTTAATCCCCTACTTTTATTTAGTGATAAATTCATATGTGGCACATATTCTTTAACAATTATAAGGGGATATAATTGGGTTTAGGAGGGTGATAATTGTATGTCACGGGACGATGAAATTTCGGGATTTAATTCGTAGATATTGGTTTTGGACCGAGGGAAAAGGTTCAGATATTGTAGTTGAGTGGCACAACATTATTAAAGGAATCGAGGTGTAATTAATTAGTTAAAGGGAGGAAATATAGAATCCGGTATTAATGATGGTACGGGCCAAGTGATCGAGTCCGGGTATAATAGTTGGGTGACACCAAGTATTAAATTAATTAATGTGTAAATTAATTAAATTAGAGTCGGACCATAGACTCGGATTGATAATAATTAATTAATGTGTAAATTAATTAAATTAGAGTTGAATCATAGACTCGTGTAAATATTGTATAAATTAATGTGCAAAGTATTTATATAAGAGTCGGACCATAGACTCGGGGAAATATTATATTAATTGACGTGTGAATTAAATAAATTATAATCGTATCATAGACACGGGGAGATGATAAATTAATAAGTGAGAAAATTAATTAAGTTGAGTCGGGCCAGAGACTCAGGAAATTACAGGCTAGTGTTACGGGTTTTTGAGTACACAGTAAAGTCTGGGTTTATATTATATATATACGGTGTAGTGATAGTATATATATATATATATATATATATATATATATATATATATATATATATATATATATATATATATATATATATATATATATATATATATATATATATATGTGTGTGTGTGTGTGTGTGTGTGTGTGTGTGTGTGTGTGTACATTGTGTGTGCTATTAAATATCAGTGACTAGATATTTATTTAATTTATATACTCTAGTGCTATCAAGGGAGGTTGCACGATGTGGGTGAATCCCCTAGCTTGAGGAGTAGGGTGAGTATATCCCCAGGTCATAGCGTCCGGTATATGGGTGAGGGATTTATCTCACTTTCAGGAAAGTAATATGACCGCCTCCACTACGTTTATATTTTGGGCCAAGTTGGTGAGCGATTCCAACTTGGGTAACTGGGTTATGTGAGCACACCTAGTGAGGTAGCACTTTAGAGGGAATCATCCGGAGTGGGTATACTCGAAGGGATGGATATACATATGATATATGTGTGGCTGTTGTGGTAAAGGTACGTATATAATGGTAGTAAATATTATATGCGGGTAATAATATAGTATGTGATGTAATTGTTTTATATAACTTGTGTCACAGTCATATGATATTATTTAAAGGAAACTAATTAAATTAATTAGTGAGATAATTTATAAACCATGGATAATAATACTCGGTTTAGAGTGGAAAGCTAAGGGAGGATTACAAGGACTAGTTGGATAGGGTAGTACAACTAGGTGGGGTTAAGGAAATCGTTAAGTGTGCATATTAGTGGAGGGGTGAGAACGTCCTCAAGAGAGTGCGACACTAACTTAAATATGGAGCGCATTCATATATTTTAAATTACTGCAGTTAATTCACTTGCTAAATATTTTCAAAATGTTTTGGGTCTATTTTCAAAACCTTTTAGGTGTCCAGCCACAGGGACGCCAGGATTGATATTCTATTCCAGCGGCATATGTGGATGCTAGCAAGAGCTTAGATTAGACGTATCGTTTTTTCATTACTAGAGTAAGAATCATTTATTAGTTTCAATTTTATTTAGGGCATGTCGCCCAGACTTTCAGTTCAGTTTTCAGATTTATTTATTCAGGTGATGGATGTTTGTATTGGACTATTTACTTTGGTGGCCGATGGTTTATTCGGCATGTCGTTTTATTATTTGTTCAGGTTATTTAATTCAGTTGTGTCAATGGCTTATATATATTTTCGCATGTACTGTTCGGTTTAATTAAAAAGATAAAATTTGGCACCAGCTTTTTGGAATACTAGGTGGTTAGTAAGTTTTAAAAAGTTTTTCGACAGTGATGATAAGGATGAACCAATTGGGATTCCTATTTTAATTTGGTATAGGACTGATCACCCGGTATTTTATTAAGCGGGTGTCCCAGATAGTATCGGAGCATCAGGTTCTAGTGTCCTTAGGATCTGTGCGGCTTTTCACGTTTCAGCTTAGCGTTCTTTGATGTAGAACCCTATCATAGGATTGTTGTATTCTCATGCGTATGCGCATTAACGTTCTTCTTTTAATTACTTTATATTTGAGGGTGAACTCATATGATTCGATTCTCATTTTAGATGCCGCCCAGGAGAGAGAGAGAGCAGCTAGGGCAGCAGGGGGAGGTGAGACTAGGGAGGCTCATCAGGAGCCAGAATTACTGCAGCAACTGCCAGAGATGATTTCATCAGCACAAGTAACTGAATTAGTGGTGCAGGTAGTTAAAGAAACGATGATCGCAATGGCAAGGTACTTTCCACGAGATCAGCCACAGGCGTTAGTGGTACAGGATGTTCAGTCCCACCCGGGGCAGTCGGAGTGGCATCAAGTATGAGAGGTCTTTCAAAAGGGCCACCCACCAGAGTTTCGAGGGGGTTCAGATGTGATGTTAGTGTGTCAGTGGAAGAGAGATATCCAGCGTCACCTACGCATTGTAGATTGCAATGAGGTGCAAAAGAAAATGCTAGTCACTTTTAAGTTAGTGGGAGCAGCGCTACAGTGGTGGGAGTCGATCACCACAGTTGAGGAAAGGGATACATTAGCAATTGCAGAGTTTTGGGTGCGGTTCGACCGCAAGTATTTTCCACCAATAGTGGAGACCGAAATGAGGAGAAAATTTAGAGAGGTGACACAGGGGGACCGTTCAGTGGCCGACTACGAGGAAGAATTCACTCGTTTGGCAAATTTTATACCGGATGAGGTATGCGATAAAGAAAGAAAGATGTCAAAGTTCTTGGATGGGTTAGTCTGGAGGATTAGAAAACACTTGATTGGTAATCCCGTATTAGTAGCTTATACGAACGTCGTAAATGCAGCACTCTTGCACTGCCAGGAATATTGCTTCCACGTGAGAGGAAGCAAGAGGGGAGTGGAACCCAGTCAGTCGGATAAAGCAGGAGGGAATAATACCAGTGGGGTATCCCAGCAGTAGACAGGGGGATATCAGGGGCAGGATTCCCGACAAGGGAATCAGACCAAGCGATTTAAGTCTGAAGGCTATCGACGGGACGGCCAGGATTTTCGACAAGGCCAGCAAGGAAGAGATCAGTGGCAAGGTGAATTTATTAGGAGGTGTTCCGTTTGTGGGGAAGCGGGACACGTGAAGAGAGATTGTCCTCGGCGAGGAAGGGGTCAACTACAAGACGAGGTCTTGGATGTGCAGCCACTACAACAAGTCATGGGTGCGTTCGGGCAGGGGGAAGTTGCTCAGGAACCCGAGGATCAGACATTGCAGCTAGAGTATGAAGGTAATTATCTTTTATCCTATGGGAATAGGGTATGTTTTGAGTGACAATGAGGGTGTCACAATATAATAATTAGTTTCACTAGAGTTCGCGGGCAAGTTGAATTTAGTGGGTGTGCTAGCTATAGCAACACCAGGGTATAAATGATTTCTACTAGGTATCGCCTGAGAGGGCATCTAGCCTATATATGTGTGTGTATATGTTGTATTGTGTAGTGCAATAAACACATAATGAGGTCTAGTGTTCTTATTTTTTATCCCGGTAAGTAGGGGTGCTTACTGAAGTGAATCAGGGTGGTTAGATTTATTTTCGATCAGGGAGAGATAGCTCGGAGTTTATTTTGCGCAAGAACTAGTGATAGTAAGGGCGCGATATTTTATGTTGTCTTTTGTAGCATAAGGGTAGGCGTGTATGCTTTTGTGTTAAGAGACAAATATTTGAGGTACGTGCTATGGACTGAGGGTCTAGTGGATCTCAAAGGCCGACAATGTTAGGTAGTAATGTATTGGGGGTTCCTTGTTCGGATTTCGCTTTGCGAGACGTCCCACGCATGAAACTTAGCGCAACGTTGGAAGTGGGGAGATATTTGGTCGTTAGTACATGGGTTAGGTACCCCGGGTATTATTATTTATATATGTGATATGACTACGGGTTGGAAGTTATATTACGGATCATGGCTAGCATAGTCGGGTAACTTTTGTGCGGTAAAGCACGAGGACAGGGTGTATGGGCACCCGGGTTAATTAAGCAGCTTTTATGCGGTCAAGCACGGGTAAGGGTGTATGGGCGCCCTGGTTAATTAAAATATATATTTGTGTAATTTAGAGTTAGATACGGGAGAGATAGATATAGCAAGCTTAGAGGCACATGTATAGAAAGTGATATTCAAAGCTTGGAGCACTAGGCTCATCTTAATTTCGAGGACGAAATTCCTTTGTAAGGGGGGAAGTATGTAACACCCCGTAATTTTGAGGATTTAATATTTAATTATTTTTTTTAAATTGGAGAAACTTAAATTTATGACTTGGAGAATTTATTTGAGTGGGAAGAATTATTTTTAATTGGCGACTTTAAGTTAAATTGTTCGAATTAATCTGTGTCGCATTTTGAGGTCGAAATTTGGAAATGTTATAAAGTATTTCGGATGACAATTCTGAGTGCGCGGTTGAATTCGAATGGGTCGAGATAGTCGGGAAAGAGTACTCGAGGGTAGTAATCGGGTCTCGGGGCATTTTTGGGCATAGTCGGGCCCACCCGGGGTTATTTGGGCCATTTTAATTAGGCCCGTATGGCCTAAAACGGGATTAAGGGTTTTAAACCTAATTGGGAAAAAAGTTGAATGGCAGTTAACAAATTCTAAACCAAGGGTTTGATAGAGACACGGAGGAAAGCAAATCAAGAGCCAACTGGGGATTTTTGGAGCCAAATTAAATGACTGATTGGGGTGTTCTTCATCAACACCTTCTCTACGTCAATGGATCAGACTCTACGAATAATTAGAGGCAAGTGGTTAACTGTTGAGATTTTAAATTGATGATAATCAATTCATACTATGGGAGGTGTAAACCAAAATTCGTTTTAGGTGGATATTCATGTAAAATTGGGTTTTCGGTAATTGATACACTTTAATGGGATTAAGGGTGAAATTTGTTATGTTTATGATTCTGGAATATAGAGGTATGAATCGTATGTTAAAACCTATAAGAATCGATGGTTAATTTCTGTTAATAGGAATGAAAATCGTATTGGAGATTTGAAACCCGGATAAAATCCAAATTGGGATAATGTTAGAATTAATGAAAATTAGTTGATTAATTAAGGTCTCTAGGATGTTTAGACCATTTTATTATGTGGATATAATGTTGGTTGTGATTGGGTAAGGGTTTGGAATGAGACGAAAATCTTGAGGGTTCATCAATGGCTGAAACAGCAAGCAGGATAAGACAAATACTTGTTCGATCGATCGATCGACCCAGGGGATCGATCAATCGATGGTCCCAGAATTTTGGCAGTTCGGCCTGTTTATATATATAAGGGAAATTAATTTAGGATTTAATCTCCTACTTTTATTTAGTGATAAATTCATATGTGTCTCATATTCCTTAACAATTATAAGGGGATATAATTGGGTTTATGAGGGTGATAATTGTATGTCACGGGACGAGTAAATTTTGGAATTTAATTCGTAGATATTGGTTTTAGACCGACGAAAAAGGTTCGGATATTGTAGTTAAGTGGCATTACATTATTAAAGGAATCGAGGTGTAATTAATTTGTTAAAGGGGGGGAATATAGAATCGGGTATTAACGATGGTACGGGCCAAGTGAGCGAGTCCGGGTATAATAGTTGGGTGACACCAAGTGTTAAATTAATTAATGTGTAAATTAATTAAATTAGAGTCGGACTATAGACTCAGATTGGTAATAATTAATTAATGTGTAAATTAATTAAATTAGAGTTGAATCATAGACTCGGATAAATATTATATAAATTAATGTGCAAAGTATTTATATAAGAGTCGGACCATAGACTCGGGGAAATATTATATTAATTGACGTGTGAATTAAATAAATTAGAGTCGGATCATAGACACGGGGAGATGATAAATTAATAAGTGGGAAAATTAATTAAGTTGAGTTGGGCTAGAGACTCGGGAAATTACAGGCTAGTGTTACGGATTTTTGAGTACACGGTAAAGCCGGGGTTTATATTATATATATACGGTGTAGTGATAGTATATATATATATATGTGTATACATTGTGTGTGCTATTAAATATCAGTGACTAGATATTTATTTAATTTATATACTTTAGTGCTATCAAAGGAGGTTGCGCGATGTGGGTGAATCCCCTAGCTTGAGGAGTAGGGTGAGTATATCCCCAGGTCATAGCGTCCGGTATATGGGTGAGGGATTTATCTCACTTTCAGGGAAGTAATATGACCGCCTCCATTACGTTTATATTTTGGGCCAAGTTGGTGAGCGATTCCAAATTGGGTAACTAGGTTATGTGAACACACCTAGTGAGGTAGAACTTTATAGGGAATCATCCGGAGAGGGTATACTCGAAGGGATGGATATACATATGATATATGTGTGGCTGTTGTGGTAAAGGTACGTATATAATGGTAGTAATTATTATGTGCGGGTAATAATACAGTGTGTGATGTAATTGTTTTCTATAACTTGTGTCACGGTCATATGATATTATTTAAAGGAAACTAATTAAGTTAATTAGTGAGATAACTTATAAACCATGGATAATAATACTCGGTTTAGAGTGAAAAGGCAAGGGAGGATTACAAGGACTAGTTGGAGAGGGTAGTACAACTAGGTGGGATTAAGGAAATCGTTAAGTGTGCACATTAGTGAAGAGGTGAGAATGTCCTCAAGAGAGTACGACACTAACTTAAATATGGAGCGCATTCATATATTTTAAATTACTGCAGTTAATTCACTTGCTAAATATTTTCAAAATGTTTTGGGTTCTAACCCTTTCTATAAAACTATTTTCAAAACCTTTTAGGTGTCCAGCCACAGGGACGCCAGGATTGATATTCTATTTCAGGGACACGGAGCTGCGGCATATGTAGATGCTAGCAGGAGCTTGGATTAGACGCATTGTTCTTTCATTCCTAGAGTAGGATTCATTTATCAGTTTCAGTTTTATTTAGGGCATGTCGCCCAGACTTTCAGTTCAGTTTTCAGATTTATTTATTCAGGTGATGGATGTTTGTATTGGACTATTTACTTTGGTGGCCGATGGTTTATTCGGCATGTCGTTTTATTATTTGTTCAGGTTATTTAATTCAGTTGTGTCAATGGCTTATATATATTTTCGCATGTACTATTCGGTTTAATTAAAAAGATAAAATTTGGCACCAGCTTTTTGGAATACTAGGTGGTTAGTAAGTTTTCAAAAGTTTTTCGACAGTGATGCTAAGGATGAACCTACTGGGATTCCTGTTTTAATTTGGTATAGGACATATCACCTGGTATTTTATTAAGCGGGGTGTCATATTGGATAGGACTTTATATCATGTCAATATACTATTTTGGTTATCAGTATGGTTCAGTTGGATGTTACTATTTGGCAACCGATAGTTTATGCGGTTCACTTTTATTATTTATTTATGCATGATTGATTCATCCTATTAATTTCGTTTAATGGTTTTATTCGTATTGTATTTATATTATTGGTTACGACAACGATGCTGAGAATAAAACCATACTTAAATTCCTATTTTATTTTAGTAAAGAATTGGCCACCCGGTATTAGAATAGGTGGGTTGCCACATTGGTATCAAAAGCATCAGATTCTAGTGCTTTTAGGATCAGTGTGAGCTTGCTCATTATCAGCGTTATGTCTTTTTTTATATAGAGCCCTATGCTTAAGATTGTTGTTTCGTATTGCGCATTTATGTTCTTCTGCTATTATGTATGATTGAAGTGAATCTCATACGATTTTGGTTTAGTTTCATATACCAAACTCTAGTAGAGTTAGACCATCACGTGCTACAAGGAGGGTTGTAGATGGGGAGGCTCAGCCGGAGCCACATTCCACTTAGGGGACTATGACCGCAGCAGAGGTCGCCGTTATAGTCCCACAGGCAGTTAATGCCTCTATGAACTCCTTAGCATAGCATTTTCCCCAGGCACCACCACAGCCACCAGTGGCAGTACCAGTTCACGCTCGCCCAGTATCATCTGTTTGGGAGCAAGTCAGATGGGCCTTTCAAAATGGACATTCTTCGGAGTTCAAGGGGAATGCATATATTGTAGCATCTACCCAATAGAATAAGTACATCTAGAGGCATTTGCATATGGTTGAGTGCAGTGACACTCAAAAGTAAATGCCAACTACGTTCAAGCTAGTTGAAACAGCTCTTCAGTGGTGGGAGTCGGTTACCATAGTGGAGGAGCGGGATACGATGACTATCTAGGAGTTCTGGGTGCGGTTTGATCGCGAGTTCTTTTTGTTAGCAATTCATACGAAGATGAGGAGGAGATTCTTAGATCTCTCTCCAGAGGGCCGAATTGTGGCCGAATACGAGGAGGAGTTCACTCGCCTAGCAAACTTTATGCCAGATAAGGTGAATACTGAGGATAATAGGGTCCTCAAGTTTACAGTTGGGCTTACCTGAAGGATTCTCCGGTACTTATTGGGGAACCGACGTTATGGACTTACATTGAGGTCGTTAACACCGCGTTGCTCCACTACCTGGACCATCGCTTCCATTTGAGGGTAGCTAAGAGGATAAGGAAGTCGAGCCAGCAAGGAAAAACAGTGGTTAATGGTGCCAGTGGGGCACCGTCACAGTAAAGTAGGCAGCAGGAACAGGATTCCCAATAAGGGGACTCGGCTAAGAGATTCAAGCTAAATAATAGTAATTTTAGGCCGGGCCAGTAGGACCAGTGGAACCGGATCAGAGCTAGCAAGGTTGCGGTTATCAGGGTCATAGATAGGGACAAGTTTACCAGGGCTAGAGGCCGAAAAATTTCACAGGAAGATGTTTCTTATGTGGGAAGCAGTGCCACATGCGACGTGCATGCCCAAATAGGACAAAGGGTCAGCAGCAGGAGGCCCAATCAAGGAAATAATTACAGCATTTTCTAGTCCCACGGGTTGTTCTAGCATTGTCACCTCCGTCAAAGTAGATACAGTTTGGACGTGTAACATCCGTGGGTCAGTGTTGCTGTTAGCCATCGAGGCTATGTTTTTAATCCATGGACAAATATGGCATATATTATTTAACACGGTAGCATGACATTCTTTTATTAGCACTAGATTCGCGGGTGCGACGGGTTTAGTGGATTTAGCGTCAAATATTATTATGATCATAGATTCACCATTAGGTGGCAGGACTCTCATTCATTCCATCTACCGAGGGGTGGGTGTGAACATGGGGAGGTTATGCTTAGTAGAGGATCTGCTCATCTTAGAATTGAACGAGTATAATGTTATTTTGGGTATGGATTGATTAGCAATGTATAGAGCGATGGTGGATTGTTACAGAAGGACTATCGTGTTTGTTATTCTAGGACAAGATAGTTTTTTTATGGTGATGCCTCATTCGGAGGGAGGATCGAGCATGCACATATATTATATCGAGGAGGAGACTTCTGAGGGTATAGTCATCTTGCTAGTTTTGATCTCTATGGTTAAGGACTATGCTGATGTGCCGTCGAGTCGAGAGATTGAGTTTTTAATCGACTTAGCATCGAGTACTACGCCTATAGTTTTAATCGACTTAGCATCGAGTACTACGCCTATAGCGTGAGTGTCGTATCATATGGCTCCTTTAAAGATGCGGGAGTTGAGGGATCAAATTCAGAAATTATTAGGGCAGGGTTTTATCTATAGGAGTACAGCACCTTGCGGTGCCCTAGTTCTGTTTGTGAATAAGAAGGATTTGTCGTTAAGGTTGTGTATCGACTATCGAGAGTTGAATAAGGTCATGGTACGCAACAAGTATTCATTGTCATGTATCAATGACTTATTCGATCAGTTAAGAGGAGTAGCCTACTTATCTAAGATTAATTTAAGAACGAGGTACCATCATTTACGTATCAGGAAGTTGGATATCCCAAAGACCACACTTTTGATGAGATACGAGTCTTATTAATTCAGAGTTATGCCGTTTGGGCTAACCAATGCGCCAACAGTTTTCATGGATCTCATGAACAAGGTGTTCAGGGATTTGACATCTTGATTTATTCTCAGACAGAGGGCGAGCACGGAGAGAATTTGTGTATGATTCTTCAAACTTTATGAGACCACCAGTTGTATGCCAAGTTCAATAAATGTGGATTATGGTTATGGGAGGTGCAGTTATTGGGTCACATTATCTCCAAGAGAGGGATTTACATGGATCCAAGTAAAGTGTCAGTGGTGACGGAGTGGGGCTAGCCCACAAAATTAACGGAGGTTCGTAGTTTTCTGGGTTCAGCAGGGAACTACCGCCGATTCATTATAGGATTTTTTAAGATTACGGGTCCCTAGACGAATTTGAATCGTAAAGGAGTGCCTTTTGTTTGGCATAATCACTGCCAGTTAGCTTTTAATTAGCTAAAGGACAAGTTTACTTCAGCACCAGTGCTCGCATTGCCTAGAGGAGGAGTGGAGTACTTCATTTTCACCAATACATCCTTACAGGAACTTTGAGGAGTTCTAAGCAGGAGGATGGGGCCATAGTTTATACATCTCACAAGCTTAAATCCTGTGAGATGAACTATCCCACGCATGATTTGGAGTTAGCTGTAGTTATTTTTGTCTTGACGATTTTGAGGTACTAGGTATTGGGGGAGAAGTTTCAATTGTTCATGGATAATAAGTCACTGCAGTATCTTTTCACACAGAAGGATCTAAATATGAGGCAGTGTAGGTGGCTTAAATTCGTGAAGTATAATCAGTTTGACATTCAGTATCATTTGGGGAAGGCTAACTAGTGGCAGATGTGTTGAGCCATATGCGTGCATGGCAGTTAGCAGCAGTGTGGAAGGCAAAGTAGGTTGAGCTTCATCAGGATGATGAGGTAGTTTGGGCTTATGTAGCAGTGATGATCATCACACCTACGATCATTTTAAGGGTTGTGAAGGCACAATCAGGGGATCCGTTTTGTGAGGAGAGGATTCAGTAGTTATTGGCAGGTGGTGCGAAGCCTTACTCAGTCAGTTTTGAGGGTACATTACACTGTAATGGGAGGTTGATAGTCCCAAATGATGAGGACCGATGACATGCAGTTAGGTATGTGCACGAACCCGAATAGACCGACTGGATCGAAAAAACGAACCGAACCGAACACACTTTTGCGAGTTTTTTTTAATTCAGTCTTAATTCGTTCTAAAAATATATAGGACTCCAAAATTCAAGTCGATATCGATCTTGGATTGTAAAAAACGATTTTGGACTGGACCGGACCGCTTTCATTATATATATATATAATTTTTTTTTGTAATTTCCTAACTGACACATGCACGTACATAGCTAACAAAACAACCCACTCTCTCACACGATCACACCACACCCAATCCACTATATAACCTTAACAACTATAAATTCTTCTCTCTCTCTCTCTCTCTCTCTCTCTCTCTCAATCTCTATCTCTCTATCTCTATCTCTATCTATATCTATCTCTCCGAACAGCCCACCACACCCTACACCGATCACACAAGCCACACCAGTGCGAATAGCCATCGCCACCCACACGACACCAATGTCGCTCCCTCATCTTGGCTATGATATTTTATTTATGTCTCTCTCTGATCAAGCTACATGCTATCCATACTATGGAAATGCCATACTATCCATACGATTTGTTATTTCTCTCTCTCTAATCTGTTATTTTTTTCCAAACCCCATCCATACAATTTATTAGTTCAAGACCAAGTTTGATATGTGATTTGTGATGCTGTGTGTGATAAGGTTTTTGGTGCTCTTGATTTTAGGTACATTTGTTATTTGAGTCTTTAGTTCAAGATTAGATCATCTGTTATTTGGATTTGTTAGTTTGCTTTTTATTGTAATTATTTATTTGAAATATTGGAAATATTGGATCTGTTATTTATTGAAAATATTGAAATGTCACAGCTATGGTCCTATGGATATCTTCTTCTTTTTTTAGATCTGTTATTTTTTTTTTTGGCGGGGGGAAATATTAGATCTGTTCTATATTGGAAATATTGAAATATTGGATCTGTTATTTTTATTTTTTTTGGAAATACTGGACATGTTATTTATTGGAAATATTGGATCTTTTACCTCATAGTTATCCTTTTTATAGAGGAACCACGCTCAAAATCACAAGTATGAATATCCTTTTTTTTAACTTTTTTATAGAGATATATTTTTTTTAATTATATTATTGTTTATGAGTCTTTTTCTATTATTGTGAACTTTTGACTGTAGGCTGATGATCCAAAGTCCATCGATGCTACCATGCATGGACCAATTGACCTTGATGCCGAGCCGCCTACATCACCACAGAAAAAGAGGAAAAAAGGGTCTACATTATGGTATCATTTCACTAAGAACAATGACAAAAAAAATTCTAAGGTATCATGCAACAATTGTGGTATCACATATGCTTGTCATGCTGTTTTTTTTTTAAATAGTGCTTTTTTTTAAAGTGCTGTTTTTTTTTAAGTGTTGTTTTTTTAAAAGAAAAGTGTTGTTTTTTAAACAAAATAGTTGTTTTTTAAAGAAAATAGCGATTTTTAATGCAGTTTTTAATATTAAAAAAACATGTGTGTATTTTTTAATGCAATTTTACAAGTGGTGTTTTTAATAGAAAAATGCAGTTTTACAAAAAAATTGTTGTTTTTAATTTTAAAAAGTGTTGTTTATAATAAAAAAAAATGTGTTGTTTTTTATGGGTATGGGCCGAATAGAACCGAGACCGAACACTGATTGCTTGAAAACCAAATAGGACCAAGACCGACTATTCCGGTCCGATCTCGATCCATAAGTTTCTAGGATCGATTAATACGGTCCAGTCTCAAAATTACCTCAAAATCGGACTGGACCAGACCGCGAACACACCTACGCGTATTTATGGAGGAGGCGCATGGGTCATAGTTTTCGGTGCATCCTGGAGGGGACAAGATGTACCATGGTATGAGGAGGCAATATTATTGGGCAAGTATGAAGCAGGACATAGCAGAGTTTGTCTCCAGGTGCACCACTTGTGAGATGGTGAAGATTGATCATTGGAGACCAGTCGGGGTTCTATAGTAGTTGGAGATTCCGGTGTGGAAATGGAAGAGTATTTCGATGGACTTCATCACAGGGTTACTGACATCACAGAGGCATCACGATTCTATCTGGTGATTATGGATCAATTAACCAAAAAAGGCAATCTCTCGCCAGTTCGGGTAAATTACACGACGGGGCAATATGCATAACTATTCATAGCAGAGATAGTGAGATTGTACGGGGTGCTACTCAACATTATTTCATATCGGGATGAGATCTTTATGTACCACTTCTAGCAAAGCTTTCAAAAAGTGATGGGGACGGAGTTGCGTTTAGGCGCGGCTTATCACCCGTAGACCAATGGGCTTATGGAAAGGCTGAATCAGATGTTTGAGGCTATGCTAAGGATGTGTATTCTGGACATTAAGGGTAGTTGGGAGCAGAATTTTCCTTCGGTAGAGTCTACGTATAACAAATCTTTCCAGTTCACTGTTGGCATGGCATCATTTGAGGCTTTGTAGTTGATACCTTATCATTCACCCACTTGCTGGTTAGAGGTGGGGAAACAAGATTATCATGCCATATTTTATTCAGGAGACGTTAGTGAAGAATGAGTTGATCAGGATTCGTGTTTAGGTAGCTTAGGGCAGGCAGAAGAGTTACGCTGATGAGAATCAGAGGTTTTTGGAGTTTCACGCGGGTGATTAGGTGTTGATGCAGGTATCTCCCATGAAATGAGTGATATGGTTCGAAAAGAAGTAGAAGTTTATGCCAAGGTATGTGGGTTATTTTCCCATCATCGAGCAGGTCGGGTCGGTTACGTATAGGCTCACCTTACCACAACATTTGAAGCGGATTCACGTCGTGTTCTATGTGTCATCATTAAGGAGGTATCTCATGGATGATGTGGCTTACTGGCACATAGCATTTAGAGGAGATTGAGTTACAGCCGGATATTTCTTACAAGGCGAGACATGTTTTCATTTTGGGCCATAGCGAGCGGAAGCTTCGGTCAAAGGTGGTGACATGCGGGAAAAGTATCCAAAGCTCTTAGTGGCAAGTACGTTCGAATTTCGGGGATGAAAATCCGTTATTAGGGGGAGAATGTAATACCTCGTACTTTAATGATTGTTTAATTTCCATGTGCTTATAATTATTAATTTAATTAGGGGAAATTAAATTGGGTTTCGATAAATATTAATTAGCGAGATAAAGGATCAATATTTATTCTTACAATTATTTACTTGTGTGTGATAAGTAAATAGATATATGATTTATTTTATGTCACGTATGAGTGAAAAGTGATGATGTATTATCATATGTCAACAGAGTGTTACATCGACAGATCGGTATATTTTATGAACGACGCGTACTATACGCACATGTTGAGCCCGATTAATGAGATGTTAGCATATTTGTAGTTGGATGAGTTAGATGACCTTTTTAAGTGCACTGGTGATTTTGGAAGGGTCAAAATTGTCCAGAATAGGTACCCGGGTGTTAGGATTGGGTTTCAGGGGCTTTTTAGACATAGCACGACCTGTACAAAGGTAGGATGGTCATTTTACACCTGGTATTTAATGGAAAAACGGGATAATAGTGTATTTTTGAGATATTTAAAGGTGGGGGCTATGGATAGTAGCCCACATTCTACAAAATTGAGTTTAAGAGAAGAGAAAAAAGGAAAAAAAAAGAGAAAGTCTTGGAGAAAAGAAGAGAGGGAACCATTTCCGGATTCACCCCATCACAAACATAGAAACTTTGGATCTAGATCCACCAATGCAAGTAGTTACTTGCTTTAAATTGCATGATTAAGTATTAACCACTTTTATAGTTAATGGTGTAGAAATTATGTGATTGAAAGGTTTAAAAGGTTGAAACTTTAATTGATTAATTAAGAGATATAAATCATAATTAATCTCATATTAGAATTGATAATTAGTTAATATTGATCATGTAGGAATTTTGAAATTAATTATGGGTTTGTAAGGATGAGCATGTAGAACATTGATAGGAGGAGGGTTGAGTTCTTTAAAATCCAATTTGTGTAAATTATGAGTTTGATAGAATTGATGTTTGATTTAGAATTCTAGGGTTTTGATAAGGTATTCTGGGTTAACTATATGTTATAGTACTTCTAGGATGTTAGTATAATGATGTGGTAGGTTGATTTTATGTTTGAAGTGGCTTGCGACCTCCATTTGAGGGTTTGGAGGAAAAACCCCGACAAAGAATATGACAGGAAGCCCAGCGAACTGAACTGGCTCGTTGGGGGAGCGAACCGATTCGGTCAACCAAATCGGTTCGATTTGCTGGACTGTCCATATTTTGTTTGGCCGTTGTTTTGACACGTTAGAGCTTGAGGAATGACCGTACGGGCTTTCCGGATAGAGTGGGAATACTGGAGTATATTTACAATGCTTAGTAAGTGTGTTAGGCCAAAGGATAAATGGCTTCGGGTAAGGAGAACCGAGAATTCAAGCAAGTGAATACTGAGATATACAATCGGAAAGTCAGTTTGGGATTTGGGAGACTCGTACATTATGGGATTTCATATGAGGTCAATATTATATATATATATATATATATATGTGTGTGTGTGTGTGTGTGTACGGGATTTGTATATATATATGTGTGGGTGGGTGGGTGGGTGGGTGTTTAATTGACTATTGGTTGTATTAAACACACCTACTCGATAGTGTTATGGTTAGGAGATTACGCGTAGTGGGCAATCCACCTTGGTGTTAACCAGCAGGTGTCGGATTGATTCCCCAGGTCATAGTATTGTTTCATGATCACTATCCATGTGTAAGGATCGGTATTGGTTTAGAGACCAGTTGGGTACGATGTGGTATGGTTGTGACCCCTGAACGTATGTTTATGACTGCATATGTTTTATGTGTTTATGTATTGGGTTTGGTGGTACGATTTCGAATCGGTGGCTTAGTGTAATGCGAGATGCCTGGAGCCTAATAGTACACGAGAGATGTATCCACAAGGTCCATTATCTGGGGATATAGTTATATGTATATAGCGACTGATATATATGTATGTTTATACAATCTAAAGTGTATACCTATTTTATATCACGAGTGTGTCTATGGTATTATATTGTGTGAATACTTAATTATAGCATGTGTGTTACTATGATATTGTTCATAAATGTATACCTAGTGAGGGTAATATATGCTTAGTTAATGGTGACTATTAGCGGGATTGGGCTTGGATAACGGTTACTGTCCTCATTAGACTTGGTAGTTAATTAGGAAAGATAAAATGAATGTGTTAGGTGTGCACTATAGATAAGAGGTGAGGTTTTATCTCATGTGAGTGTGACCGGGTAATTAATTATGAATTTAATACACATGATTTTTATCGATTTAAAACATTTAATTACTTACAAAATATTTTCAAACTTTTCGATCTTTGACCCGTGGGAAGATTATTTTTCTTATTTTCTTTTAAAACCCCAGGTTGCAGCAGCAGCAACAGCCGGGACCGTAAAGATTGATTCATTCTTGTCGTTGCAGTAGTTGTGGATGCTACAGGATTTGACTTAGCCGCCTTAGATCATTCTATCTAGATAGGATCTTGATATTCTAGTATTTCATTTTAGGCGTGTTGCTCGTAGGTTGATAGGATTTTATTTTATATCGAGATACTATTTCGTTTATCAGTTTGTTTCAGTTGGATGTTACTATTTGGTGATCGATGGTTTATTCGGTTCACTTTTATTATTTATTTACGCATGATTGATTCATCCTGTTTATTTTATTGTATGATTTTATTCGTATTATATTTATATTATTGGTTGCGATAGTGATGGTCAGAATGAAACCATATTGAGATTCTTGTTTTATTTTAGTAGAGGATTGGGCACCCCGTATTAGAATCGACGGGTTATCACAATATGTCTGAAAAAGAGGTTTTTATGAAGTTTGAGGCCAAATAAGATTTTCAATCAGAAAATTTGTTGCCCATATACTCAGCCAGTGAAAAATTATTTCACAGAACTGAAGCCAATTGTAACACCCCGCCTTATTAAATACCAGGTGGCCAGTCCCATACCAAATTAAAACAGAATATACAGTTGGCTCATTCTTAGCATCACTGTCGAAAACATTTACAACTCACCCTATACCCAATTAAGCTGGTGTTAAAAAAACTTTCCAAATTTTAATTTCAACAAAAACCATTTTTAGTTTACAAATAACACAACACATAATATTCTACAACATTGATAACCGAACAGATAACTCAAAAGAATTTAAATGCAATTGGAATAAACATTCCCAAATAATAATCCAATACAGTAATCCCAATAATAGTAAATGTATTAAAAAGACACGACTACAAGAGTACTGACTCAGATAGAAAAGAGATAATTGAGTTCCTTTGGGCGACATGCCCTAACTAAAAGAATATTGTGAATCAAATGAAGATAGGCGTCTAAGCAGTACTCCATAGCTCCATAGCTCGTCATAATCCGCTAAGGTTGGCGTCCCTGCTACTGGACACCTGATATAGAAGATACAATAGAAAAAAAAATATGCAAGGAAACGGGTCAGAGCCCGATTGAAAATGATTTTTAAAACAGCAAGTATTTAACATGTGCAATAAAGCATTTATTATGTACATGTTAGTACCCAACTCTCACTTGCTATTATCACCTCTCATCTAGAGTGTACACTTAATGTTTCCTATTAACCTCCAAGTTAATGGTTCCTCTTTACAAATTTCCATAATATGATTCCATCACATATCATAACCCCGTATGTCCCATACCATACGGAATATAATTATTCAAATACTTTTCCCATTAACATGAATCGTTTCTCATTAATATGAATTAAGCTTTTCAATTCTATAAGAATAAACATTCATTAACCTAATTTCATTATCTTTCTCTATTCACCGTTATCTACAATTATCACACAGTAGATAGATTTGACATTATATACACATACATTTAATTCATCATTATATATATACATATATAATACGGCACCCCGAGTCACAGCTGCGGTGCTATGCATTACTCTGTTATCATGTCCCATCATCGTTGGTCGCCGAATAGGGGACTAAAGATTCGATAAGGATTCCTCGAACCAAAAACAACAACACAAATATTGGAGGCTAACATAGTTCTCGTATCCATGAGTCACGCACGTACCTACGTTCCCATAGTCAGCAGACTTATCAACTCCCCGATAAGTCTTTCATAGACCTATGTTCTTGAGCGACAAATCAAAGATCCCATGGATTCATCAGGATATGACTGCCCTCACATGCAAACCTCCCGTCGATAGGAGGTAAGATAGGTATGTCATACACATAAATCATCAATCAATCAAATAGGCATTATCATACCTATAATATAATATCAACAAGGTACTCACATTACCCTAAGATAGTTCCCATACGTAGCATTATATCTCTCAAATCCTACGTATTAAAATATTATGACTTTACTTCTCAATTTAATTATCCCCGAGCCTCACTCATTACTCAAGGTTCAAATAGGTTTTTTCTCAACATTTTATTCAGTAAGAAATCACTAATATCCTACTGATCCATATCATCTAATCTCCCGAATTACTACGAATTAAACTTTCCTTTAATAAGGGTTATAATCGACAGTTTCTAATCTCTTATAAACACATCTTCTATCAACTAGGATTAAATACCCTCATCACATGGCTCTTAGTCTATAGTGTTTCATTCACACTATATGACTTATCAACAAAATCAACATCATCGCATCCTATAACATCTCTCCCCTCCCGGCGTCGTTAAGGTTCATGCGCGGAGCGTCTCGCAAAGCGAAATCCAAACAAGGAACCCCTCAAATACACTACTACTTAACTTTGTCGGTCGTGGAGGTCCGTCAACTTCAAATACGCAACCGGGATGACCTCATCCCCTCTTTCAACCAAATGTGGTCTGAACTCCCATCTATATCCAGGAGTCATCCCATCCCACTAAGTGCTTGTACTGCACTCAGTCCTTTCGCAATCAATAATGAGCTTAAACTCAGTCCTTGATGTTCAAATTGTAACCCTAAGGCTATCCAGGTGTTATATTAAATCTCCACTACTGGACCTATCCTTAAACCTCATGCATACAAATTAGAATCCAACAAATGAATCTAGCAACGGAAATTTCCTTCAAATTTAATTAAAATAATTCTAATCAATTGAATCTCAATCAAATCAATTCAATTCTTAACTAGGGCTTACTGATCTTCCCTAAGTCCCATAATATCCAAATAAGAATCACCAAATATCTACAAAAGGTTTGGGATAAGAACAAGAATTAAAAGAAACAACTTTAGGAATTCTGGGGAGGTCGATCGATCGAAGGCGGGGGGGTCGATCGATCGATCGCCCGGGTAACAGCCCAGTTTTTTTGTATTTCTTCTACTACCGGTTTAACCATTTTTTATCAATCAAACCTTCATATTAACAACCCAAATGACTTATAAACCTTACTACATGATATATCAACATATATAAATTATTTCTAATGCTCTAAACATCCTAGAATCATCAAGAGATTGAATTAAAAGCATGTTTATATCCTCTTTTTCCAGAAAATTATCAACATAATATCTTCAAGAACACATCAATGGTTTTCAGAATTTCTTCAACAGATTTATGATTATTTCATGGATTACTATCTACCTACAACATGAGTTTGATACCTACATAGTTCCATTTTCCAGAAATCCATTTAACAACTCCATTATTTCTTCCAAACATGAAAAATCTCTTCTTCATAGAACTATCCTAACATGGACAATATACAAACTTAGATTGCAATTATCAAACACTTGCCTCTAATGAAGATCTGATCCTTTGGTGTTGTATATCACAGGTGGTTCTCCCTTTTTCCGGACAACTTCCGGTGGTGGTTGGTGGTGGGTGACCTTTGGTCTTTTGGTTCTCCTCCTTTCCAAGCAAGCCTCTCTCTTCCCAAGCAACCTTTCACTCTCTCAAGAAGATGACCTCTCAATATTTGTGTAGAGGAGATGAATAACCTACGTTCAACTAATCTCCAAATACTTATAATATAACAAAATCCAAAATCACTATTCATCCCCTTGTAAAAATGACCGAAATGCCATTTTGGGTTGTCTTTTCATTTCCAAATGACCCGAGACCCAAAATCAACATCCAAATACACATTTCTGACTATTTCAACCCTTCCGGACGCAACGACGCACTCAAAATGACTATACGGTCGATAGAAAATAAATTTCCTTTTTAATTTAACAAATTATTCCCGACACGTCTCATACCGCGTCTGACTAAAAATTCAAATTATCGAATTAATATCACACATCCATATCAATAACATCACATTCATATGATACCTAAATATCTTTAAGTAATATTCAGAATCGTTCAATTTAATATCCACAATTCGGAAACCCAAATGAATTAATTTATAATAAAATCCAATTAATCCATTAATTTAAAATATAACCCATTTGAAAAGTCATTAAAATTACGGGGTATTACACCAATCTTCTCATACATAAACTAGGTCACACACATGATTAGAGATTTGTCGATTTTGCAATTTTGTACCAAGTTTCATGTCCGCAAAGATTCACTTCGTGATAGTGGACTTGGACAAGTTTTTCTTAAATATTTCTAACATAAAACGAAGTATTTTGAATACATAACATTCCTTTATAAAGTATGTTTATGTATGAAGATTATATATCATATGTATATAGCAAATATAAAAAATAAAGCTTCAAACACACACATACATGAGTTTCACACATTTTTCAATTTAAGAAAACATAATTTTAGTAATGTTAAACCATGGGTGTTCTAAGTCTTATAAGTCCTTTACCTTCATCAGAAAGTGGAATTCTTGAGTGTATGATCGTGAATGATGTCGAGAATAAGTTCGGTGATGTCCGATAAATACATCTTGATGTAAAGCTTTGTCGGAATGACCTCAAGGACTATGACGCGAAGTTTGTTTTGGAAATCATAATATGAATTCATTCGAAACTCTTAAAACCTATTTCCGTATCAAAAACTAGAAAAATCACCAAGATAGCAATATGTAATCAAATAACATATAAACATAAGTACTAAGATGAATACATGATATGAATGTCAAGGTATGAAATCATATGATTACATAAAGTATATCAGTCTAACAAGCATGTATTCGAAGATATAGCAATGATGCACTGTACTTCGTCCTCTCTCTCTCTCTCTTTCTTTATATATATATATATACACTCTTCTAACTCAACTTCATGTGAAAAAACATTATATCCCCTTCATAAGAAGGAAAGCTCTTTCCTCTTTTATAGGAAGAAACCTCTATTCCCGTTTTGTCATGGAATTTACAAATGAAAGAACCTAAATCAAGAAATAGATATAGACAAATGAGAAAATTATTTTTTTATACAAAAAATGATTAAAGTATTATATACCATAAAGAAACGTAGTCAAATTAATCAAGCATATAAAAAGATGAAAAAAACTTAACTACACAGATATACAAGATAAAAGGATATAAGGCATCAAGGATAACATAATGAATACGTCTAATTCAAAATATATCATGAAAGACAAATGTTAAAGTCTAATCCCCCTCACTAAACACACACCGCAAATATTTATAGAAAAAACTATCTTCCCCTAAGAATTACAATGTAAAAAGTAAAATCCAATAACACAAACTTTCTCTTTTATATCTTAGAGTTATCTTTTTTTTGTATAAAATTTGAATCTTCCCCTTAATAAAATCTTCCCTCTCATTATGAGACTTATCACCAATTAAAAAAGACAAAAAGATTAAGTAAGTCAATCAATAAAGACATAAGAAAATAAACTATAAAAAGAAAGTAGGGTATAAACGTAGAGTATAAAAGATGTTATGTATGATAATAACCACATGGATATGATTGTGATACAAGATATGAATCACATGGTATAGTATACAAAATCACAAATGATAAATAATGATATAACAAGCCAAATATTTATATACCATCATTATGATTTTAGCATAAATACTCAAAATGCACTTAACACCAATATAAGCACAACGAGCAAAGAGCTTGGCATCATAATAGATAGTTGACGAATAACTACTTGAGATTTAATGGTCTAAATCCTAATTCATAAAACATAACTCTAGATATCAAATGATAAAAATAGTACGTGACGAAGCAAGTATCCATGAATACATCTAAGAACGTATAATCAAATCAAATGTCACAAAACATCTAGAGGTGAAGGATGAGAACTACAATTAACTTCAACCACCAATGATATAGGATACATCAAAATAGGATATAAGGAAATGTCATCTTATCATCCTTAAAACATTATCAACAACAAAATATGAGTAATACAACATCAAAATAACTTTTGCAAACTTACAACAAAAGTAGACACGAGTAATCATAAACTAGAATTATATTATCCTAAATGTAAAAACAATGATATTAACATATATGAAAATTCAATATAAATATCGAAGTCAAAGGTAATACCACATACTCTAAAGACGTAGATAAATAACATTAGGCCTAAAATAAATTAAGACTTAAAATATAACAATGATTAGCCAAACAAAATTATCACTCATAAAGATGTGATATCCTCAATAATGCACAACATTCCCTTGAAATATATGAAACTATAAGTATATGACACATCAAGGTGAATAAAGAGAATCAAAGCATATTAACAATTAAGCTAATAAGAAAATGTGAAATATATACCACATGGGGAAACTGAGAATAAGGTGAAAACCAAATATACCAATTAGATTTCTAGCAAGTTATCTTTGTAAAGGATTTTATAAGAAGCCACAAGCACATTTATGCAATAAGAGAACAACTGCAAGACCCAATTTTTGGATGAAGAAACATATAAACATAATTATCTTACTTAAAAAAGTTTGAGTTTCTGGCAATGTCCATAATCAAAAAAAGATTATCCTGTGGGATAATAACATGATGAGATTTATCAACCAAGAACAATATATCATGTATTATTTGTGAAAAACAAAAAAAAAATCAACACTAATAAGAGAATGATCCAAGCTCAAATTCAATTAAGATAATTAATCGTAAAACAAAGGACGCAAAGTTTTGACTTGCTGAAATCTCCAACACCCTTTCAGGGTCATTTTTACACAACTTTTTGACCTCAATATGCAATATAGGTTAAAACCGTTGGTCCCATTTCCTTGGTGTAACCCAATTTTTAATAAATATAATTCTTGGAGACATTATCTTTGTTTATGTTGTTCTGAAAACAATTACTTTCATTAAAAAACAAAGATATATACTATTTTTAATTTCACAATAAGCATCACGCATTCAAATGTTATAGCCCTAACTACTTCTTCACTCATGATGTTTTATATATAACATAATTTTTTTAAACTTTCTTCAATAATGAAATGAAAATTCCTAACATGCACATTTTTAGGAGTTTGGGGATGCTTTCACAAGTATAGCGAAGCTTTAAGCATATATTTGTCATCCTTTATAAAGTGGAATCTAATCAGTGTGTAATGTGGTGTAAAGTGTAATAAGATATGACCATGAGTTCCATAGTAGTATTTTATAAAATTTTCTAAGACCTAAAAAGAAAATAAATACCAGCTCACAAAGCACACATCACATTCCCAACCAAAAGGAAAAGTGATCAAAAATAGTCATTTTGGTATACGAAGTTATGTCATGGAGTATAAAATCTAAAAGGCATAAACATGATTGTATAAAAAATTCTTTTTTGAATTTATAATGAAAGATATTTACAACCATTAAAAAGCAAGTTATGGGATTTAGAGATATGCATAATGTACATGATCATATACATGTTACTATAAGCTCAATCAATCATGTGAATAACTATTGAAATCATAAGAAATCAATCTGGATAAATTCAATGGTTTACACTAAAAAAGCATGCAGGGTCTAAATACAAAATATACAAACTAAGGATAATAATTATATTAAAAAATATCAGTCCAAGGTACACATGAATACACTCTAATATGCAATAGAATATTACATGCATGAATATATAAAATGATCAACTAGATATGATAATCCTAAAAGCATATTTTTTGGGACAACCAACCAAAGGAGCATTCTCAAAAACAACATATTTTCGAATTATTAAAGATATGAAGTAAGAACAAATCAAGAAGATAAATAATTCACATATGAGATATCAAAGTGATAAGCATGATGTACAGAACTCATATAATAATCAAAATAATATAGTTTAGCCTAAGGTATATTAAATATGAAATTCTACCAAAGGTTATTACTCAAACAAACAAACTCTAACACTTTTGGAGGTGTAGGGAACTAATTTCAAATTATTTTTAATTTTATTTTCAATTCGATCTGAAATGTCCTTCTTGACCGATATTTGACTCACACAAGGAGACTTGGGTGTAATTGCGATATTAGGCACATTTTCATTCACTTTGCTTCTCTTTCCTTGACCCTTTTTTTCTCAAAAATCTTTAATTCTTTTTAACTCCATTTTTTTCAACAGGTTTAGGTCCAAAATTATTCGAATAAAAAACTTTTCGAATCCTGTTGTTACTAAAAAACATTCTTAAAATTATGGAAAGGCAAGGTTTGTTTGAGTAAAAAGAAGAATTCCCTAAAATGACCAAATTTAAGACAATGATCACATTTAAAAGTTTTAGGACAGGTCATTTGGGTTTGGGTTTAGGAACAACTTTTTTTCAAAATATTGTACTTTATTCAACTTGTAATAAAAATCTCTAAAAGTGTCATTTCTTGTGAAAATAAGAACAAACAAAATCATTTTTAATTATCTTATGACTAGGCACGTGATTTTTGTTAACAAACTTGGAATGTAGAAAACTTTATTCTTTTTAAAAATGATTGACAACACTTTTTCTTTTCTCTTAAAATTTCAAAGGAACCACTTCATTTATAATTGTTTCATTTTGCTAAGAATCTTTCCTAAACATTGTTTAACCCTTTGAAGTCGAAACATCAAATTTGTTAAACCCCAATCATCTCTTATAATTTTGAGAAACCAGATTGTGATACCAATTTGTGAATGTGGAATATTTCAATGGAGTTAACTTATTTAACTAGAAATCAATCTCTAAACAAATCAAATTCCAATTTTAGTAAACCTAAACATGCATCTATGTGATTGAAAGCAGTAAATCATATAAGCATGCAACCAAACAATTTCACGAAAAAAATCCTCGCAAGGAAAAATCTTTATTTCACTAAAATGTAAATCGTAACTTATAAACTTACAAGTGAAATACTACAATAAATTCCCACAAGAACCCACAAAGATCGCAGCCTTGAACCAGCAATGACTCCCTCGAGAATCACAAGAATTGCAGTTCCTCCTTCAGAAGTGAATACCCTCGAGTATCCCCAAGATCGGCAATAGTGACAACACTCCACAAGACAAAATTCGTTACGGAAGTGTTTGGGCTCCAAAGATTGTTCACAAAAGTAATTGTGATTGATTTATGTGAATAAAAAACTAGTTTTGCCCTAAAAGGTGAAGACTATTTTGCAGTTGTTTTGCAGTTTGCATAAAATGAAAGTCTTAATGAAAATCTTCATTAAAGTAGGTATTTATAGGTAAACAAAATATTTTAGTCAATGAAAAATCATTCAAACGAGATCTTAATGTCCTTAGAATAAGATTGACATCTCGTTAGAAGTTGCTTCAAGCGACTTTTAAAACATGAAACAGTATGGGTTCGTTTGATCCATATGAGAATATGGGCTTCAAATGACCTTTCAAACGACATGTCAATGTGGTTAGAATGACATTCCAATGTGGTTAGAACGACATGTTCATGTGGTTTGAACGACATTAAAGCGAAAAAGTATTTTTTTAAGTTTAAAAACACTGTTCGAAAATCTTTTTGTAAAACGCCTCGTTTTTATGAAAACCAGTTTAGAATATATCCCGATACTTAGTAAAAAATCTAAGTAACACAAAACTAAATCCATACCAAAGTATACCTCATATCGCGTAGATATTGAAGATGCTTAATAGTTGGATCCGTCTTCTTGAACATGCGAACGTGAATTCCTTGGCGGTTTGAAACGGGATATGCTATACACAATGTAAACTAGGAACTCGAGACTAAATGAAAAATATGTCCTTACAAATCTCTCCCTATGTCTATTACGGTAAAAAATAAAAACATTCAAATTATCAATAAAAATCCTATAGAAATCTAATACCTTCCCATGAACCCGAAAGTGGAAAGATACTAAATATGTAAGTCTTCAAAATCTTAAACTTTCAAATATTCAAATCTCCTTACTTTCTCTTATTCTTATTTTATGTGCTTTTTAAATCTTCATCAAAGTCCTATACACAATAAACAAAGCAAATGACTTCGTGGCGTATCAAGTTTGAAATGACATAAACATAAATCAAATATCAAAACAAATTAATTCTCCCCCATAAGCCAAACTCTCACTCCCCCATAATGCATAATTCGTCCCCCCCCCCCTTTTTATTTGTTCGAAATAGACAATGAAAAGAATAACAAAATAATAAACTCATGCAAGGAAAAACTCAAAAGTCTCCACAAACTATTTTTGATTTTTCAAAAAATTTCAAGCAAAAATAGTTTCACAAACACAACACACCATGAACTAACACTAAGATAACCAAATCGTCGAACGGAATGAATGTGTGTGAACAAATTCGATAAGAAAATCAACTCAAACAATCATAATATATGTGCACGATGAATATGGATACTCCTAACGAATGAACTCAAAATCGTCCTTAGGTGTAAACATGTGAATTTATATGAAATTAACTCAATCTAATCAACAAATCAAAGTCTAAAATTATTTTCACACCAATAACGTATAAAGCTATGTAATGCTTTTTCAAGACTTTGTCAGGACGTACAAACCGTTGATTTCCAACCAAACTCCCTCATAAATAATAATTCTTTTTATTTTTCTATTGAGGTGCTAATATCTATTTAAGAGATTTCCTATTGGCACCATTTTGGCATATTTTCCTTTTATTGCCTTAATTTTTTCTTGGGCTCTTTTCAAACGGTGGCTTTCACGACGAGTTTACATGCCTTTCACAGCCCTTTCTTGTGTTCACTCAAATTTTTTCATTCCTAAACAATTTCTTACGGGCAACAATTCTTATATGCACTACTTTCATTGACTCGTTTTATCGCATTTGGTTCGTTTTATGGCAGGGTTGAGATGAAAACACTTTGACCAACATGTGATAGACAAGTACAAAAATCAAATAAATCCTTGCATGTGTGCATTAAAGGAGACAATGAGTCAAACGACTAGAAAGTTATCACTAATTACATCTCAATGACTACAGACATTACAAAGCGCATGGATGAATTAAAGTTGTGTCTCAAATCACTACCAAATAGTCACGTGGATAATGGAATGATATGGTGACTTGGCCACCCTAAACGTCCATCCATAAAATGTGTAAATAAACTACAAAAATCTTTTTGTGTTTTTAAAAAAAAATTATAATAACAAAATATTTTTGTCTTTTTCTTTTTTTTTAAAAAACCAAAAAGATTTTTGTATTTTTCTCTTTTCTTAAAAAACAAAAATGTTTTTGTATTTTTCTAATTTTTCACAAAAGCAATTTTTTTTTGGAGTTTTCTAAAATATGAGAAAGAAAAAAAATACTACAAGAATAATACAAATCATACGATCTACAATAAGAACCAAGAATATGCACGTGAAAAACCATCCTATATTGGACAAAGTAACCAACCCCGGATCAACTATGCAGATACCTAAAGACTTTCCAAGACTCTCGAATCTAGGGGAATCTAAAGGTTTCATAAAGATATCGACTAGCTGGCACTCAGTGGTCACAAAGCTCAAGGACACGACCTTCTCCTCTTCTAGGTCACGAATAAAATGCTCGCGTATCCTAGTGTGTTTGGTGCGCGAATGCTGAACTGGATTGGGGGATATGTGTATCGTGCTCATGTTATCAAATGAAATAGTCATGGTGTCCTGTGATATCCCATCATCCTCCAGCATCTACTTTATCCACAAAAGTTGCGTGTAACAATTCCCGATGTACCCAGCCATCGCAGTGGACAAAGATATGAAGTTTTACTTCTTACTCATCCATGAGATAAGAGAAGTATCAAAATAGAAATACCCACCCGAAGTGATCCTACATCCATCTGCATCCCTAGCCAAATCAGCATCCGAATAGGCGGATAAATGGTTGTCATTATCAAAGGAATACCAAATGTCGTATGAAAGAGTCCTACTCACGTATTTGACAATACGTTTAAGAGAATGTAAGTGTGACTCTTTCGGGGATGCCTGATATCGCAGACAGACTCCAACACTAAAGGATATGTTGGGACAACTGACGGTCAAGTACAAAAGACTATCTATCATACTACAATATAAGGTTTGCTCACTTCCTTACTTGAGGTGTCCTTACTATGATTCGTCGAGGTACTCACAGGGGTGCATGAATGCTTAGTGGAATCTAACCCAAACTTCTTCATGAGGTCTCTTACATACTTGGATTGGGAGATAAACATCCCATCCTCTAGATGATGAACCTGGAAATCAAGGAAGAATGTAAGCTCACCAACCATGCTCATCTCGAACTCACTCTCCATCTCCTTCTCAAAGTCGTTAGCCTGGAGGGAGCACATGGATCCAAAGACTATGTCGTCGAAATAGACCTGGGCAACCAAAGTAGCACATTCTCCTCTCCTAACAAACAATGTCTTATCTAATCCCCCTCTCTTGAAGCCACGGGCTAAGAAATAGGAAGTAAGCCTCTCTTACTAAGCACAAGGTGCTTGCTTTAAACCATATAGGAATTTCCTCATATAATAGACGTGTCTAGGGTGCTTATGGTTATAAAACCCTTTCGGTTGTTCGACTTAAATCTCCTCCTAAAGAATGCCATTCATAAAGACACTCTTGATATCTATCTAATATAACTTAAAGCACAGATGACATGCGATGGCGAGTAATAGCGGAGGGACTTAAGCCTCGTAGTGGTAATGTCTCCTCAAAGTCTACACACCCAATTTGTGTGTATCCCTGAGCGACAAACCTAGCCTTATTACGTATAATAGTTCCATTCTCATCCATCTTATTCTTGAATATCCACTTAGTACTAATCAAATTCTTCTCACTAGGTCGAGGGATAAGTTCCCAAACATCATTCTTTCTAAACTGAAGCAATTCTTCCTATATGGTCGATATCCAGTGTTCATCTTTAAGTGATTCTTTGATATTTTTGGGCTCAACTTCGTATGTGTCGCACAGAAAGATAACAAAGTTCTCTAGTTGAGCACGATTCTTTACCCCTAAGGTTGGATCTCCTACAATGGCGGAAGGGTGATGACTCTTACGAAACCAAGCAGGTGTGTCCCCTAAGTTAGGAGTAGGGTCCACCCTAGGTGTGTGAGGAACAATGGGATCGCCACTAGGGAGTGCATCATCCTTATAAAAATGGTCAGGATCAATAAACTCCAGCAACTCGTCATCTTCAACAGTAACGCTTATTGATTCCATAACCTTAGAGCCCGATAATCTCTGCTCATTGATGAATATCATAACAAAATTTTCTAAGGTGTCCTTTTTTGTTACAATGGGAGCAAATATACACAGGCCTAGGAACTCTCTCTCAAAACGTCTAGGATGCGCTCTCATATGGGGAAATGGATGCCTAAGTGGGTTAGGTTGAGATCCATATGGATCTATCACAAACTCGGTAACCGACTCAGGCGTAACATGGGAAGTAGACGCACCGTCAAAACCTATTTCTAGTCCCTTAACATTACCCAAAGCGGGACCGAGGAGCAGCTTTGCAACCTTCTTAGATGTGTCCTCTATAGTGACCTTAACCTCCTAAGCACGTTCGAGATCTCTCTCGAGTTGAGATACTTGGGATTTAATTTTCTTACGAGTCTCCAATGAATATTGAAGATATCCCATAAGACTAGACACAATATTGGTCAATTCACTCTTTTCTCCGCCTAAGACGATCAACTACTCACATAAAGAAGCTCTCACCTTTTCGAGTTGACTTGTCGACGCCTCACACACCCTCAAAACTTCTATCTCTCTCTCTAAATCTAACACCTTAAGACTTAACTCTTTATTCAACTTTTTGATTTTTAACATCTCGGTGTATAAGTCTCTAAACGCCTGTTGGAGATCCCTTTCTCCCTCACTTCATATCTCATCCTCACTCTCACTCGAATGGCTTGAAACATCAACGTAGCTCTCACGTTTACAAGTGACCTCATCATCATAAGATAAACTAGATGTGCTCACGTGACTGGCCATGAAAGCAATGCAATTTTCATGTGGTGATTCATTCCCGGAATCATCCAACTCCGTGTCACTATAGTTAAGAGTGGCCATATTAGCAATCTTCTTGCCCTTTATATTTAGCATAGTGGGACACTCAAATGCCCTATGCCCTTTGTCCGTGCACTCATAACACTTTATATCTTCATCTTTCTCACCACTATCATTGACCTCATATTTCTTTTTATTTTTCTCAAAAATCTTTTTATTGGAAGAATTTTCTTTGGAAAATTAGAGAAACTTATTAAAAAAATTTTGCAAATAAGGCCAAGTCATCTAAATTAACCTCAACCTGATAATCAAACTCTCCCTTTTTCATTTTTCTTAACCTGAGTCTTTAAAGCTATCCCTTTATCCTTAGGCTTAATGGTTTGGGGAAACATGTCAGTCTCATAAGTTTGAAGGTCTCCTATGAGTTCTTTTAACCTAAGTGAATCTAATACACCCAAAAAATTCAAAACAATGACCTTAGGAATAAATCAGTATGGGAGTGACATCAAAATCTTTTTCACAACTCTCGAATCATCAATTTTCTCATCCAAATTAAAACTCATGTTAACTATGTCCGACAACCTAGTATAAAACTCATCAAAACACTAGGACTTTAATATAGTGATAGTCTCAAACTAGGTGGTCAAATTTTGTAATTTAGACGCCTTAACCGTGTTGGTACCCTCATGTGTCTATTGGAGGATATCTCATGCCTCTTTTGACGTGGTGCACGTCATAATACATCGAAACTCGTCGAGGGTGATGGCTCCAAAAATAGCACTAAGGCCTCGAGAGTTATAGGTACTCCACTTAAACTCATCATGAGTCCAATCAAACACGAGTTTAAGATTAATCACATTATTAATGGTTACAGTGGGAGGAGTCCACCCTATTTCACATACGAGTCAAACTCTTTCATCAATAGCTTTTAGACAAGATCTCATGCGGGCTTTCCAATAGGCATAAATTGTGACATCAAAGACGGGCATCTGATTATATAAGTTATCCATCGAAAGAACTGCGATTTTTCAAAAATCAATTTGTGGAAAAAAGATCTCACGATATTTTGGTGAAACTTACTCTGATACCAATTTGAGAAAGCAGATTGTGATACCAATTTGTGAATGAGCAATATTTCAATGGAGTTAACTTATTTAACTAGAAGTCAATCTCCAAACAAATCAAATTCCAATTTTATTAAACCCTAAACATGCATCTATGTGATTGAAAGCAGTAAATCATACAAGCATGAAACCAAAAAAATTTAGGAAATAATACCCGCGGGGAACAACCTTTATTTCACTAATAAAATATAAATCGCAACTTATAAACTTACAAGTGAAATACTACAATGCATTCCTGCAAGAAACAACAAAGACTGCAACCTTAAACCAACAATGACTCCCTCAAGAATCATAACAACCACAGTTCCTCTTTCAACAGTGAATACCCTCAAGTATCCCCAAGATCAGAAGTTGAGAAAACATTTCGCAAGACAAACTTCGTTACAGAAGTGTTTGGGTTCCAAATATCATTCACAAAGGTAATTAGGATTGATTTCTGAGAATCAAAAACTAGCTTTGCCCTAAAAGGTAAAGACTATTTTGCAGATTTTCTACAGTTTGCGTAAAATAAAAGTCTTAACAAAAATCTTCATGAAAGCAGGTATTTATAGGCAAATAAAATATTTGAGGCAGTGGAAAGTCATTCGAATGAGATCTTAATGTCATTAGAACAAGATTGACATCTTGTTAGAAGTTGCTTCGAACGACCTATTAAACGACCTTTAAAACATAAAACAATATGAGTTTGTTTGATCCATATGAGAACATGGGATTCAAATGACATGTCAATGTCGTTAGAACGACATTCCATTGTGGTTAGAACGATATGTCCATATGGTTATAATAACATTCTAATTTGGTTAGAACGACATGTCCATGTGCTTAAAACGACATGACCATGTGGTTTAAACAAAATTAAACTAAAAAAATATTTTTTAAGTTTAAAAACGTTGTTCAAAAACCTGTTTGTAAAATGCCTCATTTTGATAAAAACAGTTTAGAAAATATTTCAATAATTTGTAAAAAATCTAACACAAAGCTAAATCCATACCAAAGTATACCTCATGTCGCGTAGATGTTGAAGATGATTGATATTCGAATCCTTTTTCTTGAAGGTGTGAACACGAATTCCTTAACGGTTTGGAACGGGATACGACATGCACAATGTAAACTAGGAAATAGGGACTAAATGGAAAATATGTCCTTACAGATTTATGTGGTGGATAAAAATATGCCTTTAAATATATCGCGACATATGGCAAAGAGGCTTTAGGTCCATTCTTCAAGGAGGTCAGTAGACTACCTGCCTAGTCACCAACATATAACTAACCTAAATCGTGCCTATTCGACTACAATCAAGATTGTACTAGATCACCTTAATAGCAAGATAAGGACGACAAGAGTTCCACTTATGGTAGAAAACCAACTATGTCAAAGTAGTAGTGTTTTATTGTAAAGTTAACCCCCAAAAAAATAGTCCAAATCCAAATGTAACCCTTAACTCTATATAAAGGCGAGCCCCCTCATCATGTAGGGGGGCTAAGAATGGTTGAAGACACGAAGAAGAAGAAGACCCTAAAATTTGACGAGCTTAAATATTTTCTTGAGTCTAGGATTTTGAAATTAGAAGATGAAATAAAATAGTCAAGGTGTATCAAAATTAACTTGGAAACCAGGTCAAAAAATTTAGATAAAATGTTAGGATCCATCCCAATCAAGAATGATAAGAAAGGTCTAGGATACGATGTAAATAACGCTCCGCCTTTAAAAACCAATACAATTTTTGTTAAAGGGTCAACCATTGCCAAAGACATTCCAATAGGTCAATCCAAGTATCACATTCCTAAACTTTGCGCGTGCACAAATTGTGGTAGAAAGGGACATCTTATGAGGTTTTCTTATGACATTAGAAATGCACAGGAAGTCTAAATCTCGTGTCAACAAGGTTCTCAAAACCTTAGGCTCAAAAGAAAAATCTATTTGGTTGAGGAAATCCAATTAGTGGCATATAATGTTAGACTTGTTGACTCTTGTATGCTTTCACATAATTCTTCACATTTTAATCCTTATAAGCGATTGCGATTGCATGCCACTAATCATTAGATTTGTGCTTCATGATATATGTTATATTTAGTGATAAGATGTTTTAGTCTCTTTTGTATTTTAATTTTTCAGTTTTTAATGAGTTTATATATGTAACACCCCGACCCAGATTTATGAGTTAACCGTAGTCAACCCGGTCCGACACGAGCGTTAGGCGTGAAGTGCAATGAAACAATCCTATATAAAGTCTTTAGCCCACTTTTATTTTAATTAACATTTCACTTGTTAGCATGAAATTCAAGTTTTAAAATAAACTATGTGAAGGACCCAAAGGGAGCACCCTGAAGTCCAAGTATACAGAGCTACTAACGTAAACAAATGAAGAAAATACTTATCTATATAACGCCCTCAAAATACGAAACCGTTGTCAACCTGTCATCAGCAAGGGTGTGAGCCTATGCCTAGTGGGATATATACAAATGAAGAATATAATCTAACGGCAGAAAGGAGACTCAACACGTTATGCCTACGTGCACATACATAGTTCATATATATATTCTATGCATGAAACGGTTTTTACTTCCAAAAACCTTATTAATCGAGAGAAATTTACCTTAATCTTATAAATACTTCCTTTACTTATTCTTGACATTTATCACTCTATTTAACACACCCTGTTCAACACTTGAAATCACTACCTTTGATTTAACCGAACACATTCCTTTAACGAAATCACCCTTTTTATTTTATTCAACACGCTTTATTATTTTAACTGAAACTCACTATTTCAAAACACGCGAACAACGTGTAAGAAAATACTTATTTAAATTTTGAAAACCTTTTTACAACACATTCTTGTTTTAATCATGGGTTTACCCGTTTAGCTTTCATAATCACCCATTTACCCATTCACTTTACCCTATTCCTTACTTTATGGACATTCATCAATTATATATTTACTTGTCCATTTTAACCTTTACTGGAACATTTATATATTCATTCAAGTTAATTTGTATTCACACATTTTACCATACAACCCAATTCTTGACATGTTCCTTATTTCTTTTATCTTTTCTCGAAATCTTCAAATACCGCATACTTTAACGGGCTCCACACCGCCAGCTATGCGCATTACATGCTCTGGCCAGTGGCTCTAGGCTTTTCACCCTAGGGCTCCAGGACCTTCTTGCTTATTCCGGGGTCATTCGAGTTCCTTTTAATGTGTTTTAAAATTTTACAAGTGTCTACATTACCCACTTTTTATTTTTACCCGGCCGAAGCCAAAACTCAGGGTTACACCCCAATTTGTGTCACACTTTGAAATTTTACCATTTCATGTCCCTCACACTTTAACCTTGGTTTTTATTCCAAAAATCCTATTCGTTTAGGACCACCTTGTTTAACACCTTTCTAATATTTTTATTTCAAAAAAAATGTTCCACTTTTAGTAAAATTACAATTTTACCCATTTGTTTCAAAAATCACCCTTTACTCTATTTCTACAAATGTTAATTTCCCAAAAATACTATTAAGTCATCCACACTAACTTCTTAAATGTTTTAACACATTAACACCCTTTTTATTGTTGAAGTAATATTCTTCTTAATTGGAAACACTTTGTACCCTTAATCCCTTTTTAATTTCATAAGTGTTAATCATTTACAACTTTACTAAGTTACACATATTAACTTTTCCAAGTTTATCCATTAACACTTAATGAATACTTCTATCAACATTTTTTCAAACCACACATTTCTTTACTTTCTTTATTCATGAAATTCATTTACACTTATGACTACTTTTATAAGACAATACTATTTCTTTCATTTTAAATGCAGTCTTACAACTTTATGCTTATCATATTTTTAACCCCCTTTTCACACACTTTAAAGACTATAATTTCTATCTTTTTCTTTATTCGTGTTTAAACCCAATTAAATATTCTTTAAAATTATTCATACATTTAACAACCAAATACTACAAGTTTATATGCAAGGGAATATGGATTTTAAACCTTAAAATCCTATTAAATGATTTAAACATATTTTTCGTTCTGGAAATTCATTATACTTGATAAAATACCTTTTCAAAATATAAAGATATTTGATTTCTTCAAACTCAACAAATGTCTATTTTTATAAAATCTTCATTTTTGCAAGTAACATTATTTTAACAATGTTTACCAAAAGAAATTATTATCCGTAAACATTTTATTTCATAAAAGGTTTAACATCGATCTTACTAGAAAATACACAATTTTCATAAAATACCAATTTTTATACTTCAAAACCTTGAAATATTTACTCATTCACTATTTTCAATAAAATTTCATTTTTTCAATATTTTTATATCATAAAAATGTTTCTTATTTAGTTGAAATAATCTCATTATTTAATCATATGCATATTACCCATGTAATCTAACTACAAGACTACAAATAATGCAAAATGAAGTCTTAATACTAAAGCTAGATATTTCTACCTCTATTGACTTTAATGGTGGTAGAAATTTTGGTGTAGAAGGAGCAACCCCCACCTCCACAGCTGGCCTCAAGGGTTACCATTGCAACCTTTAAAAATGCTCCATCCAAACTTCCAAGCAAGACCCTCTTCAAACTCCATGAAAACTCATATTCATCTTCTCCAAAAATACCCCAACACTTCTCTAAAATTCGTAGCTCTCCTCATCCATGGTGGAAATGGGTGTATATTGTTCAAATATGGATGAATTTGTAGCAAATATGGTGTTACAGTGTGGAGGGGTGGGGGAAGCATGATGGTTTATGGTGGAAAGAGGTGGAGGAACTCACAAAAATGGTGGAAGACTCACCCCTCTCTCTCTCTCTCCTTCTTGCAACCCAAAATGAATCCAAATGAGCCAAACACCCTTTATAAAACACCCCTAATCCTTCCAAATCCCCTTTTTTCCCATCCGGGATCGCCAGATTTCGACAACTCAACAATCCAAGGGCCAAAACGCGATAGCACACAAGGGTAACTGAGATTAAAAATCCAACCTACGTGGTTCGAACGACTACCCTATGTCATTAGAACTATAGATTGCGCGACCCATCGCGCGACCCGCTACTGTAAATCAGTAGTGCATCGTTTACTGCCCTACTTCTCGTGACCCTTCTCGCGACCTCACCTTATTATTCGAACGACATTCCCTTATCCTTAGAACGAGTCATATTTGTTCTTATTTTATTTTTCTCAAATTTTACCCATAATTCTTCCATAATCATCACTAACTCCTCCTCAATTGTAATCTATGTATAATTTAATTCAATTTTTGGGACAGGGTATTATAAACTTCCCTCCTTAGGGAATTTTATCCCTAAAATTCTTGATCCTTAAACCCTCAAGCTTATGGGGTCCACCAACTTCTATTCTAAGCCATAAAATCCTCCTAGGAAAAATCATCGAAACCCACAACACTCGGGTCACCAAATAATCGACATGTTCGATGTTCTCTATCCCATTAACCATGATATTACACAATCAACTTTGAGTCTCCACTCGCCTTATGATTAAGTCCAACTAATTCCTAACACTAATTATGCTAGTACCTAAGGCATTCCAAATTTCTAGCGGTCAACGCTCACCCAAACCAAATTGTAATACAACCAACCGTCGTATATACCACCAAAAATCCATTGTATCTTAGGACCGTACATCCTATGTTCCACAACTATTCATGTTATCCTAACTACACAACTCGCATGAGCTTGACGAGAACCATACTATGTTATTCTCTCACTCCAAGGAGGAATAATCACATCAAATCATTACCGCACATCCGGTTTACACCTTTCGTTGCGTCACTCTAATGAACCTTGTACTACCTTAGGTATTTCATCCTTGAGTACTCACTAGAGTCTCACTCTAATCCACTCACCGTGGTAAGGCAACATCATGTGCTAAGTTTCTCGATTCCCAACACTATACCGTATCCTCAAGTCATTATCCCACTATTTACAACCCGAGCCACTGACTGCCGAGTTGGTCAGTCGAAAGTCCACTCGTATAAAGAGAGATTGATACTATGAGAAAATCGTGTGGTCAAAAATGTAGCCATCCGTATGTAAAAATTTATGCAATAACAATAACACCTCAGATGGACGCACCCAGTTACCAAGCTGCATTGACCAAACACTGTCCATCATGCTCTCCCGGGCCCAACTGCGTCGTACGATGACATGATACCAATATGAGTCACCTTATGTGAGAATACCGAATCCCGAATACCGAATCCCGATTCTCGAGGAATTTTGCCCATAAGCTTTTGAATCTGACTCGTAGAAGCGAACCTATGTCGTGCACTTGAAGTCATGCCACTCATTCCTAGAGTTCTCACCGGGCATAAATCTTAGCCACCCCCCCTGACTTGGGTTACTGGCAGTGGCGAATCGAATCTCAACCATTCATTCTTGTAATACGAAATAATTTAAGAATTGATAGTCCTTTAGGAAGTCAACGCCTAACTTCCATCCATGGGAGCAAGGCCCTACCTTTCACACCCTAAGCATACATGAACCATTTTGATTAACGGTTGCCTCACGCTCTAGCCATTAATATTTTCCAATCACTAGTGATGACGTAACCAACCTACTACACCTAGGTCAAGATATGCTTTAACATATCGTGATCGAAATCCTAAGCTTCCATAGACGTTACTTAGTTCAAGCAAGGCACTCCCCTAATCGTGTTCTTTTGACCAAACGAGGTTGCCACCACTTCACCTTACCATTTATACCCACACGGGATTTTCGTGACGACCACACCCGCCGTCATTGGCTCCCTAAAGGTAGTTAATATCACGTTGGGTTACATCTTTTAACCCATACCAACTTGATAAGACGTGACCAAAACTAGTCCTTACATTGCGAAGGCTACTTTAGAATATATTGTTGACACATTAACATAATAATCATGTTTAGAGGCTACCCCACCTTAATTATATTTTTAAGTCTCCACATGGCGTCATCGCTCAAAGCCTCGAATACATTTCCTAATACATCTTGAAACCGGGTATCACCACACCCATACTAGTTGTTCCATGACATCCGAGCACCATTCCTATAAATACATAACGATCACCCTACCTTAGGTATTACACTACTATCTATGCCGATTTGAGAAGTCGTACTCAGTGCGTACGCTATACGGACTGCAATATGGGATCATCACCTGACCCTCAACACTATCGTTACTATAATTCTCTTGTTGCCTTTACCAAACTTAATTGGTCTCCTAAGAACACTAAACACATTTCATGTAAAATTCCTAAAGCCCAATAAGATTTCATCATCTACACCATTACCGTCATAGGTGCACTCTATAAACCTTTCGATACCCACGTTGTAATTACTTAGTGCACTTAAAACACTAGCCTACGAGCTTCCATCCATACTGCACCTTAATCAATAAATGCCTCAAGGCATCAAAGCATTCGATATTTATCCTCAACGAGTCCACACACAATTTGTCCTATGGGCACCTCAACGTGCCTATGAACTACTCTCACACTAAATTACCTCGTACTTAGCCATTATATCGGCGGCTAAAATGAGTCTCTTCGACTAAATAATCATCTTATCTTCCTTTCAAATGGTCGTAACCATAAGTCACATGCAAACCACAACGAACGATATTACGATTTATGGCAGGATACAGAACATCGCTTGCAGTCTATAAACCTCAAGGTCTGCCTCACCCAATCCTCAATGACTGTTCAACTATGGCAACTAAATTGCCTCACTATGTTAATATCATACCATGTGATATCTACGAGTTAACATGACTATATAAATCTTGGTAGGATACGAACGTTGGGTATTGCCTATAAATACCAAGGTTTATACCGCAGACACCACGCGGGATCCTATTCCTCAATATCACATTATAATCAAGTTACACCTAACCTAAAACCTGAATTAAGGAAACTAATATGTTATCACCACAAAATCAATACTTATGAATGTTACTCAGTCATCTAACCTCCTCAAGTGATACATACAACCTTTACAACTAGGTCATAGCGAACACAGCTCATTGTTGCCACTAACAAGGCTACTCTCATCACCAAAGTCATTTCACAATACATCTCACACAAATGGCTATAACATTACCAAAATTAGCTTACACACCTTTATGTGTTCATCGAGATACCATCAATTGTGATATCACCCGAGAATCAAATTTGTCTAATTACATCACCGGCGCAAATTACCCGTAAGTGCCACACCTAAGGGTTATATACTTTTCAATCACCAATCATTTGTGTCTAGTCATAATACCCTAACCATCCACCTCTACCACTGACTATATGCAACTCGTGTTACTTGTCCAATAGAATCATCTCACTATATTGGTACGTCAAATGATTCTATGTCACCAAAATTAAACACAAATACCTCACACTAACAACCACAGTGTCACCACTATAGGCTTGCATGGACACTCATAAATTACTACAATTCTAATCAGAAGTGAGGAAGTGATTAATAGATATCAACTTAATTGTGTGCCTCTTGGAACTAACTCACTTGTCGTGCTAACCTCTTTGTCTTTATCGTCGAGGACAGGAACTAAACCTTCATCAAACTAGCATGACCATCCCTACCTAACACCGACGTCTAAAGATCCTATACTAACCTCACCACGTCACTCCTGAAAGGAACTTAAAAACCTAGAGCTCTAATAACATTTGTAACGCCCCGACCCGGATTTATGGGTTACTCATAGTCAACCCGGTCTGACCCGTGCGTTAGGTATGAAGTGTAATGAAACAATCCTATATAATGTCTTTAGTCCACTTTTATTTTAATTAACATTTTTTTGTTAGCATGCGGATACATTTTTAAAATAAACAACGTGAAGGACCCATGAGGAGCACACTGAAGTCCAAGTATACATAACTATTAACGTAAACAAATAAAGAAAATATATACTTGTATAACCCTCTCAAAATACGAAACCGTTCCCAACCTACTGTAAAAAAGAGAGGGTATGAGCCTATGTCGAGTGGGAAATATACAAATGAAGCATATAATCGAATAACATAAAGGAGACTCAACATGTTATGCCTACGAGCACATGCAATTGCATAATATATATATATATATATATATAAACTTACATATACTCAATGCATGAAATGTTTTTTACTTCCAAAAACCTTATTTATCCAGATTATTTTACCTTAATCTTGTAAATACTTCATTTACTTATTCTTGGCATTTCTCACTTTATTTAACACGCTCGGTTCAATACTTGAAACCACTACCTTTGATTTAACTGAATACATTCCTTTACCGAAATCACCCTTTTTATTTTATTCAACACACTTTAGTATTTTCGTTGAAACTTGCCCTTTCAACACACGCGAACACCGTGTAAGAAAATACTTATTTAAACTTTGAAAATATTTTACAACACATTCTTATGTTAATCATGGGGTTACCCGTTTAGGTTGCACAATCACCCATTTACCCACTCACCTACCCTGTTCCTTAGTTTATGGACACTTATCAATTATGCATTTATTTGTCCATTTTAACCTTTCCCCAGAGATTTATTTATTCATTCAAGTAAGGTTGTATTAACATAATTTACCACACAAACCAATTCTTGACATGTTCCCTATTACTTTTATCTTTTTCTCGAAATCTTTCAATACCGCGTACTTTAACGGGCTGCACACTTTCGGCTATGCGCACCATATGCTCTGGTCAGTGGTTTTAGGCTTGTAACACCCCGCCCGCCCGGGGAGAGCGGGGCCGAGCGCTACTGTCGATAAAAACTATACTACATCCACAAATAACAACGTATAGAGCATCTAAATCCCATAATAGAAAAGAAACCACTAATCTCATCTTCAAATTAAATAAAACAATTCTCTCGAAATAATACAACTATCTATCTCGAAATAAAATAAATCCCAATGCTCTATACATCAAAATTAAATACCATCTTCTCAAGTATGTATTCTCTAATAATCTTCCCAAAAACAATCCACGCTAAAATCCATTCTCCAAATCAAATCTCAAGCGCGCAAAATCCGCGTTATCCTTCCACTAAAAGAAAATATGGGAAAGTACACAATACGACAGGAAAGATGCTCAACAAATATCAGCGATGAATAAAGCGTAACAATACGAGTATGAATATTCAAATCAACGTGAATCTCATAAGCAATTATATCAATATAATTTCTCAACAACACATTAACCGGGTCACCAGGCCTCACCAACGTACCGCGCCTACGCATTTTTCTAGCATATCCGAAAAAAGGATATTGGCGGGTGCCCAACTTCAGTGCCATATTAAAATCTCATGACAACATGCTCAACACCAAATATAACACCACGTGAATCGAAATTAGATTCCAATAAATATTTTCAGATTTCCAAATGAATTTATCAATTCAAATATGAGTCAATAATCACAAGAAAACAACGAGAATAATACTCGCGAGATTAAGGAGCATATTGTGTAAAACCCCATACCTTAAACCACCAAAAAGAACCAACATGAATCATCACATAATTTCAGCCTCAAAATCTGTTCACACCATCACGTTCCTCTCGCAAAAATAATCAAATCTCGTTCTAGCCCAAACTCGAGAAAACACCAAATAATCCTTCTAATCTAAGGTTGAAATCTTGAATAAGTTTGGGGCTATGGTTTGTATATGAAAGGGTCTTATGGTTGAAAAGTTTGAGAAAAAATGATTTGAAAAGCCAAGCCACGAATTAGTTGATATATAAAGGATTAAGAGTTTGATTAAGCAAAGAGTTCTAATAAGATACAAATACTAAAAAAATTATTCCAGATGATCGGACAGTTCGAATTGGATGAAATTTTACAGAGAATTAGCTAAAGACGAGAGGAAGCTGTCAAAAAAATTTCAGCTCGATCGGACATTTCAATATTTGTAAATATTTTTTTAGAGAGTTTTATGCTCCGGGGACTCTTAGAGAGTTTTATATTTTGAGAACTCTTCTATATAATAAAAATTCAATTAAATCTCCATTTTAATTCGAAACCGTTTGAAATTCTCGCCTTTAAAAATAATAACCAACATATTTGAGCAATAAAAATAATTTTATCTCAAAATTTATTTTTCCTCTTTATTTCGAAAATACCCTAAAAATTACGCGGGTTGTTACACTTCCCCACTAACAATGGAATTTCGCCCTCGAAATTCGTCGAATACCTATCTCTCAAAAATTAGGCCAACAATCTCCAAAAATAATCTCGTCACCAAAAAATAATTTACTCACATCTAATATAGATTCCTAACCCAAAATGATTCTCTAAAAATTTCTATCTCCAAATTCGCGCTACAAAAAAGAAACAGACCCAAAATCCAAGACCCGAGGGTTATCGTATACCTAAGCTCTGATACCATTCTGTAACACCCCGCTATCCCGGGGAGAGCGGGGCGGAGCGCTATTGTCGATAAAAATTATACTACATCCACAAATAACAAGGTATATAGCATCTAAATACCATAATAGAAAAGAAACCACTAATCTCATCTTCAAATTAAATACAACAATTCTCTCGAAATAATACAACTATCTATCTCGAAATAAAATAAATCCCAATGCTCTATACATCAAAATTAAATACAATCTTCTCAAGTATGTATTCTCCAATAATCTTCCCAAAAATAATCCACGCTAAAATCCATTCTCCAAATCAAATCTCAAGAGCGCAAAATTCGCACTATCCTGCCACTAAAAGAAAATATGGGGAAGTACACAATACGACAGGAAAGATGCTCAACAAATATCAGCGATGAATAAATCGTAACAATACGAGTATGAATATTCAAATCGACGTGAATCTCATAAGCAATTATATCAATATAATTTCTCAACAACACATTAACCGGGTCACCAGGCCTCACCAACGTACCGCGCCTATGCATTTTTCTAGCATATCCGAAAAAAGGATATTGGCGGGTGCCCAACTTCAGTGCCATATTAAAATCTCATGACAACATGCTCAACACCAAATATAATACCACATGAATCGAAATTAGATTCCAATAAATATTTCCAGATTTTCAAATGAATTTATCAATTCAAATATGAGTCAATAATCACAAGAAAACAACGAGAATAATACTCGCGAGATTAAGGACCATATTGTGTAAAACCCCATACCTTAAACCACCAAAAAGAACCAACATGAATCATCACATAATTTCAGCCTCAAAATCTATTCACACAATCACGTTCCTCTCACAAAAATAATCAAATCTTGTTCTAGCCCAAACTCGAGAAAACACCAAATAATCCTTCTAATCTAAGGTTGAAATCTTGAAAAAGTTTGGGGCTATGGTTTGTATATGAAAGGGAGTAATTTTGGAGAGGTCTTATGGTTAAAGAGTTTGAGAAAAAGTGATTTGAAAAGCCAAGCCACGAATTAGTTGATATAAAGGATTACGAGTTTGATTAAGAAAAGAGTTATAATCAGATACAAATACTAAAAAATTTATTCTGAATGATCAGACCGTTGGAATTGGATGAAATTTTACAGAGAATTAGCTAAAGATGAGAAGAAGCTATAAAAAAAATTCAGCTCGATCGGATGGTTCAATATTTGTAAATATTTTTTTAGAGAGTTTTATGCTCCGGGGACTCTTAGAGAGTTTTATATTTTGATAACTCTTCTATATAATAAAAATTCAATTAAATCTCTATTTTAATTCCGGTTTCGAAACCGTTTGAAATTCTCGCCTTTAAAAATAATAACCAACATATTTGAGCAATAAAAATAATTTTATCTCAAAATTTATTGTTCCTCTTTATTTCGAAAATACCCCAAAAATTACGCGGGTTGTTACACTTCCCCACTAACAATGGAATTTCGCCCTCGAAATTCGCCGAATACCTAACTCTCAAAAATCAGGCCAACAATCTTCAAAAATAATCTCGTCACCAAAAAATAATTTCCTCACATCTAATCTAGATTCCTAACACAAAATGATTCTCTAAAAATTTCTATCTCCAAATTCGCGCCACAAAAAAGCAACAGACCCAAAATCCAAGACCCGAGGGTTGTCGTATACCTAAGCTCTGATACCATTCTGTAACATCCCGCCCGCCCGGGGAGAGCGGGGTCGAGCGCTACTGTCGATAAAAACTATACTACATCCACAAATAACAAGGTATAGAGCATCTAAATTCCATAATAGAAAAGAAACCACTAATCTCATCTTCAAATTAAATACAACAATTCTCTCGAAATAATACAACTATCTATCTCGAAATAAAATATATCCCAATGCTCTATACATCAAAATTAAATACAATCTTCTCAAGTATGTATTCTCCAATAATCTTCCCAAAAACAATCCATGCTAAAATCCATTCTCCAAATCAAATCTCAAGCGCGCAAAATCCGCGCTATCCTGCCACTAAAAGAAAATATGGGGAAGTACACAATACGAGAGGAAAGATGCTCAAAAAATATCAGCGATGAATAAAGCGTAACAATACGAGTATAAATATTCAAATCAACGTGAATCTCATAAGCAATTATATCAATATAATTTCTCAACAACACATTAACCGGGTCACCAGGCCTCACCAACGCACCGCGCCCATGCATTTTTCTAGCATATCCGAAAAAAGGATATTGACGAGTGACCAACTTCAGTGCCATATTAAAATCTCATGACAACATGCTCAACACCAAATATAATACCACGTGAATCGAAATTAGATTCCAATAAATATTTCCAGATTTCCAAATGAATTTATCAATTCAAATATGAGTCAATAATCACAAGAAAACAACGAGAATAATACTCGCGAGATTAAGGAGCATATTGTGTAAAACCCCATACCTTAAACCACCAAAAAGAACCAACATGAATCATCACATAATTTCAGCCTCAAAATCTATTCACACAATCACGTTCCTCTCACAAAAATAATCAAATCTTGTTCTAGCCCAAACTCGAGAAAACACCAAATAATCCTTCTAATCTAAGGTTGAAATCTTGAAAAAGTTTGGGGCTATGGTTTGTATATGAAAGGGTCTTATGGTTGAAAAAGTTTGGGGCTATGGTTTGTAAATATTTTTTTAGAGAGTTTTATATTTTGAGGACTCTTCTATATAATAAAAATTCAATTAAATCTCCATTTTAATTTCGATTTCGAAACCGTTTGAAATTCTCGCCTTTAAAAATAATAACCAACATATTTGAGCAATAAAAATAATTTTATCTCAAAATTTATTTTTCCTCTTTATTTCGAAAATACCCCAAAAATTACGCGTGTTGTTACACTTCCCCACTAATAACGGAATTTTCCCCTCGAAATTCGCCGAATACCTAACACTTAAAAATCAGGCCAACAATCTCCAAAAATAAACTCATCACCAAAAAATAATTTCCTCACATCTAATCTAGATGCCTAACGCAAAATGATTCTCTAAAAATTTCTATCTCCAAATTCGCGCCACAAAAACGCAACAGACCCAAAATCCAAGACCCGAGGGTTGTCGTATACCTAAGCTCTGATACCATTCTGTAACACCCCGCCCGTCCGGGGAGAGCGGGGCGAAGCGCTACTGTCGATAAAAACTATACTACATCCACAAATAACAAGGTATAGAGCATCTAAATCCCATAATAGAAAAGAAACCACTAATCTCATCTTCAAATTAAATACAACAATTCTCTCAAAATAATACAACTATCTATCTCGAAATAAAATAAATCCCAATGCTCCATACATCAAAATTAAATACAATCTTCTCAAGTATGTATTCTCCAACAATCTTCCCAAAAATAATCCACGCTAAAATCCATTCTCCAAATGAAATCTCAAGCGCACAAAATCCGCGCTATCCTGCCACTAAAAGAAAATATGGGGAGGTGCACAATACGACAGGAAAGATGCTCAACAAATATCAGCGATGAATAAAGCGTAACAATACGAGTATGAATGTTCAAATCAACGTGAATCTCATAAGCAATTATATCAATATAATTTCTCAACAACACATTAACCGGGTCACCAGGCCTCACCAACGCACCGCGCCCATGCATTTTTCTAGCATATCCGAAAAAAGGATATTGGCGGGTGCCCAACTTCAGTGCCATATTAAAATCTCATGACAACATGCTCAACACCAAATATAATACCACATGAATCGAAATTAGATTCCAATACATATTTCTAGATTTCCAAATGAATTTATCAATTCAAATATGAGTCAATAATCACAAGAAAACAACGAGAATAATACTCGCGAGATTAAGGAGCATATTGTGTAAAACCCCACACCATAAACCAAGAGAAAGAACCAACATGAATCATCACATAATTTCAGCCTCAAAATCTATTCACACCATCACGTTCCTCTCGCAAAAATAATCAAATCTCGTTCTAGCCCAAATTCGAGAAAACACCAAATAAACATTCTAATCTAAGGTTTGAAATCTTGAATAAGTTTGGGGCTATGGTTTGTATATGAAAGGGAGTAATTTTGGAGAGGTCTTATGGTTGAAAAGTTTGACAAAAAGTGATTTGAAAATCCAAGCCACGAATTAGTTGATATATAAAGGATTAAGAGTTTGATTAAGAAAAGAATTCTAATCAGATACAAATACTAAAAATTTTATTTCGGATGATCGGACCGTTGGAATTTGATGAAATTTTACAAAGAATTAGCTAAAGACGAGAGGAAGCTGTCAAAAAAATTTCAGCTCGATCGGATATTTCAATATTTGTAAATATTTTTTTAGAGAGTTTTATATTTTGAGGACTCTTCTATATAATAAAAATTCAATTAAATCTCCATTTTAATTTCGATTTCGAAACCGTTTGAAATTCTCGCCTTTAAAAATAATAACCAACATATTTGAGCAATAAAAATAATTTTATCTCAAAATTTATTTTTCCTCTTTATTTCGAAAATACCCCAAAAATTACGCGTGTTGTTACACTTCCCCACTAATAACGGAATTTTCCCCTCGAAATTCGCCGAATACCTAACACTTAAAAATCAGGCCAACAATCTCCAAAAATAAACTCATCACCAAAAAATAATTTCCTCACATCTAATCTAGATGCCTAACGCAAAATGATTCTCTAAAAATTTCTATCTCCAAATTCGCGCCACAAAAACGCAACAGACCCAAAATCCAAGACCCGAGGGTTGTCGTATACCTAAGCTCTGATACCATTCTGTAACACCCCGCCCGTCCGGGGAGAGCGGGGCGAAGCGCTACTGTCGATAAAAACTATACTACATCCACAAATAACAAGGTATAGAGCATCTAAATCCCATAATAGAAAAGAAACCACTAATCTCATCTTCAAATTAAATACAACAATTCTCTCAAAATAATACAACTATCTATCTCGAAATAAAATAAATCCCAATGCTCCATACATCAAAATTAAATACAATCTTCTCAAGTATGTATTCTCCAACAATCTTCCCAAAAATAATCCACGCTAAAATCCATTCTCCAAATGAAATCTCAAGCGCACAAAATCCGCGCTATCCTGCCACTAAAAGAAAATATGGGGAGGTGCACAATACGACAGGAAAGATGCTCAACAAATATCAGCGATGAATAAAGCGTAACAATACGAGTATGAATGTTCAAATCAACGTGAATCTCATAAGCAATTATATCAATATAATTTCTCAACAACACATTAACCGGGTCACCAGGCCTCACCAACGCACCGCGCCCATGCATTTTTCTAGCATATCCGAAAAAAGGATATTGGCGGGTGCCCAACTTCAGTGCCATATTAAAATCTCATGACAACATGCTCAACACCAAATATAATACCACATGAATCGAAATTAGATTCCAATACATATTTCTAGATTTCCAAATGAATTTATCAATTCAAATATGAGTCAATAATCACAAGAAAACAACGAGAATAATACTCGCGAGATTAAGGAGCATATTGTGTAAAACCCCACACCATAAACCAAGAGAAAGAACCAACATGAATCATCACATAATTTCAGCCTCAAAATCTATTCACACCATCACGTTCCTCTCGCAAAAATAATCAAATCTCGTTCTAGCCCAAATTCGAGAAAACACCAAATAAACATTCTAATCTAAGGTTTGAAATCTTGAATAAGTTTGGGGCTATGGTTTGTATATGAAAGGGAGTAATTTTGGAGAGGTCTTATGGTTGAAAAGTTTGACAAAAAGTGATTTGAAAATCCAAGCCACGAATTAGTTGATATATAAAGGATTAAGAGTTTGATTAAGAAAAGAATTCTAATCAGATACAAATACTAAAAATTTTATTTCGGATGATCGGACCGTTGGAATTTGATGAAATTTTACAAAGAATTAGCTAAAGACGAGAGGAAGCTGTCAAAAAAATTTCAGCTCGATCGGATATTTCAATATTTGTAAATATTTTTTTAGAGAGTTTTATATTTTGAGGACTCTTCTATATAATAAAAATTCAATTAAATCTCCATTTTAATTTCGATTTCGAAACCGTTTGAAATTCTCGCCTTTAAAAATAATAACCAACATATTTGAGCAATAAAAATAATTTTATCTCAAAATTTATTTTTCCTCTTTATTTCGAAAATACCCCAAAAATTACGCGTGTTGTTACACTTCCCCACTAATAACGGAATTTTCCCCTCGAAATTCGCCGAATACCTAACACTTAAAAATCAGGCCAACAATCTCCAAAAATAAACTCATCACCAAAAAATAATTTCCTCACATCTAATCTAGATGCCTAACGCAAAATGATTCTCTAAAAATTTCTATCTCCAAATTCGCGCCACAAAAACGCAACAGACCCAAAATCCAAGACCCGAGGGTTGTCGTATACCTAAGCTCTGATACCATTCTGTAACACCCCGCCCGTCCGGGGAGAGCGGGGCGAAGCGCTACTGTCGATAAAAACTATACTACATCCACAAATAACAAGGTATAGAGCATCTAAATCCCATAATAGAAAAGAAACCACTAATCTCATCTTCAAATTAAATACAACAATTCTCTCAAAATAATACAACTATCTATCTCGAAATAAAATAAATCCCAATGCTCCATACATCAAAATTAAATACAATCTTCTCAAGTATGTATTCTCCAACAATCTTCCCAAAAATAATCCACGCTAAAATCCATTCTCCAAATGAAATCTCAAGCGCACAAAATCCGCGCTATCCTGCCACTAAAAGAAAATATGGGGAGGTGCACAATACGACAGGAAAGATGCTCAACAAATATCAGCGATGAATAAAGCGTAACAATACGAGTATGAATGTTCAAATCAACGTGAATCTCATAAGCAATTATATCAATATAATTTCTCAACAACACATTAACCGGGTCACCAGGCCTCACCAACGCACCGCGCCCATGCATTTTTCTAGCATATCCGAAAAAAGGATATTGGCGGGTGCCCAACTTCAGTGCCATATTAAAATCTCATGACAACATGCTCAACACCAAATATAATACCACATGAATCGAAATTAGATTCCAATACATATTTCTAGATTTCCAAATGAATTTATCAATTCAAATATGAGTCAATAATCACAAGAAAACAACGAGAATAATACTCGCGAGATTAAGGAGCATATTGTGTAAAACCCCACACCATAAACCAAGAGAAAGAACCAACATGAATCATCACATAATTTCAGCCTCAAAATCTATTCACACCATCACGTTCCTCTCGCAAAAATAATCAAATCTCGTTCTAGCCCAAATTCGAGAAAACACCAAATAAACATTCTAATTTAAGGTTTGAAATCTTGAATAAGTTTGGGGCTATGGTTTGTATATGAAAGGGAGTAATTTTGGAGAGGTCTTATGGTTGAAAAGTTTGGGAAAAAGTGATTTGAAAAGCCAAGCCACGAATTAGTTGATATATAGAGGATTAAGAGATTGATTAAGAAAAGAGTTATAATCAGATACAAATACTAAAAATTTTATTCCGGATGATTGGACCATTGGAATTGGATGAAATTTTACATAGAATTAGCTAAAGATGAGAGGAAGCTGTCAAAAAAATTTCAGCTCGATCGGACCGTTCAATATTTGTAAATATTTTTTTTAGAGAGTTTTATGTTTTGAGGACTCTTCTATATAATAAAAATTCAATTAAATCTCCATTTTAATTCCGATTTCGAAACCGTTTGAAATTCTCGCCTTTAAAAATAATAACCAACATATTTGAGCAATAAAAATAATTTTATCTCAAAATTTATTTTTCCTCTTTATTTCGAAAATACCTCAAAAATTATGGGGGTTATTACAGGCTTTTCACCTAGGTCTCCGGGCCCTTATTGCTTATTCCGGTGTCATCCGAGTTTCTTTTAATATGTTTTAATATTTTACAAATGTCCACATTACCCACTTTTCCTCTTTATCTGACCGAAGCAAAAACACGGGGTTACACCCCAATTTGTGTTACACTTTGAAATTTCACCTTTTCATGTCCCTTACACTTTATCCTTCATTTTTATTTCAAAAATCATATTAATTTAGGACTACTTTGCGTAACACCTTTCCAATATTTTTATTTCATAAAAATGTTCCACTTTAAGTACCACTTTTCCCATTTATTTTCAAAATCAACCTTTCTCCATTTTCATAGATGTTAATTTCTCAAAAACACTATTAAGTCATCTACACTTACCTCTTAAGTGTTCTAACACATTAACACCCCTTTTATCCATTGAAGTAATATTCGTCTCAATTGGAAACACTTACACCCTTAATTTCTTTTTAATATCATAAGTATTAATCATTTACAACTTTACTATGTTACACATACTAAATTTTCCATGTTTATCCATTAACACTTCATGAATACTTCTATCAACATTTTCCCAAACCACACACTTCTTTACTTTCTTTATTTCAGAAATCCATTTACACTTAACACTACTTTGATAAGAAAATACCATTTTTTTTCATTTAACATGTAGTCTTACAACTTTACGCTTATCATATTTTCAACCCCTTTTTCACACACTTTAAAGACTATAATTTCTATCTTTTTCTTTATTCATGTTTAAACCCAATTAAATCTTCTTTAAACTTGTTCATATATTCAACAACCAAATACTACAAGTTTATATGCATGGGAATATGGATTTTAAACCTTAAAATCCAACTAAATGGTTTAAACATATCTTTCGTTCTAGAAATTCATTATACTTGCTAAAATACATTTTCAAAACATAAAAACATTTTATTTCTTCAAACTTAACAAATGTCTATTTTCATAAAATCTTCATTTTTGCAAGTAACGTTATTTTAACAATGTTTACCAAAAGAAATTATTATTCCTAAACATTTTATTTCATAAAATGTTTAACATCACTCTTACTAGCAAATACACAATTTTCGTAAAATACCAACTTTTATACTTCAAAACCTGAAATATATTCACTATTTTCAACAAAATATCATTTTTGCAATATTTTTATTTCATAAAAATGTTTCTTATTTACAAGAAAAAATCTCATTATTTAATCATATGCATGTTGCCCATGTAATCTAACTACAAGACTACAAATAATGTAAAATAGAGTCTTAATACTAAAGCTGGATTTTCCCACCTATAATGGCACCAATGGTGGTAAAAATGTTTGTGTAGAAGGACCAACCCCCACATCCAAAGGTGGCCTTAAGGGGTTACTAAATGCAATCTCTAAAAATGCTTCATCCGAACTTGCAAGCAAGACCCACTTCAAACTCCATGAAGATCCATCTTCATCTTCTGTAAAAATCCCCTAACACTTATAAAAAAAATTATAGATCTCCTCATCCATGGTAGAAATGGGTCTATATTATTCAAATATGAAGAAATATATAGCAAATATGGTGTTACAATGTGGAGGGGGTGGTAGCATGGGGGTTTATGGTGGAGAGAGGTGGAGGAAATCAAAAAAATGATGGAAGACTCACCCCTTTCTCTCTCCTTCTTCCAACCCAAAATGAATCCAAATGAGCCGAACACCCCCCTTATAAAACACCCCTAATCCTTCTAAATCCCCTTTTTTCCCATCTGGGCTCGTTAGATATCGACAACTCAACAATCCAAGGGCTAGAAACGTGACAACGCACAAGGGCAACTGAGATTAAAAATATGATCTACGTCGTTCGAATGACTTCCATATGTCGTTCGAATGACTACCTTACGTCATTAGAGCTATAGATCGCGTGACCTACTACTGTAATTCAGTAGCACGTCGTTTGTTGCCCTACTTCTCGTGGACCTTCTAGCAACTTTACTTTATCGTTCTAACGACATTCCCTTGTCATTTGAACGACCCAATTTTGTTCTTCTTTTATTTTTCTTAAATTTTGAAAATCCATTTCTAAGTCGTTTAATCAAAAGTTAAAATAGTTAAGAAGGGTCCGAATATTCTCTTGAGGAAACTCTTTTAATAACACCAAGGAAAACTCAAGTTATGTTAGAAAATGTTTTTGAGCGAGAATTTCCAGTTACTTAAAAACTTAAAGGTTTAAAAGAATTTTAAACACTTATAGCAGTGATAGTAAAAGTAAAACAAGTATCAAAAAAATTCACACAAGACAAAGATTTTAACGTGGTAAAACCCCTATCAAATAGGGGAAACATCAATGACTCCCTCTACGGAGTAAAACAAAAATCCACTAGAATGAATTTTAGAGTACAAGCAAGCAACGTATTATCCACACAAATCAGACCTAAAACTAAGTCAAGAAATTATACCAGCACTCCTAGTTTTTCTCTGACAGTTTTGGCTTCTAACTGTTGTCTTTAACGTCCTCTAAGCTTTACTCTTTTGCTCCTTCTTTACGCCGACTCTGGTGGTAAAAATCTCTTTACCAACACAACTTTAGTGATGTTGTGTGAAAGTATAGTGAACTGATGTGCCTAACACATACATGCAATTCACTCACACTTATATAAACAATTTTCTACAAATTACAAATTTGATCTAAAATGTCATGCAAGAGTTATGAATCAACTTTTCTTAAAAATAAACTTCTCTTGTTAAGGATAATCATAAAATAATCTTGCTATAATAAAAGAGCCAAGATCCTATATGTCTCTCTTTTATTTATTTACAAAACTATTTCACACAATGTGAAATACAAACTGGGAGAAATAAACGTCTTTAGATCTGAAAATTTTGAAGTCTTGTATTTCAAGAAAACCTAAAAATAGAAAAGGAGATATGTTGGGAAAACTTTGAAAAAATTGTTTTAAAACTAAAAACCCAACAAAGAGATGATTTCTAACGAAGAAATTAGTCCTAACCGTAAATCGTGATTGTATCACTTAGTCAGATCTACAAATCTCAAAGGTGTGAGAAGAGACCAGGGTTGGTGAAAATGTTGGACAAGAGATATAAACTATAGAGGATTTAGAACCACGAACACATAAAAATTCTCAAACTCTCAAAAGATTTCTGAAAAAATTTTACCAGAGTTTTGTTTGCGATTTTCGTTTTCTCTCTTCTTTTTCCTCTTTTCTCTCTCTCTCTCTCTCTTATTTTCTCCCAACTCTCAGACTTGACAAAAGTTATAAATGAATGACCCTCAGTGCTTATTTATAGTGGACAATGGAAGGGTCTGGAATGGGGTTCAAAATCAAGGGTCAAGATTAAGTCTAGCAAACAGTTGTAAATCTAACGGTTCAAGATGCACCGTAGTTAAACTCTCTATGATTGGCTCAAACGGGTAAGATGTGGATTGAGATAAAACGCATGCAGACCATTGATGAATTCAAACCAACGTTCCATATTAACTATTAAGTATGTGAGGTGAAAGAAGCACAAATATGATCGTAGAGAGAGCAACACGTGGGTGACCGAGAATGATTGTAAAACGCGTGTTTTTAAGTTTTATAAAATCTTATTTTCCACCCTAAATGTCTCTGTCGCTTTCGAATTCTACCCAAGGAAAATTTTAGGAACTTTATGATATTATAAAATGGCCCACACAATTTTTAAACCTAATTTAAATTGTTTAAAAAATTCCTAAAAATATTAAAAAATAATTTTAAGCCAATGTGAACACACACACACCTCATACACACAAAATGTCAAATAAATATAGTCCTGAGTGTTGTGAGTTGTGTTGGTTACTACCTTTTGAACCCTTTTATTGTTGTTGATGTAGATCATAAAGAGGCATGAGACTTAGGGTTTTAAAAAAAGATGACATGATTCTATCTCTATTTTCAAACTAGATAAGCTCCTATATTTTAGACTCAAGTGAGTCATATATATAGTGTGCTTTAATCTCCCCCTTTGGAAATATGAGACAAACTCTCCTTTGAGTCATCTAGGAATCATAGGGATACAAAAGAAATAGGAAACCTTAATTCTATACAAAAAATTCTATCTACCCTAGATCCTAGAAATGAAAAATACATAACTCAACTAATTACAGACCAATACCCTATTAATCTCCAAATGCTCAAAAGGGCACTGATTCCTGTAAATAAAATAGCTAAGATCAAGGTTTTTAGAAGAAATGTACAATAAATGTCCAAGATGGACTCAAATATTTCTCTCGCATTTCGTCTCAAATGGACAAAGGAAAAAATCACAAAAATAGATATCTGATATAATCATAACATCGCAAATTTAGATGATGATGTCCGATTCTATCATAACCTTACCTATGGATTTTCTTAAGGATTCAAAATGAGTGTGATCCAAAGTTTTTGTGAATATGTCTGTTAATTGAAGATCAGTAGGTAAATAATTAATTTCCAATTCCTTAGATTCGATTAACTCGGGATAAAATGATGTCTGATTTTAATGTGTTTTGTACGTAAGTGTTGGATAGGATATTTGGAAATGTTAATCGCACTTTGATTATCACAATAGAGATGCGATTTTTCTTCGTTAATCCCATAATCGCTTGATATCTATTTTATCCATAATAATTGAGCACAACGGTGGCTATATATTCGGGTTTAGTTGTGGATAAGGAAGTGCAATTTTATTTTTTACTATTTCAACTTACCAAGTTATTACCAATGTAATAACATGCTCCTGACGTGCTTTTACTGTCATCAGAACACCTAGCCCAATCAGCATCGGTGTATCCTATTATCGTACTGGATGTGTCATTTGTATACCAAAGTCCTAAGTTGAGAGTTCCTTTTACATATTTTATAATTCTTTTAACGCACAGTAAATGACTCGCTTTAGGGGCATTTCGGTATCGAGCACACACATAAACAGCATACCTAATGTCAGGGCGTGAGGCAGTTAGGTATAAAAGACTTCCTATCATGCTACGATACAATATAGGTGCAATGGATTTCCTATGTTCATCTTTAGATAATTTTACCGAAGTACTCATGGACTCCTAGCATCTTTGGCATTTTCTAAGCCAAACTTCTTTACTATCTCTAGAGCGTATTTGGATTGCGATATAAATAAACCTTCTGAGTTTTGTTTGACCTGAAGTCCTAAAAAGAATTGTAATTCCCCCACAAGAGACATTTGAAATTCCCCGTGCATATCTTTAGAAAAAAATATAACCTCAGATGGGGAGGTAGATCCAAAAATAATGTCATATACGTACAATTGGGCTATTATAACATTTTTGCCAAAATGTTTGACAAAAAGAGTTTCATCATTCCCACCTATCCTAAAACCTTTATTTGAGAGAAAAATAGACAATCATTCATACCAAGCGCGAGGGGCTTGTTTTAATCCATATAGCGTCTTTTTCAGACGATAGACGTTATTTGGATGGTGAGGGTCAATGAACCCTTTAGGCGTTCTACATAAGTTTCCTCGGTTAAAATACCATTAAGTAATGCAGACTTTACATCCATTTGATATAAGGTGAATTTTAAGAGGCACGCAATAGCGAGAAGAAGACGAACAGATTCGAGACATGTTACAGGGGAAAAACTTATTTTGAAGTCTATTCCTTCAATTTGAGAATAACCCTAGGCTACAAGTCTGGCTTTGTTTCTAACTACCATCCCTGTATCATCAGTTTTATTTTTAAAAATCCATTTAGTGCCGATAATCCATTTATTTTCTGGTATGGGAACAAGATACCATACGTCATGAGTTTTAAATATGAATAAGTTCCTCTTGCATAGCGCCTATTTAATAGGAATCATGTAAATTCCCATTCAGTGGTTCTAATAAAGATACAAAGCATGCAAAATGTGCAGTATTACGTAACTGGGATCTTGTTCGAACATGCTCTTCTGGGTTACTGACCACATTGTCTAAGGGATGATCCTTAGAAACCCAATTTGGTACCTCAGGGGTCTCATTAGGTAAAGACTCAACTATATCTAAAGAGTCGTGGTTAGAAATGTTTTCTGACTCATCAATAATAGTTGATCCTATGCTCTTATTCTCTACATTGGTGCCACTTATTACTACATTGATGGATTCCATTAAGGTTTTGGTACGAAGATTATAAACACGGTAGGCTCTGCTATTTAGAGAATAACCTAAGAAAATTGCTTTATCACCTATGATTTTGAATTTGGACAAATGTTCTCTATCCTTGCAAACATAGCATATACTACCGAAGTATCTAAAATATTTTAGGTTAGGTTTTTTCCCGTACTAAAGTTTATAAGGTGCCTGTTTGGTATCTTTCCTAAGATAGACTCTATTTGTTATATGACAAGTTGTACGAACATCTTCAACCCAAAAGTATTTAGGTAACTATTTTACATGGATCACAACACGAGCCATCTCCTGAAGAGTATGATTTTTACGCTGAGCTATCTTGTTTTGTCGGGGCATCTTAAGGGCACTAAATTCATGTTTGTAACCATTGTAGTCACAATATTCGATAATTCCTAAATCTGTAAACTCACCTACTTTATCACTACGAATTTTATTTACTTGGGCATCCTTTCCATTTTCAATTCGTAATAAAATTTTCAAAAACTTACGAAAAGTTTCTAATTTTTGTTTTAAAAATGTTACCTGGGTAAATCGAGTAAAATCATCAACCACAACCAAGATGTAACTGTTACCACAAAGACTAACACTACGAGGGGGACCCATTAGGTCCATATGGATGAGTTCCAGAGTTTTGGTGGATAGAGTTTGTTTGACTTGCTTATGAGGAGCTTTAACTATCTTTCCTTCTTGACAGGGTGAACATACTATATTGGAAGTAAGTTTAGTCTTGGGAAGACCTCTAACAATTTCTTGTGAGCTTAACTTACCAAGACTATCGTAATTTATGTGACCTAGCCTATTGTGCCAGATTTCATTATCTTCCATCCTAGCTATATTATAGATCTCAGTTTCGATGTTTACTGTATAACAGTTATCAGGTGTCCGGAGGCCTGTAATAATATAATTTCCATTCTCATTTAGAATTTTACAACTAGTTCTTGAGAATGTGACGGTATGGTTTGAGTCACAAAATTGTGATATACTCAGTAAAGTAGCTTTAAGACCATTTACTAATAGAATGTCCTCAAGAGTAGGAAGATCTTTTTCTTAGAGTGTCCCTTTACCTATGATCTGGGTAGAGACTCCATCTTTAAACAAAACTTTTCCTCCTACGAATTCGGTCTTGTTAGTTAGCTTAGTCTCATTCCTGGTCATATGTTTAGAACAACCCGAGTCCAAATGCCATCCAGATGAAGTGTGTTCAGCTTTTAAAGCACTAATAACTACATTACACTTCATTTGGGGTATTATATCATCATTCCTAACCCAAATTGCTCTAGTTTTAAAACGTTTGCGCATATTTGCTCATATATGATAAAATTTACGAGCATCAAATTTTTCTTTAAAAGATTTTTGTGCATTAAATTGATTTTTGGAAGATTGTGGAGCATTTGGTTTAGTCATGAGTCTAGGTTACTTTCTCTTGGACTTTCTTTGAATGGTAAGTTGTTTCTTCTTATTTCGATAGCTAGAGTTCTTATCAAGCTGTGTAGGAAGGACGTAGTAATTTTTATTTTGCCTATAATAGTTGAAGTTTCTATACACGGGAGTGTAAAAGATGTATTGGCCTAGACGCATTTAAAAATAGGCAAGTGAATGTCCATGGACGTCACAATAGGAGTAGTAAAGGTGGCTCGAAGGTTTCTTATTCTCGTGAAGACCTTTAAATAAGGGCTTGTCTAAGTGTGGGGTTTTAGTCTTATGTCTCATATCGACAGGTTGGAACGAGTACTCTCCTTGTCATATTGGGGGCAGATGTATTTAGTCTTAGATTCAAAATTTGCTTTAGACTCACTGCTTATCAAAATTCTTTCCCTTTCCCTTTTTTTATCAAAATCAGTTTTTATGGACTGAAAATCTGGACAAGTTTCCATGGGCCTTTTTTCCTCCTAACATAAACTTTATAGTTTGTAAATTTTAGTTTGTGTGTCAGTATTGAATCCAATACCCATTTTTCCCTCAGAATTGGTTCTACTAGATGCTACAAAGTCTTCAAAACAATTAGAATTATTTTCAAATTTTGCAAACCTTTTGAAGACTGTTGAAGCCTTTTCTTTTGATTATTCCAATTCTAACAACGTGGCCTGATATTTTTTTTCTAGAATTTCATTAGATTCAGAAAGATCCTTGATTTTTTCAGAAAAAGCCTTAATTTGAGTTTTATGGGCTGGACATTGATTAGTGTAACCCTTCAGCATTTTGTTTAACCACAAGACTAAGAGATTCTATTTTTTCAGTCAGGTCTTTAATGGTTCTTTCTAATCTAGTTTTCTTCCCAAGCGTCTCTGTGTACAGTGTGTGGATGTCTGGAAGGTCATTATTATCGGACTCACCAAGTGTGGTGGGTGATTTCTCCCCTATCGATTCATTTTTTGAACTCACACACGCATTCAGTTCGTCATTCATTCGATCCCTTTTACTCACACATAGGATAATAGAGCTACTATTATCGGTAGAACCATTATCAGCATTCTCAGGGAATAAAGCAAATAAACCATTAACAGGCATAGTCAAAGCATTTTTAGGCAAACTCTCATCAGTATTTTTATCATAATATACTATTTTAGCAAAAAATGACATATAAGGGTCAAAGATGTTAGATGATCCAGGCTCATCATCATCTGAATCGCTTGAATCATCCTATATTTTACACAAATTGGCCTTATTATGTTTTTTCAGATTGACCCTACAGTTAATGCCAATGTGACCTATTTTACCACATCTAAAGCATTCAGACTTCTTATGGTCTTTGTCAGGTCTGGTGTTTCTCTAGTCTCCTCTCATGAGGTCTGTTATTGGATTAATTTGAATAAGGAGCCTTTCTTTATCTAGTAGCAACATTATTTCGAAACTTTAGTATTTTCTTAAAATGTTTAGACAATAAGGATATTTGGTTATCCAAATCATCCAAGTCACAGTCATCAACAGATTTGATTTCAAGATTATGCATAACTTTAGATTGAAACATCACATTGGGACTACTATTTTTCTTATGACTTCCAAGAAGTTGTTTCTTATAATCTAATTCCATTTCCACGGTTCTTAATTTGCTACTGAGGAGTTCAGGGGTAAGATTTTGATCTTCTATTTCCTTAATAACATATCTTTGACTGTCAAATCTCTGTGGAAGTGATTTTAGAATTTTAGAGACAATTTCTCTTCTATCATAGACAATGCCATTTGCATGTAGTTTAGTTATTACATCAGTCAGTTTGATATAAAAATCATCGAAGGTCTCACTCTCAGTCATAACTAGGGTGTTATATTGTTGAATGAGCATTTGAGTCTTAGCAACCTTAACACGTGTATCACCTAATGGGTTGTGACCAATGTGTCCCGGGCTTCCTTGGAAGTGGTACATATAGAGATTCTTTTGAACTCATGCTCATTTACAGACCTGAATATTGCATTCTAGCCTTTTTTATTGCAGAGGGAGGCTTGTTTCATCTCTTTAGTAAATTTAGTGAGAAGTTTTTTTATTCTTATTGCACTGCCTTCTACTAAAGGTTTAGTAGAACGAAAGTAGCCATTTTCTACGGCATCCCAAACTTCATCTCCTAGCATTCCTTGGATGAAGGCAATCATCCTTACTTTCCAGTAAGGAAAATTATTTCCATCGAAGAGGGGAGGTCAGGATGAGTTTCCCAGTCTCTCAAATTTCTCGTCCATGAGGTGTTTTTAAAACAGTTTCGAGAAACACATGTTTTTGAATAGTTGTTTAAAAAAAACAAGAACCCTCTCTGATACCAATTGAAAATCCATTACTAAGTCGTTTAACCAAAAGTTAAAAAAGTTAAGAAGGGTCCGAACGTTTTCCTGAGGAAACTCTTTTAAGAGGACCAAGGAAAACTCAAGTCATGTTAGAAAATGTTTTTGAACGAGAATTTTCAGTTATTTAGAAACTTAAAGGTTTAAAAGAATTTTAAACACTTACAGCAATGATAGTAAAAGTAAAGCAAGTATAAAAAACACTCACACAAGATAAAGATTTTAAAATGGTAAAACCCCTATCAAACAGGGGAAACATCCACGACTCCCTCTACAGAGGAAAACAAATATCCACTAGAAGGAGTTTTGGAGTACAAGCAAGCAACGTATTATCCACACAAATTAGACCTAAAACTAAGTTAAAAAATTATACCAACACTCCTAGTTTTTCTCTGACTTTTTTGGCTTCTAACTGTTATCTTCAGCGTCCTCCAAGATTTACTCCTTTGCTCCTTTTTTACGTCGATTCTGATGGTAAAAATCTCTTTACAAACACAACTTTAATGATGTTGTGTGAAAGTGTAGTGAAGTGATGTGCCTAACACAAGCATGCAACCCACTCATACTTATACATACGATTTCCTATAAATTACAAATTTGGTCTAAAATGTCATGCAAGAGTTATGAATCAACTATTCTTAAAAATAGACTTCTCCTATTAAGGCAGATCAAAAAACAATCTTGCTATAATAAAATAGCCAAGATCCTATATGTGTCTCTCTTATTAATTTACAAAACTATTTCACAATATGTTAAATACAAACTGGGAGACATAAACGTCTTTAGATCTGAGAATTTTGAAGTCTTGTTTTTCAAGAAAACTTGAAAACATAAAAGCAGATATGTTGGAAAAACTTTGATAGAATCGTTTTAAAACTAAAAACCCAACAGAGATGATTTCTAATGAAGAAATCAATCCTAACTGTAAATCGTGACTGTATCACTTAGTCAGGTATACAAATCCCAAAGGTATGATAAGAGACCGGACTTGGTGAAAGTGTTGGACAAGAGATATAAACCGGAGAGGATTTAGAACCATGAACACATAAAAATTCTCAAACTCTCAAAAGATTTCTGGAAAATTTTTACCAGAGTTTGGTTTGTGATTTTCTTTTTCTCTCTTATTTTTCCTCTCCTTCTCTCTCTCTCTCTCTCTCTCTCTCTCTCTCTCTCTTGTTTTCTCCCAACTCTCAGACTTGCCAAAAGTTAGAAACGAATGACCCTCAGTCCTTATTTATAGTGGACGATGGAAGGATCTGGAATGGGTTCAAAATCAAGGGTCAACATTAAGTCTAGCAAATGGTTGTAAATCTAACGGTTCAAGATGCACCTCAGTTAAACTCTCTGTGATTGGCTCAAATAGGTAAAACATAGATTAAGATAAAACATATGCAGACCATTGATGAATTCAAACCAACGTTTCAGATTAACTCTCAAGTATATGAGATGAAAGAAACACACATCTGATCGTGTGTGAGCAACACGTGTGTAACCTAGATTGATTGTAAAACGCGTGTTTTTTAGTCTTATAAAATCTTATTTTCCATCCCAAATGTATCTGTCGCTTTTGAATTCTACCCAAGGCAAATTTTAGGAACTTTAGGATATTATAAAATGGCCCACACAATTTTAAAACCTATCTTTAAATGTTTAAAAAATAGATTTTAATTGTTTAAAAATTCCTAAAAATCTTTAAAAATATTAAAAAATAATTTTAAGCTAATGTAAACACACACACACACACTCCTCATACACACAAAATATCAAATAAATACAGTCCTAGATGTTTTGAGTTGTGTTGGTTACTACCTTTTGAACCCTTGATTGTTGTTGATGTGGATCATGAGGAGGCGCCAGGCTTAGGCTTCTAAAAAAGGATGACAAATTTTTTTCTCTGTTTCCAAACTAGATAAACTCCTATATTTTAGGCTCAAGCTTCCATAATAATCATTAACTTCTCCTAAATTATAATTCATATATAATTTAATTCAATTTTTGGGACAAGGTATTACAATATAAAAAGTAAAAATTGGTTTTTGTTTCTTTTGTGTAAGCAGTTTTACACATTTGTGTGGTATATTGATGTATTTGAATCCCATTTATACCATGTGGTTAGGGCATTTGAGTATGGTTTAAAATGCTTTGGGATTATTGCTTAATCATAACTAGTCATGTAATTATTCTTGCTTGAAAGGATAAATTTTGTAATGCATGTAATGAACATTAATTTTTTTATAATTGGATTTATTCCGTTGGACAAAGCTATTTGAGTCACATATTAGGCTTGTTTGTATTTGTACCTTTGAGCCTATGCATTAGAGACTTGAAGCGACCCTCTAAAATTATCACTAAGATCATGCAAATATTGTAGATTCATCCTTGGGATCTTGGAATGGTATAAAAGTATCAAGATGCGCTAGATTTTTAGTTGGGTGTTCTTATTTTTAATCAAGCATATTTTTCAAAAATGTTTTTGATCTTTTTTTTTTAGTTTTGAAGTCTTTATAATGAGATTGTCTTTATGTTTCAGCGAGATAGTCATTCTCATTCGAACGAGACTATCCTCTGGTTTGAATGAGCTTCTAATGAGAACTTGTTGTCCGACTTTATAAATTGCAATTAGAAGCTCGTTTGAAGGTCTTCTAAATACTTTGGGGTTGTCATTCGAACGTATTGGTCTCGTTCGAACGAGAAGCCAATATCTTTCGAACGGGATCTTAATTTCATTTGAACTATTTTAGATTTTTTGTCTCAATTTTTATTTCGCCAATTTTACACGTTTTCAAAATAAAAATGGGCAGTTGTTTTTAGTTTCACAACACTTTATACACGAAGCAAAATCATAAGTCTCTAAACACAATTTTCACTCCGTTTTGAGATTTAAGAATCAATATACTAATTTTGTGTATATATCTCATGTTTTGAACCCTCAAGAAGTTTTACTCTTTGTTGTTTGAGTATTTTTGGCATGGGGATTCCGTTACGCTGATTGACGGAGCGTTGTTCAAATCGGTGAATATCGAAGACTGTTGGGAGTGCATTGTGTGTCGTTGGTGATTCATGTGGTGGTTGTGATCTATGAAGGAGCAAAGATTGAATCAATTTTGAAAGGTTTCGAGTCGATGAGTAATTATGTATGGCTTCCTATATAAATGCTATATCACGCTGGACTTGTGTAGGCTAGGCCGTCCGAGATTTTTTCCGCTGTGGGTTTTCCTCTTACATCGCAGTGTTGTGTGATTATTTATTTTTTTACTATAATTGAATCTTGCATGATCACATAGTAATTCTTGGGCAAGATAAAATGGGTGTAAATATCACACAATTCTTGTTTAATCGTGTTGTTTTTTAAATTGGTATCATTACTCACTTGGTTATTTAATTTGTTTAAACTTAAAATTTTGAATATCAAGCTTGTTTATAAGTAAGGAACCCCCTGGAACATGCACTTTTTCATTTATCAAAATTAAACATATATAAATCGCACTATTGAATAAAGTTGTATTTAAAAGGATAAAATATTACTCTCATAATACTTTATATGAATAATTCATCTTTAAAAAGTTAAAAAAATCAGGAATTTGAAATTTAATTAAACATTAAACACTAACTAAGCACGATAAACCTTACTAATTCTATAAATTAAATTTAAGCTAGCATAATGAACAATAAAATATTACAATACGAAGATACAATTCTCATTATAATAATCAACTTACATAACATTGATTCAAAACAGTATTACAATCATGAAAAATCCTCTCCACAAAGTTTCGCACGATTATTTCATAAACACTCGTATTATACTTTGACAAAATTTGTTACAAATTTTACTCTATGAAAATTAGTCTTCAAACCTTCCCCCTATCCTTAAATTTATAGCGGTGTAGTGGTAGATGTTGATTTAAATTGGGTCTCTTCTTTTATTGACCAATAAGTCTTTTGGAGTCACCCAAATATCTCACTTGGAAAGAGGCATTCCGCTTTCTTTAGTTTTATATTAGGATTAGATACATGGTTTGTCCTTAACAAATACTCTTTATACTCGGGTGGTAGGATTGTGAGAAAAAATAACTTTTTTAGAACTTCCTTTTTCTTCATATATTATTCAATTAGTCTTCAATGTGCTCCAAATTTTATGAGTACCTATAAAATGACACTTGGAAACTTTTTTCACAAATTTTAGCACAATAAACTAATAAATCATGGAAATTCCCTTTTTTCTTAAAATTATCGTTTTAACCCTGTAGTCAATTATTCTCGTATTTTTTTTTCCTTTATTTACCAAAATGACCTTAAGACCTTATTAAACAAAATAAAATAAGTCTAACAAAGTATAAAATTGGGTATAAAATATACGAAATAATGCATTTATCATGCACCCTGTGGCTGGAAGTTGATTATGCTAGCTTGCAAAACACCTTATTGGATTTATACTTTAGCCCCGTAACAAATTTAAAAGGCATGGATTAAATGTAACGATAAGTTATATTTTGAGTATTACATGTATATGTGTATAGTAATAAGGCAGCAAATAAATTAGTTAATATGGGGCTAATTTTCCCCACTCTGCATTAGTGGCATAATCCTCCGAATGATATCCAAAGTTTGTTCATGCATTATTTTTTAGGGATGCTTAGTTAGAGATTTTATTAATTTCTTTTTCTAGATGCTATGTTTTATTTGGTTATGTGGATGTTGTATAAATACACAAACCTCTATACATTTTTATCTAGATTGTCTTAATCCCAATTAGAGTTTACCTAAAAAATGGAAATATTAACACACAAAAGATAAGGAACAACGTGACACCGACACAACACAGCCAATTGCCAAGCCCTGTTGGGACATAATTAAAATTTAAGGATAATTCTATATGCAACCATCATTGGATTACGTACAACAAATGGCTAAATGTAAAAAAAAAATCAATACTAAACTACCCCTGAAATGAAATGTCTTAAATACCCTTAAATATTTTTCTATCAACACAAAACCAACAAAGTTTCTTATACACAACCAATAACACTTACCAATCCAAATTCCCAAACCGAAATTTCTTCATTTTCCCTCTTTATCCCCTTTGTATCCCAAAACCTAAAAATCCCAAATTGATTAAGTGTTGATGGAAGGCCTAGATTTAACTTACAGAACTACTCACATATTATGTCGTTCATTGTTTAAAGAACCCTACCTATTTGAAGTGTAACAACTAGAAACAATATATTATATTTATCATCTTTATCATAAACTTCATTAAACTATTGAATTGTTATCTTTTGGGAAAATATATTGTCAGATATATTCTAGCTTAACTATGAAGACCATTATACAATGTCGGAGTGAGACGACAAGCCTTTTTCGCCGTCCAAATTTAGACATGCAAACCCGAATTTGTTTGAAAACTATATCTCTGAAAATTTGAATAGTTTCAGATTGTCAGGGAGAATGTTTGGATTTGCTGGGGTAGTGAGGGATTATTCTATATTCTTCATTTATTTTATTTATTTACTTGTGTTGAATCCAAAATGGTTAGAGATGTGTGTTGGCCTATAAATATATATACACAAGGGGGGATTGGTATTTATAAAATTAATGGAAATTTAAAACTTTCTTAACTTTATTTAAAGATCAATTACAATATGATAAATCAATTCAAGTATAATAAATTAATCACCAACAAGCATAATGTAACACCCCGTATTTTTGTGCATTTAATATTTAATTAATTCGGGGATTTTAAATTACTTGTGTATTATAATTTTAATTGAATTAATTATGACAATATATATATATTTAAATATTAATCGAGGAGTAAATGGTTAATGTTTAGGGAAATTTATTTACTAAGTGAATAGTAATAATTTAATTACGTCATTTCGGGTATTAATGACGGGGTATGCACTTATTCCAGCCGGGAGTCGGTATAGACTTAATGGGGTGTGAGATAAGGATTTTTATAAATTAATTCGGATGTCAATTCTGACTGCACGGTTGAATCCGGATGGGTCGAGATAGTCAGAAAAGAGTACCCGGGTGTAGTAATTGGGTCTCGAGATATTTTTGGGCATAGCCGGGCCCACACGGGGTGAGTTGGGCCACTTTAATTAAGCCCATTAGGTGAAAAACGGGATTAAGGGTTTTTAACCTAATGGGGAGATTAGGAAATCAGCAGCCAACACAACTCTAAACCTAGGGTTTGAGAGGGGATTTGGGGGAAAGCAAATCAATAACAAATTGGAGGTTTTTGGAGCCAAATTGAGGGACGGCAACAACGGATCAGACACTACAAACACTTTGAGGCAAGTGGTTAACTGTTTTGATTCTTAAAGCATGATAATCAATTTATATTATAGTGATGTGGGTATGAAAATCCGTTTTTGGGTGTAAATGGGTACAAAATGGGGTTTTTGTTTTTGAAATACTTGAATGAGATTCAAAGTAAGATTTAGATGGGTAATTGAAATCTGAATATGTATTTATGATTTGAACGAGAAATCCAGAACATAAGAGAGTGGAAATCGAATCTGGAAATTTGAATTTAAAACAGATAATTGAATTTTGTGGAGAAAGACCCATTTCGAAAATTTGTGAGATAATTAGAGAAGTTGATTATCTTAATGATTTCTATGATGAATAGGATGTGGATTAACCATGTGTAGATGATGGGATGATGTAAACAGAGGTTTAAATTATGGTTTAAAAAGCTTTAAATTCGTTAATGGTGGAAAACAGGGAGAAGAGGAGCTGTAACGATGGGGTCGATCGATCGATCGGGGGCATCGATCGATCGACGATGGAAAATTCTGGGCAGTTCGGCCTTGGGTGAAGTATAAGGGGAAAGTTAATTAAATTTAACTCCCAAGCATTTATTTAGTGATAAATAAATATGAAACAATTATTCCTAGCAATTATGGGTGAAAGTAATTGGGACTAGGATGAATTTATGTGGGGCATTTAACGAATGAATTTGAGAGATTTTATTCCAAAATAGTGAGGTACGGATCAAGTGAGTGAATCCAGGTATATTGGTAAAGTAACCCATGGTAGTGAATTAATTTTGGAGATAAACTAAGTAATTTAGAGTCGGGGTATAGACTCGGGAAATATTTAATTTCGGGCCAAGTGAATCGAGTCCGGGTATGTTATTAATTATAAGCAAATATAATTGGGAAAAATTCTAGAAATAAAAGGTGTGTCACATTGTAGGCAAAAATGTGGGTATTGTATTATGAGATGTAAATTGGACCAAGTGAGTGAGTCCGGGTATATTGGTTAAGTGATATCAAGGTGTTAAATTAATTATAGAGAGGAAGTAATTAGTTTGGAGTCGGAACATTGACTCGGAAATGTGGAGGTAAGGGCCAAGTGAGAGAGTCCGGGGATAATGGTTGGGTGATACCAAGTTATTAAATTAATAAGTGTATTAATTAATTTAATTATAGTCGGTTTGTAGACTCGGGTAGGATTAAATTAATATGTGTGTTAATTAATTTCATTAGAGTCGGTTTGTAGACTCGGGTAGGATTAAATTAATATGTGTGTTAATTAATTTAATTAGAGTCGGTTTGTAGAGGATTAAATTAATATGGGTGTTAATTAATTTAATTAGAGTCGGTTTGTAGACTCGGGTAGAATTAAATTAATATGTGTGTTAATTAATTTAAGGAAAGTCGGACCATAGACTCGGGGAAAGTATTATATTAATTAAGGTGTGAATTAATTATATTAGAGTCGGACCATAGACTCGGGAAGAGGAAAAGTTATTAAGTGAGAAAATTAATTACATTGAGTCGGGCCACAGACTCAGGAAATTACAGGCAGTGTACGGGATTTTGAGTACACGGTAAAGCCGGGTTTATATTATATATATATACGGTGTCGTGATAGTATATATATATATATATATATATATATATATATATATGTGTGTGTGTGTGTGTGTGTGTGTGTATTTATTGTGCGTGATACTAAATATCAGTGATTAGATATTTATTAAAATTATATACTCTAATGCTATCAAGGGAGGTTGCGCGATGTGGGTGAATCCCCTAGCTTGAGGAGTAGGGCGAGTATATCCCCAGGTCATAGCGTCCGGTATATATGGGTGAGGGACTTATCTCACTTTCAGGGAAGGAATATGACCGCCTCCACTACGTTTATAATTTTGGGCCAAGTTGGTAAGCGATTCCAACTTGGGGAACTAGGTTTTGTGAGCACACCTAGTGAGATAGCATTTTAGAGGGAATCATCCGGTGAGGGTATACTCGGAAGGATGGATACACGTATGATATATGTGTGGTTGTTAGTAAAGGGACGTATAATATGTTAGCAGATATTATATGTAGGAGATAATACAGTGTGTGATGTATTTACTTTATATAACTCGGGTTACAGTTATATACTGTTAATTAATGAGAAATTAATTAAGTTAATCATTTGTGGGGATAATACAGTGTGTGATGTATTTACTTTATATAACTTGTGAGACGGTTATATGCTACTATTTAAGAGGAATTAATTAAGTTAATTGTGAAATAACTTATAATTCAAGGATCATTATACTCGGGTTAGAGTAGTATGGTAAGGGAAGGTTATACCAGGACTAGTTGGACGGGGTAGTACAACTAGGTGGGGTTAAGGTAATCGGTAGGTGTGCACAATAGTGGAGGGGTGAGAATGTCCACAAGGGAGTGCGACACTAACTTAAATATGAAGCGCATTCATGCATTTTAAATTACTGCAGTTAATTCACTTGCTAAATATTTTCAAAATGTTTTGGGTTCTAACCCTTGCTATAAAACTATTTTCAAAACCTTTTAGGTGTCCAGCCACAGGGACGCCAGGATTGATATTCTATTCCAGGGACACGGAGCTGCGGCATATGTGGATGCTAGCAGGAGTTTGGATTAGACGCATCATTCGTTCATTCCTAGAGTAGGAATCTTGTATTAGTCTCAGTTTTATTTAGGGCTTGTCGCCCAGACTTCTCGGTACAGTTTTCAGGTGTAATTCATTCAGGTGTTGAATTATTGTATTGGATTATTTATTTGGTGGCCGGTGATTTATTCGGCAAGTTGTGTATATATGATTCAGTTTATTTTCATTCATTTGTGTGAATGGTTTATATTTTTATTCCGCATGTACAGTTTTGGTTTAATTAAAAAGTTAAAATTGGCACCAGTTTTTGGAATATTAGGTGGTTAGTAAGTTTTAAAAAGTTTTCGACAGTGATGCTAAGGATGATCCAACTGGGATTCCTGTTTTAATTTGGTATAGGACTGATCACCCGGTATTTTATTAGGCGGGGTGTCACACATAAGTAGTTAAGAAAGCGGGTTTTTAAAATTTTGCAAGCTGAGGCTTTAACGTGGTTCGACCTTACCTACGTCCACACTTGATATGGCACTTGAGAAACTTCACTATCTACGGTTCAATAAGTCGAAACCAAAAACCTCACATGGAATTATAACACCTTGAAAACCACAAGCAACAAAGGAACTATATTGGGCATTAGCGAAGCGGTACATATAAGAGCCTAAGGTCTTATCGCGTCTTTACTTCCTAAAACAACGACAATGCCGACTGTAAAGATACAATAAATTTCAACCATGAGTAACAATAATAATATTCATAACTAAAACGTAAAACAAAGTCGCTTCACTAAAAATAAATATGAAATGGGTTTACTTTCTCTCTCTAAAATTGTAAACAAGTAAGTAAACACAAGTATATATAGATCAAATGTTTTTTTAGTTTGATCTTTAGCATAAGTGTGTATTAGGTTTAAATTTTTTCTAAAGAATGGATTGAGTTACAAATTTTGGCTAAACATGGGTTTTAGTTGGAGCTTTGATTCAATGGAGTTTTGAGGGTTTCAACTTCACACCTTGGAAATAGGTCGTGGTTTCTCTTTCTAAAAACCAAAAGTTTGTTTTTAATTATTGACAAAATTATAATTGGATTTTGAATATTGTCTCAAGAATGATTTATGTTTGAAACTTTACTCAAATGGGTTTTGGGTTTCAAAGCTTTTCTTCAAAGTAGATTTGGGGTCTAAATCTCACACCTTTGGAAACGGAACATGGTTTCTCTCTTTAGGGAGGTAAAGTATGAGTTACACAAGCTACGGAATGGAACTTTAATATTTGAAAGATGTTGTAAAAAGCTTATGTCTAAGAAGGAACCCAACGGGTTCTTTCATAGTCCATTTTAAAAACTAGTCGTTGAAGGGTAGTGTGGTAATTTTTAAGACTTTTGGAATTTAAAATTCAAAAACTAACCATTGGACTTTTGGACACCTAGTCACTTTGAGTAAATTCAAAGTACATTGGGTCAACTTATAGTCCTAAGCCCAAGTTAGTTTTCACAAAATCATTTATTTTTTAATCAAGTTTTGAGGCAGATCTATTTAGGCATTTTAAGTCAAGTTAAAGTGACTTTGAGTCGACTTAAAGTGCTCGGTATAATGTTATGTCTAATTTGACTTTATTTTAGATTTTGGGAAGGGTTTGGTTGGTTAGTTTGAGAATATACATAGTTATGCAAGTTCATTTATACTATTACAAACATTCCCTAATCACTAAAAGCTCTAGGAGGGTCTTTTCGAGTTTGATCACTTCTCTTTTACTGTATGGAACAATTAATTATTCTTTCGGTTGTTTATGAGGATCAAGATATTTTATTTACACTTATAATGTATGGTTTAATGGGATGAAGTTCTATCGAGCCTTGATTAGATACGTTTGAATTGAACTTGTATAAATAAGTTGTTCTTGTCATGGACCGAGTGTGCTTCTTATGGTTGAACTTTTGATGATTGAGAGTGCATAGATATTCTTCTTATTTCTTGTATTATTAATATCTAGGAATTAACTTATTGCTTGATTATGGATGATGATCAAGTAATGGCTTTCTTCCTCTTTAGTTCAAGCTTTGTGGATATAATGATCTTGAGTTTTATTATGGTGCATTCTTGATTATTCTCATGCTATGTTCAATGATGCATGATTAATTATTCTCATGCCATGCGTGATACTTGATGGACTTGGTAGATCACATGTGTTACTTGATCACATGTATCACTTGATGACATATATCATCTTTTGGTGATAATTCTCTTGAGGTTGTTGGTCGCTTGGTTGATACAATCCTGGAGATTAGTCTCATCATGTCTTGAGTGAATCTTTTAATCTCAAGAACAACAGAGATAAGATAGTGAAGTGATGTCATATATAAATTGGATTGTTATCATAAAAAATCTTTATACTTGAAAATACTTTTGTTTTCATAATGTGGGTGTATGTGTTATTTTGTTTGCTCAAATTTTGGAATAGGGGATACATGAGTGTTTTTGTAATTTAATGTAACTCACTACACCAACATAGGGAAACTGCAAGTGCTTTAAATACTTGAAAATTCTATTTGCAATGGTTCAGAATACTTGCAAATTGCCGCATTGCTAAAAATTTGTACGTGTGCAAAATCGTTACAAATTTTATTTGCAACAGTTTATTGGGAACAAATATTCGTTCTGAATAACCGTTGTAAAAAAACTTTGCAACAGTTTAGAACACTTGCAAATGAATTTTTTTTATTTTTCAACTGTTATAAACATTTGCAAATTGAAAAAATATATTTTTTCTAACGGGTCGAAACACTTACAAATAGTAAAAGGTAAAGGGAAAATGTCCAATTTCCAAGCGTTTAAAACACTTGCAATATACAATACATATTAAAGAAAATATGTTATTGAAACCCATTCCCATTGAGATTCAGCTCGGACAGAAGCAAATACTTGGCAAGAATCGAAATTTTGCATTTATAGTATGAATCCATCAATACACACATCAATGTAATAATACAACCATTTATTCATACAAATCCATCAAAAAACATATTGATGCATTAATCTCTCTCTTTTATAAATGAGCTTCGGCTAACCATCTTAATCATTGTTGTGGATAACACCCTATGCATACTCTTTATCAAATTCCAGCCTACACGAACATAAGCAGGTTAAAAAAAACTTCAAAATGTAGGATAGAAAATAATAGAAACCCCACTAAAAAAATAAATGGTCTTGATGTCACATGTCGTTAAAAGCACGACAAAACTATGCATTGTAATAAATTGGTTCAAATTTTTTCACTTAATAAAGGATTAGGTAGTTCTCTTTATGCGGTATTGTAAGCCTATGAACATAAAACATAACGTCAAAGACTTGTAAAATTGTTATTTTCTTCTAAACGTCGTGGGCTTTATCAAAATTTATGGATAGTTGTATCTTTGTTTTTTAAACAAATCAAGATAATTGAGACCGATATACATTTAAGTTGATTAAATATTCATTTAAGATGGGATTATAGCATAAACGATCCAAATTACTCACCTCTTTATTTTGTAAGATCAACACGTATGGATTAATTTGACTGTCAATATGCCAAATTACTCACCTCTTTAGTTGTAGATTTTGTCGTCATTGTCCATTATAAGATCACCATGATAAAATGATATATGATGTTTTTAGTTACGAACTAAATCTTAATGTCATATAATTTCATAAATATACTCAAATGATACCATATTCGAATTATACATAGAAAATTTACACATTTGTTGGCTTCAATATTTTGTGCTTAATGTCCATCCCTAATTATTGAGGAATTTTATTTCCACCCACTCATTTCAACTCATCTAATACCAACCTATGAATTTTTTTTATGTAAATTAGGGGCGGTAATAAAGGTTAATATTTAGTGTTTAAGTTTTTAATTCTGAATAATAATCTATATTGAAAATTCACCAATTCTACTGTAAACATTTTGGAAGATGATCACGCGTTCAAGGAGCATAACAAACAAAACTACTGACCTAAACAACATACAAATAAAACATATAAAAAACATACAAAACTACTTTTACAAGGAGCATGTTGTCCAGTTTACAAAGAGCTAGGAGGTTTATAAAAAATTTCGAGCATGGTTTGTAACACATGACCTAAACAACTCACAGATAAAGCATGCCATGAAATGCAATAATAATATAAAAAAATATGAAAAACATACAAATAGAAGATTGTTTTGTGTTTTAATTGACATTTAGTGGCCTCATTCACCAACTACTGCAATTTTGACATCTCAACGTGATAGCGCCAAGACACCATCTATTATTTGTTAATGCTAAATACACATTTTGTATATATCATTCTTGGTGGATAACCCACAAGCATCTAATACATGATAACGCTAAGTACGAAATATATAGGAGAAACAATTAAAGACATAATGACTCTCTAATTTTCATCACAACCGATACCGTTAATACTAAATGTGAAATACAAGGCTAGAACACAAGGCTTATTAGGTCATATTCTACGGAATCGGGAAACACACCACTGCCAATCCACCTTAATAGCCATAGCAAAATACATCATCACAAGATTCTTACATCAGTACGTAAAGATTTATTTCCTTGTTTTAGGAGATCCTCACGAACCATATTTTTATTAGTTAATGAATCATCAACGTGTAACTAATTTTACAAACACCTTCATCACAATTTATAAAAATGCCTTCATAATAAATTTCCATTATAAGCCACACATTTCATGTAAGGTTTCATGATAGAGATTTGAAAAGGAAATATAAAGAGATGACAATTACCAGTTATTATACCTTAGTCTTCCTGTATATAGCTATAAATTCTTCACGTGTTAGAAGCTCGGGCTTTGCATCAGAGCCAATGCCACAAAATAATTAATCTATTTCAGTTGTCTTTTCTACAACATAAATAAATATCTTTTATCTGTTACATATTAAACTAAATTTTAACAAAATAAAAAATCCGTTGACACATCTAATATGATTAAAAAGTCTCATTATGTACCTTTCTGAATATTATGTCCTTTATGGGATGAAGAAGATGCCATACGAACATGCTCATCAATCTCAATGTCATTTGTATCAAAATAATTGCATGCACTATAAGGTATGGCCATAAACAGATGGGAATAATCGATAAAAAGAGATAGACAGTACCGATATTAAGATCGAGAGCTTCTTGGTCATCTGTAGTGGTTAGAAATGGGTCAGGAAATGGATTCTTTAAGAAGATTCCCTCTAAATGACTACAATTAAATTTAGAATTAGCAATAAGCATCTCATACATGATAGCTACAAGAGACCATTTGTGATAGCATAAACATAATCTATAATTGAACATTTAAATATAACTTTATTATAAATAAATAACATTCAGCGAATACAAACCAATCGCATTTCATCACATATCCTTTCTCCAACAAAACTTTTAGAGCAATAAAGATTATTGACGTAATCGTAAAAAAAAACTTGGGAAAAGTAAAAATCTTATAACAAAATTCAAACAAAAGTTAAGCAGCTTACGTAAATTGTCGTCTCTATCCACCGACCACACGTATGTAATGAGTGATAATCTGTAACAAAAAGTAAAAATACAAATTTAATGAAATGCCAAAAAAATGACGGACTAAAAAATTCACACGATAAAATGAGAACCCCAAAAAAATACATATATAAATACATGATATAACACAACAAAATATATATACTATGAGAGACCAAACAATTCACACAAAAATACAAAGTTTGAAATTTTAGTATTATAAACAAAAAAATACACAAAAATGAAGATTATCTGGCCTCATCAAACCACATGGTAAGCAGTTCAGGTAATGTGCATGGGGATAAGGATGAATGTCCCAAATCGTGATTTTGAATGGGAATCAAAATGTATTAGAGTGTTTTAGAATACTTATGCACTTTTCCCCCCTTTTGAGATCTTAATATTTGAATGCATAGAGGAATGTATGTATGTTTATATCTAGATAATTGTTAAGGGGGCGTGTGTGAAAAAGACATAGAAACCTTTTTCATTTGGGATATTTCTTGTGAGGGTCATAGTCATCGGTAAACTACAATAAAAATGTGTGGTGTTATAGACACGCATAATTTGGGTAGTTCATATATTAAGATATCATGTCCATTTGTTGTCTTCCCCCAAGTACTTTGCGTATGGAATTATTGGTAGTTATTCAAGAGATCAACTATGCCTCTTTAATATTGTTCGCATTTGTATAGCATGACATGCACATAATCTTTACTTTATGTGTTCACATAACCCATGATGTCAGCTAATTCGATTGGTCATTATGAGTTTCAAATTAAAATTAGGACATTATATTTCCTAGTGATGAAAAAATCAAGCAATGATATGTATGATTCATGCAAATTGTACCTCTCAATGGATCTGACATTGGCTTCACTCTCTCCAAACCACATGATAAGCACTCCAGATCAGTTCAGGTCCTTTAACACTGATGATGTTAGCTTGACATTCATTAACAATTACCTTAGCCATAGCTGAAAACGAAAGTTAATCACAAAATAGAAGAAGAATAGATGATAAAATTGATAACATAATTTTGAGGAAATTGGAGGTTCCAACGTTGTGAGTTATCCGTTTATTATATAATATTCAAAAAACATAAAACGTAGGTTGATATTTCATAAAAATTAAAACATTTAGCACTAAACAGTAAAGATTATGCACAAAAGATTCATATCAAAAGGCGAACACATAGTGAATACTTTTCTAAGTATCTCAGTGCATATCATATGGTAAGAAATCTAATTTTTGTATCAATTAGATCAATCCGATATCTAAGTATCCTATTGAATATCATATGAGATTCCATATATGTAGAAAAAGAAAAGGAACCATAAACACACTCACCGCTAAAAGAAAAGAACCCTAGCATTATTGTCATTCGAAAATCTAATAAATTATTTTTCCATCAAACCAGTAGGTTTTTAAATTCATTGTGTTGCTCGATATGCCAAAACACTACGGATACAAAGGAGATCCTGATACTGTAATGAGTGCCGATAATTTCTATGATGTAGGTGGTGAAGCTGCTAGTAATGATGAGGATGATTAAAACATCACATTTAATGGAAAAAAAAAATTCGCGAAACTCTTTCGAAGTTAATCATTGCTAATAATTTACCATGTGATATTTTAGAAAATACTAGTTTCCAAGAATTTACATAGTCCCTCAATCCACATATTTTATTTGAGTCTGCGGGTGATGAGTCCAAGCCATATGATTGCTTAAAGTATTATGAGGAAGAGATATTAGCAATTATACAAATCTTGGAAACTTTAGATGGATAGAATAGTCTCTTAGTTGAGATATTGAGGACCTCTGTCGATTAGTATATGTGCCTTAAGGCTCATTTTATTGATGATAATTGAAAATGTAAAAAATGGGTTCTCATATTTCATGTTGTTTGGGATGAGCTCCTCTCAGAAGCAATCTAGAAGCGTATTTCATATTGGGGCATAGAGGAAAAGATTTCCACAATTACTTTGAAAGTGACATATATAATGATGAAATGGTTGATATTATTAGGGGTCACGCTCAGGAAAAAAAATCCATCTCAATGGTTAAATTTTTCACTTGCGTTGTTGTGCTATTTGTTTAATATAATGGTACAAGACGTGTTCAGTGAAGTATCAAATAAAAGGAAAGCTCACAAGTTGATTAGTTGGACTCTAATATGTGGAATTTTACATCCTTAAGGCTAAAAGAGGCTTTAGAGTTTCATGTTACAACTAATCTTTCTTCGGGTGATAATGAGTTTTCTTCACAACATTCTGGTAAAATCTTTAGTGTGCTATCTCGTGATGAGCGAAAGTGATCTGAAGGTGTTTCAAAACATGTTGACTTAATACAGAGTGTAACAAAGTTGTTTTTTGAGAATATGTATTTTTTTTTGCTATTATCTTCCTTCGTAATCTTCAAGCGCTTAAGGTAAGCTTGATGTGACACCTTATCTAATAAAATATCGGGTGATCAGTCCTATATCAAATTAAATCAGGAGTCTCCTGTCGTTTCATTCTCAACATCACAGTCGAAAACCTTTTAATTACTAATAACCAATTAGGCTCGACACCAAATTTTAAACTTTCTAATCTTTTTAACCTAAACACACAAGAAAATCCAAAGAAGACAAAGATATAAACAACTGAAATAAATAAATAATAATCGAATACTCTCGGTAAAGCATTTATACAACCATATCGAATGTGTATGAACTAAAATGCCAAAAATAAAATAATTGACAACAGTTGGGCAATATGCCCGAATATATGTCACAGTACCTCCTATCTAGATCACAAGGAGAGAATAGTCTAAACAATTTCCTGCCAACATCCACAGCTGCGGCAACATTGTCTGACTCAAAAGAACAGTCATCCAGGCGTCCCTGTGTCTGGACACCTAAAAGTATACAAAGGAGAAGAAATAAAAAGAAAAATAGATACGGATCAGAGGCCGAGTTATAAAAATATTTTTTAGCAAGTGTTTAAAATACTTTGATATTAAAAATATGATATTCTTCATATTTAAACCGGTGTCGCACTCACATGAGATTACCCCTCACCTCTCATCTAACAGTGCGCCCCTAACGCATATATTTTAAACACCCTATTTACTCTACCCAACCTAACTAGCATCTCACCAAACCATTTAACACCGTACGCTATATCAACAACCCGCGTATAATATCCTAAGTTTTCCCCCCGCTTATACTATTAAATTTCTCACTTATCATTTACCCGTTCATTATGAATAAATTTCACTAGTTATTTACACTATTCACATTTTAGTGTTCATTATCTCGTATATAATATTCTCATCTTATATACGTATATCATATATTTTATTCCGAATTTTATACTCACGGATGATCCATAATTTATTCCACATTTCATTCTTTATTGTGCCCGTATATATATATAATTTCACATCTTATATATATATATATGAGATGTGAAATTATATATACACACATCAAGTATATTCATACTTATATATCACACATTATATAAGTATATCAACCATCCCTCAGAGCTATAACTCAATGGATGCAATCTCTAGAATGCTATCATCCTCCAGGGAATTTCTCACACATTCTCCTGGGCAGCCAGGTCGGAATCTCGCACCGAACCCTAAATCACAAAAGCGTAGGGGAAGCGGTTATAGTTCCTCACCTGAAAGTGAGGTCGAATCATACCCAAGACGTCTCACCTAGAATAAAATCACACTGTATAATAACTGGACGACTATGACCTGGAGTTATACTCACCCTGCTCCTAAAGCCAGGGGATTCACCCACATCGCACAACTTCCCATGATAGCACTAGAGGGGTATGTTCCACATAAATATATCAATCACACACAGATATATTTATAAACATATCATATATATATTGTCTCTATACTCGTGTGTGTGTATATATATATATATCATATCAAATCCGGCTATCATGCCTATCTCACTTGGCATTAGCCTATAATCCTGAATATACCAATTCATATAAATCAATAAGTATACACACAACTTATTTCAATCCCATAAGTATTCACTCACTTATGATCCAATTCCCACGCTCATTATTTTCGAATAGTAGCTTATTACATTTGCTAAAATTCTTAAATCATCCTACTCGTACCTTTTAATATTATTCATAACAATATATATATTCGGCATATATATATTTGCCATATATATTCTACACGCATAAATATATATGTACGAACCCGTCGAAAAATTCCTTTAATGTCGTTAGCCCTAAACGCTCATTCAATCTATTCCTCGGATTTCATTCGCACTAACCCGAAATTTATACATCACTCAAGTAATATTTTAGAGGCCCTCACACTCTATATAGGATCCCCTATTATTTATCTTCAAAAGGGATTCATCTCCAATCCTTTTTAGGCCAAGAAAAACTTTTCAATTTTTTCTGTCAAAATCGGACGGACCGGTGGCCAAGAAAAACGAATCGGTCCGGTGCTCAGATAATCGAACCGATCTGATAACCCTAAAAAACGAACCGATCCGGTAACCTTGGTTCGGACTGGTCCGTTTTGTCTCTGCTTTCGACGCAATTCACTCTTACACTCATCCAATCCAAGATTTAAGGTTTCTAATCTCCCAAACCAATAATGTAAACATCTACACACTTATCTACAACCAACACAACCATTTAATTTCGTGGGATTCATCCATTTTTAAGGATTTAAACCCTAATCCTTATTTATGCAACCCTTCAGTCTTCCCACTAAAAATCACACCATTAACATGGATTTTAACTCAGATTTCATGTACGATTATTATCACATCAAAATCATATGAAATCAACCCCCAAAAACCCATTTTCTGCAAGAATCCCAAACCCAAAATCTTGTAGTTTTCACACCAACTATAATATGAAAAATTAACACACTTAAATCATTAAAGAAAGTTAAACACTTGCCAGGTTGGATAAATATGACGACCTCGAGCCGAAATTTGCCGGATCTTGGATAAAAATCTCCTCTTTCTTCTCTTTCTTCTTCATTTCTCTTCTTCTCTTCTTTCTTTCCTCTTTCCTCTTTTCTCTTTTCTCTTTCTCTCGTGACTTTTAAGAGAGAATAGAGTTATTCACTTATTAAATCCAAAATTGACTCGTATACACAAATACGAGTCCCTACTGATCCAAAAAATCCTCGAAACCCAAACACTACCCCCGGGTACTCTATTCTGATTATTCTGGCCATTCTGAAAATAATCGTGCACTCGAAATCTCCATCCGAGTCACTTATCAAAATTTTACATCTTAAACCCAACATATTACCGCACATGTTTTTCGAGTAGAATAACATCGCCTGTTGCATTTATTCACCGCGATATGAAATATAATTAGTCCATCTCATTTACTTTAAATTTTCAATTTATTAAATTACACTCACTCATGTAATTTAAAAATCCATAAAAGTACGGGGTATTACATTCTCCCCTTACAAGAGAATTTCGTCCTTAAAATTTGGATAAGACTTGTGCCAAAACTTAGGATATCAATCTCAAAGTAACATAAGGGTTACTCCACTATACACTCGCTAGTGTCGCCTAACAGTATAGAGGCTTACTCACTATAGCACCAGCCTTATGACAAGCTTGTTCAATTCTCTTCATACTAATACACTCCATCAGTCATAAGCTCTCATCACCATACACTCGCTAGTGGCGCCTAATAGTTGTGCTTATTCTAACGTCATCCAAATAAGATGAGCCTATTCATCACTGGCTCTATCACCTCAATTCTATTGGATGGTCGTACATCACTAAATGCCAGCTTACCATGTTCATCCCAACACAAAATTCTCATCCTGAGAGAAACTACAAGGACATCTAGCCACTCATGTCAGTCCTTCAAATCTCAGTTCAGGGCGACGTAACTCTTACGATGTACAAAAGTCATCCCAAAAAAGTTTATGGTTAATGCCCCTCTCAACAATGGACTCTAAACCACGTCCGAACCAAAAGTTTATTTATTCACTCACCTCTAAACAACCAAAGGGAGAATGACCAAGCTTTCCCACAGAAAACCTAAAATAGCGTATTGTCCACAACAAATAGGTATGAGTAGCTCCACACAACTCTACCAATCGGTAATTTCCCTCTCAATCACCGTACCATGCTTTACTTCAATATCAAGATATGACAGTTGCAGAAGTCCAATAATCGCAGTGACTCCAGAATCGCATTCATACCACTTTACTAGTCGTCAATCACCTTTCGTCTACTCATCGGGCCATAGATGACACGACTTGCCCAAAATAAAACATCATCCCCACTACTTCTCGAAAATCCCTATCGGAGGTGGGGTCCAAGGATCTTATCCTGATTCATAACAATCTTAGGCGGCACCTTGCACCGATGCAATCCTTATATTCAAAGAAAGGGTTTAGCACACCTATCAATGAAATTTACCAGCCTTACTGCCTCTTCCGTCACCGGAATCCTCAACTTGATATAAAATTTTCTCGTTGATCATCTCGAATCAACTTATTTCTATCTCTGAGTGGTGCCCATGGAGACTACTCACTATGTCCCGCTCAACACCGACTTCCACTTATAACGACTCACATTAAGTGGTACTTAATACTCCCCTTCTTCCCTCTTGAGTGTACCAAGAGTTTTGGCCCGTGCACTTTCCACCACAATGCGCAGTTTCGGGCTCTTTATACCTTATTGACACCAACATTCTATTTACGCGCAATTCACTCTCCATTCAACTGAGTGGGACTCTGCTCCAATTTCTACAATAGTTATATTTTTCCTCTTCTCAAGAGATATCCTATTTAAATGGCATCCCACAGTCTTTCAACCTATTTTGGGCGTACTACTCTCATTGCACACATATACTTGAATTATCGTCCTTCTCACACGATGCTTAATCCCAGCTTATCATCACAACTTTACTATGACTGCCCCACAGGCATATATATTTCACGCATCTATTCCCACGTCCTCCTATCTCGGACGACTTAAAATTAACTGCCCAGGATGCCTGCGCACCCTATATCCACATATCGGTATAAACATCACATACCTCTCACCCGTAACACACTACCCTCGCATTCGCAGTGTGGCTAGGATACTTGGGTATTCTCAATCACCCCATAAATCAAAATTTTAATTCTCCTTAACATCATTCCACCCTTCAACTCGTGGTGAAAAGAAAAAATTTCAGTGCTCTCTCACAGCATAACTGGCTCCACTAGCCTTAAATTATAATACAACTTCCAACTCACAGTTATTACTGCTTACTTGTATATTGACCAAGGTACCAGACTCATGAACTAATGGCCAAGCATCTCCCCACTTCTAACGTTGCGTTAAGTTTCGTGCGTGGGACGTCTCGAAAAGAGAAATCCAAATAAGGAACCCTCTCGATACACTACTACCTAACATAAGGCCCTAAGTCCGTAGCATGTCACCCTAAATTCCCATCTCTTGACATAAAAGCTATATATCCGCCCGCAATCACATTTAAATAAGGACCTTTCCCCCGAATGCACTATCACTCAACATTGGTGGCAATCACATTCCATAATCCTCAAATACACAACAGGGACTCAAATTCCTGTCCCCAGACATAGAAACATCAATCTCAACTCCCACGTCTCTAAAGGAGTGACATAACAATACACTCTCCCTATAACCAAGTCATGAGCACTAAACATAATAACGAGCAAAATCTTTTCGCTCGACAATAAATATACCTCAAATCACATCAATAAAATCCCTACACATCAGGATAAAATATCTCGAGACAACTATACTCTCCAAAGTCTTTATCATGATATAATATAAATGTGAGCTCAACCCTCTTTCAGGTGATACATCGCCAAAACAACACACCTCGCCCTAAAGCAGCAAAAACAATAGCCTTGCAATATCAACCCACTATCGTTCCAACTAGTCTATACTCAAGATAATATCATACTCATATAATACATCACAAGACGAATAATCCAATTAAAATATATAGCATTATGCCTACACCCATTTCCCTAATTGATGAAATAAAAAATAACCTTGCTATACCATAAAAAATATATAAACATAATATTGTTATCGATATACACACTAAACTTGTCTCACTCGCGAATCTAATGCTAATCAAGATACAACGACCCGCCCGTGACACACAAGGCATACCTCATTCACCCGAGGTCAAAACTCGTATTCTGACCTTGCCAATCACCCTATGCTCAAATGGTTCCCGAACATAACACGCTTTTCTGAACTGAACCCAAAACTATCTCAATTATTACCCCAGCTAGGCATCATACTTTTGTCCTTTTACTCGCATCAGGCAAAATCAATGCATGCGATCCTACTCTCCACATAATATGCCTCTTCATATAATCCATTATTCCTAGCCATACTGTCCATATTAGGGTTGTCCTCCTCTCGAACCCTGGTAGCCTCAGCCCTAACGGCCACCCTCATTGTTCCCTTAGCTCCGCTGGCCCTAAGGAACACACTACTGGCCTTACCAGTTCCAATTGAATCCATCATCACTCGATAGGAATTCAGCTATCTGAATCATTTAAATGGGTCCCCTGATGGGTCTTCCCCTACGGTGTTTCACTAGCACCATTACATCCAGTATTATTCCCTGATTAAATCCTCTAACTCTTTTAGCTCCCTTCATAAGAAGCATTAATATGCTCACTGACCAAAGCATAACATTGTCGAAATCACCATCGATCGTTCAAGCAGAATTTCCCCTAAGTGCTGGAAACTCCTCTCGTGAGTCCATCACCCGCTTAAGGACCCTTTTTCCATTGTACCTACCTCATCCGGTACAAAATTCGCTAGACAAGGCCTCTATCCATCCCTCTAGTGATAAGTTCACAACATCATTCACGTCTCTTTCTAAATAATAGATGACGGAACTTACGATCAAACCATACCTAAGATACTTTCATTGGCATACTATTTCACTTTTCTATATGTGGTGATTAACTCCCACCACTACAACACTGCTCCTACGATCCAAGAAAAATTTTACCCCAACTTTCACTTCCGGGTTTACTACTTTCTGCTATATCCCAAAGCCTCGAGGTATCTTACATCCATTGGCTAACACACACAATCTCCGTATGTACTAACATTCTATCGGGTGGTCCTCTTTAAAAACCCCTCTAACTCTCTCTCCCATTTTAACCACATTGGGTGAGTCTAGTTTAGCACCACTTTCTGCTATAACGGTACTTGAAAACATATAATGCAACCTAACAGTCCTTACAGCCCCATCTTCCCGAGCAACAATAGGGGTGACCTCATCTAGGGTCATCATCCCCGAAATATTCTTCCACTTCAACTGAGCCCCGCCTCCTGCTGTCCTCCCAAAGGCCCTCACCTGGTCGTCCTACATTGTTCGGCATACGAACACACCCGAGCGCATATAAGATTCATTATAATTACACTATAGCAGGAGAACGAAATCTCACCATTGGAATCAACAATCCTAAACATATGGTTCTATATCAAATAGAAAGTAACGTTGAAAGCGTAGCACATCCACACAAATTCCTAGGGGTGGCAATTTGGGTTAGTCGTGTAATTTTCGGGTCGTGTTGATTTTTATTTTAGTATAAGTTTTAGGTACTTTTAAATCTATACAAGCTAAACGAGTCATGTTCGGGTCATTTCGGGTTATTACCATAAACGAGTTATCGGGTCAAAAATTGCCAGCTCTAGATTCCTAAGGACACTAGAACCTGACGCTCTGATACCACCTGTGGCACCGTGCCTAGTAAAATACTGGGTGATCAGTCTTATATCAAATTAAATCAGGAGTCTCGTGTGATTTCATTCTCAGCATCACTATCGAAAACGATTTAATTACTAATAACCTATTAGGCCCAGGGTCAAATTTTAAACTTTATAATCTTTTTAACCTAAACGCAGAAGAAAATCCAAACAATACAAAGATATAAACAATTGAAATAAATAAATAATAACCGAATACTCTCGGTAAAGCATTTATACAATCATATCGAACTTGTATGAACTAAAATGCCAAAAATAAAATAAATGACAACAGTTAGGCAATATGCCCGAATATATCTCACAGTACCTCCTATCTAAATCACAATGAGAGAAGCGTCTAAAAAAATTTCTATCGACATCCACAGTTGTGGTAGCAACGTCTGAGTCGAAAGAATAGTCATCCAGGCGTCCCTGTGTCTGGATACCTAAAAAGTATACGAAGGAGAAGAAAGAAAAAAGAAAAATAGATACGGGTCAGAGCCCGAGTTGTAAAAATATTTTTTAGCAAGTGTTTAAAAGACTTTAATATTAAAAATGTGACATTCTTCATATTTATACTTGTGTCGCACTCACATGAGATTACCCATCACCTCTCATCTAACAGTGCGCACCTAACGCATATAGTTTAAACACCCTAGTTACGCTACCCAACCTAACTAGTATCTCAGCAAACCATTTAACATCATACACTATATCAACAACCCGCGTATAAGCTTTCGCCCGCTTACACTATTAAATTTTCACACTTATCATTTACCCGTTCATTATGACTAACTTTCACTAGTTATTTACACTATTCACATTTTAGTGTTCTTTATCTCGTATATAATATTCTCATCTTATATACGTTTATCATATTATTTTATTCAGGATTTTATACTCCCGGATGATCCAGAATTTATTCCACATTTCATTCTTTATTCTCCCTGTATATATATAATATCGCATGTATATACACACACATATACAATCAGGCTATAATGCGGATGCAACTTGCGGATTTAACTTGAGGACGGATTTTTGTGTATTTCTTTAAAATTGCAAAAAATGAAATTTCGACTTGATTTTTTTTTTGTAGTATTTAAATATTTCAGGGGACCCATGTAAAAAAAATCAACTCAAAATGAAATGTTTTACTATTTTTAAAATGTCGGTCAAACATATGTCAGCTTTAAAGAGCTTTAAAAACGGACATATGTTTGACCGATTTTTTAAAAATAGCAGTACAATTCATTTTGAGCTGAGTTTTTTTATAGGGGTCCCCTGAAATGTTTAAATACCATAGGAAAAAAAAACTAAATCGAAAAAAGTTTTTTGGCTATTTTTAAAAAATATGGAAAAATCCGTCCGCAAGTTAAATCCGCAAGTTAAGTCCGCATTAGAGTCGGACTGTATATATATATATATATATATATATATATATATATATATACATACACCAAGTATATCCATACTTATATATCACACATTATATAAGCATATCAAACATCCCTCAGAGCTATAACTCAATGGATGTAATCTTTATAATGCTATCAACCTCCAGGAAATTTCTCACACATTTTTCCGGGCAGTCAGGTCGAAATCTCACACCGAACCCTAAATCACACAAACGTAGGGGAAGCAGTCATAGTTCCTCACCTGAAAGTGATACCAAATCATACCCAGGACGTCTCACCCAGAATAAAATCACACTGTATAATAACTGGATGACTATGACCTAGGGTTATACTCTCCCTGCTCCTCAAGATAGGGGATTTACCCACATCGCGCAACTTCCCATGATAGCACTAGAGGGGTACGTTCCACATAAATATATCAATCACACACAGATATATTTATAAACATATCATATATATACTCTCTTTGTGTATGCGTGTGCGTGTGTGTGTGTGTGTATCATATCAAATCCGACTATTATTCCTATCTCACTTGGCATTAGCCTATAATCCCGAATATACCAATTCATATAAATCAATAAGTATACACACAACTTATTTGAATCCCATAAGTATTCACTCACTTATGATCCAATTACCACGTTCATTAGATTCGAATAGTAGCTTATCACATCTGCTAATATTTTTAAATCATCGTACTCACACCTTCGGATACTATTCATAATAATATATATATTCTACCCACGTATATATATAATTGGCATATATATTCTACACGCATAAATATATATGTACGAACCTGCCGAAAAATTTATCTCCAAAAGGGATTCGTCTCCAATCCTTTTTAGGCCAAGAAAAACGAACCGGTCCGGTGCTCAGCAAATCGGACCGATCCGGTAACCTCAGTTCGGACCGGTTCGATCTGTCCAGATTTCTTCTTTCGACGCAATTCACTCTTATACTCATCCAATCCAAGATTAAAGGTTTCTAATCTCCCAAACCAACAATGTTAACATTTACACACGTATAAGAATTTAAACAACCATATAATTTCATGGGATTCAAACATTTATAAGAATTTAAATCCTAATTTTTATTTATGCAACCGTTCCATTTTCTCACTAAAAATCACACCATTAACATGGATTTTAACTTAGATTTCATGTAGGATTATTATCACATCAAAATCATATGAAATCAACTCCCAAAAAACCATTTTGTGCGAGAATCCCAAACCCAAAATCTTATAGTTTTCACACCAACTATAATATGAAAAATTAACACACTTAAATCATTAAAGCAAGTTAAACACTTGTCTGGTTGGATAAATCCGACGACCTCGAGCCGGAATCCGCCGGAGCTTGGCCGGAAATCTCCTATTTCTTCTCCCTTTTCTTTATTTCTCTTATTCTCTTCTTTATTTCGTCTTTTCTCTTTTCTCTTTCTCTCGTGACTTTTAAGAGAGAATAGGGTTATCCACTTATTAACCCCAAAATTGACTCGTATACACAAATGCGATTCCCTATTGATCCATAAAGTCCCCGGAACCCAAATACTACCCTCGAGTACTCTATTCTGAATATTTTGTCCATTCCAAAAACAACCGTGCACTCAAAATCTCCATCTGAGTCACTTATCAAAATTTCGCTTCTTAAACCTAACACATCACCACACGTGTTTTCCGGATAGAATAACATCACATGTCGCTTTTATTCACCTGTGACATAAAATACAATTAATCCATCTCATATACTTTAATCCTCAATTTATTAAATTACACCCACTCATGTAATTTAAATATCCATAAAAGTACGAGGCATTACACTTGATTGGTGAGGCCTCAAAATCAGATTATTTCATTAAAGATGTTGTGAAAATGCTTAAAAAGTTGGATAAAAACTGGGAGGGTATATTTTTGGTGTTGGAAATTGTTGCAGTAATGGATCCTCGATGTAAGATGAAGTTCATTGAATTTTTATCCTCCAAAATCAATGGCAGTGAAGAAAAATCCCAAGTCTCAACTACTTTGAAAGTCGTTCATAGTCTTTATGTTGATTATAATATAAGTTTTATCTAAAATAAGGCTTTACTTCTTCCCACTCTGAATATATATATATATATATATATATATATATATATAGAGAGAGAGAGAGAGAGGGGGGGGGGGAGAGAGATAAATACCTCCGGGGGAACCATATAAAAGAACCCCTTTTGAAGGCGATATCCCGAATTTCTCAAACTTTATCAGATGCTCGACGGGGTATTGAACAGTCTACAAACAAAACGGAAGCAATTAAAATAAATTACAAAAATATCACCGCAACCGAAGAAAATGGCAAAAATTACATCTCAAACTTAATTCGGTTGTTATTGTTACCTCTTGAAGTTCTCGCTTTAAGATTTTCAAGGCCTCCAGTGTCCTCCCAGCTGACATTTGGAACCTCAACAACCTGCTCATTAGTTCAAAGACAAAAATGTAAATATAATAATATATAATTAACAGAGATTCTATCATCCACTCTTTGATAACTTCCGTTGACATTTTGTATCTTGAGCTACATTAGTAGAAAATTAATATTTACTCTTGAATACCTATATATCCGAACCATTAAATATTTGCTTATGAATATGTACATTGAAATCCACATAATTTCTAAATAAACATACTTTGGCATGCACACATGCACAAAGAGACTAATGCGTGTTTTACGATTTGAAACCACTCGAACGCGTCAAATCTAGAGTAACTCCATTAGATCCATATAAATATAGAAATAAATTTGAGTTTGAAACATTTAATTCATCACAAGAAAACCTTAGCAAAAATTAAAGCACCGTAACGAACAGTTCTAGATAGATACCATACCAAAATACATAATGAAAAAAAAGACTGGAAATGAACCATTTATAGGATAATGTAATTGTATATAGACATAAATAAATGCAAAAATTCACTAGAAAGAGACTATATACGAACGAGTATGAAAAGGATTGAATAGTTTACCATAATCCTGCATAAATTTTATCTAAATTCCAACAAGCAAATTTGAAAATAACAAATGCTTGGCTTCAATTTGTAGTGTACATACAAGCCAAAATCATGCTAGTCGGTAAAATAATAACCTGAATCCATTTCTCAATGACTATACACACATGACTATAAATTTACATATTTATAAACCCATAAATATAGAGTTACACACGCATAACCATATGTTTACACAAACACATCTTTCTTTCTCTCTCTCTCTCTCTCTCTCTCTCTCAAAGAGGGAGAGAGTTATACCGGAATCAATTTTTAAGCTTTAAGATTGATCCCTAGATTTGAAGTTTTGCGATTGAGCCATAAATTGAAGATTTTGTGATTGAGCCGTATTTGAATTGTAGACTCCAAGACTTCGAATCTAAATCGCAATCTTCTAAAATTGTAAAGATGTTTTTATAATTTTGGTCTACGAGGAAGATTTACTGCAAGGACATGTTTTATAAATGTCCAGGGTAGAATATAGGAATTTTTCAAGTGTCCTAGATCACAATTAAGTATGTCTGATACCGCTACATTTGACACGTCTCCACGATCATCCTCGACGGCCTTGATCCACATTCATGCATCCATCATCGTTGTACGTGCATCATGGCTCAAGCAACGTACACTTCAACACTTCCCACTACTCCACGTACTTATGGTAAAAATAATTTTAATTGGAGTTTTTAATTATTGGCATAAATTGTTCGGAATATTTTTTAAAATAAATTTTGAAATCTGGAAAATGATAAACACGCAAGATCTTTTTAAAGAGTTTTTTTAGGCACGTCACTGATGTCGTTCGAACGACATTGTATGTGGTTTTGAACGAGATGTCATCTCGTTCAAACGACATCGTATGTCGCTCGAACGACCACCACCTCAACCTGCCTATTTAAACAGTGTTTATGCTTCACGTTTTTCTCAAGTCTGCATACCTCCGTTTCGGAAAAAACAATACCTCTTTCCAGACTTCATATTTTAAGGTTTTCATACCTTTTTGGTTCACAAATATTTCCCAATCCTTTATGTGAATCCTCTAAACCCCAAGAAAGATTATACTACTCATTTGGAGTACACCTGTGGAGAAGACGAAGCTTTTCCATTGCTGACCTTCTGGAGCTCTTGCGGGAACTCTAGCCGACGACATCGAAACCGATGCCTGTGGGTATTTCGTATGTCACTGCTTGTATTTTCATTGTAATCCTGTAAACCGAACTTTACAAATTATAGTGAAAATAAGATGGTTTTGCCCCTGTGGGGGATTTTTCCTCAATTGTGATTGTCTTGCATGATTATATTATTTCTTTATTCAATCACGCGTGTTTGCAAGAGTTAAGAATTATTGGGACTAAAATTGGAATTTAATTAAATAAGTTTGACATTGATTACTGGCGCGTTCCCAAATTGGTATCAGATCCATTTACACAATTTTACCGTGCAATTTTTTTCACAAAATTTTTCTGGATATCAATTTTTTTCTAAAAATTGATCTTTGAAAAAGTGCAATTTCAATGGAAACTTATATAATAGAGTCTCAATTTTTTATGGGTCTAATTACGCATATTGGAAAGCCCGTATGAAATCTCACTTAAAGACCATAGACGAACGTGTTTGGGTTGTGTGTGAAAGAGGGAGTACGCCTCCCCCTGTCACTGTAGATAATGTTACTACTTTAAAATCTATGACTGCATGGACTGAGGATGAATTTAAATGGAGCACATATAACTTACGTGGGCTTAGTGCCATTTCTGGAACCATCACACCTGACGAGTTCCGACGCATCATGATGTGTACCACGTCTAAAGAGGTATGGAATGTTCTATAACTTACCCATGAAGGCACAAATGCAGTGAAAGAATCTAAATTACAAAACTTAACTACACAGTTTGAAACTATCTCCATGCATGAAAATGAGTGTTTCGAAGAATTTTATGCACGGCTATCTGATATCGTGAACACTAGTTGTTGATACCAAATTTAGTCCGCTAACATGGACCAATCACATGAAGGCACGTGCCAATTTACATGGTAAATACGAATACTTCAGAATGAACAAATCAAAACCACCGAGCAACTAATGAGTGCCGAGCAACTCAAGTGTGACGAGCAACTCAAGCGTGTCGAGCAGCTTAGGCGGTCCGAGTTACATAAGTATACAGCATAACCAAATCAAAAGAATCCAGGATACAATTGCGCATTAAATGCTCATTAATATAGTACAGATATACATGTCTACTGGGTAACAGTGCATTGTCCTTCCATTTGTACAACCTCAAGGGCTATAAATACATTGTAACCTCCTCATTAGCAGAGGACCCGGAATTTCTTGGTAAATCCATTATCGAGAATTCTGCAAACAGTCAGCAATAACAAATACAGTGGACGTAGTCCATTCTTATAAGGCTGAACCACTTTAAAAATCTTTTGTCTTACTTATTTTTATCTGTGATTAATAAATTAGAGATAATCTAATTTTTTACATCAACAGATTGGCGCCGTCTGTGGGAAACGACTGTAATTATCGTTTTTCACCAAAATAATTCATCACCAATGGTTGATCATCCTGAATCCAGCAATCAAAATCCTGGAATTTCTCCTAATCCATCTACTCCTCCAATTGTCCAAGATCTGGCTGGAATAATGGCTAATTTGGCTCAAGGCCAGACGACCATGCAAGAAAGCATGCGACAACTCATGCAAACTATCCAAGGGGGAGCACCAGCCCAATCAGGACAACGAAGCGTTCAGAGAAATACTCGTCTACTCTCTTCGCGAAATAGGCAAGGGTTATTCCCAAAGGAATCTCTGTCCAGACGCGCTGATTCATATCGTACTGAGAGATCTAATGATCCTTCTTATCAGCCTGGGAGGACTTCCTCGATACGAGCTATAGACACTCAACAAAACATCACTCTATCTCCAGAGAGGACAAGTGCTCTCGAAAGGTTTAGTAGAGTCTCTCCTTTTGATCGTCTAGGTCCTAGGAGAAATATAAGTCCTCCCAGGATTGTGTCGAGTAACTCTCAACAATCATTTTATATGAAAGAAGGCTCTGCCCAATCACGACCAGCTGCTCGTCATGAAAGATCCCAAGAGGCTAATTCAACACGATCAGTTGCTCGAACTAATATGATCGAGGAAGGAAATGATGCATGGAAAGGCTCTATTCAAAGGTTGGAGGATAAACTGGGGGAAATGGCTAAGGACAAGAATCCTTTACAAAGGTCTTTTGTCCGAGGAACACCGTTCATACAAGAAATTGTGGACTTCCCCACACCATTAAAATTCAAAGCCCCGGTGGTAACACCAAAATATGATGGAAAAACTGATCCTGTTCTCCATATAGAACAATACCAAGCAGCTGCTGATATATATGTTGTTCCAGACGAGATGCGATGCAGGGCATTTTCAGGAACTCTCACTGGATCTGCTCAAATATGGTACAACAATCTTCCTCGGGGGAAGATTGTAACTTTCTTTCAACTAGCTGAGCTCTTTATTGGGAACTTTTATTTTGGAGCAAAACCAGTTAAACGAGTAGCACACTTGTTAAGTGTTAGACAGAAGGCATGTGAGAGCACCAGGGATTATATTACTCGTTTCAATAACGAGAAGCTCGAAGTTATTGATTACGAAGAGAAGACATCAATCAATACTCTGATGAGTGGACTGTTGCCAAATAAATTGTACTACACTCTCGCCAAAGATCCGCCTATAACCATGGCAGAGTTAATGGCAAAGGCAACCAAAATTATGAACGTCGAGGAAGCTATGGCTGCGAAAAAGAATATGGACACCAAAGAGACCAAGGTTGAGGGTAATAAGGCTGAGAAGAAAGAACAAAAGAACAATGGCGGTAATAGGCAGTCAAAAGCAAAGCAAGCATTAGAACAGTTGAAGAAATTTGGAAACTATACCCCTTTGAAAGTAGACATAAACCATGTTCTGGAAGAGATCAAGAACAGCGAGGAGCTAAATTGGCCTGAAAAAATAAAGACAGATCTTGACAAGAGGGATAAATCCAAATATTGCGAGTTCCATAAGGATCATGGTCATATGACCAAAAACTGCATAGCTCTCCAGAATGAAATTGAAGAGCTCATTAGGCGGGGAAAATTGAACAAGTATGTGGATCGTCGAAAGGGTGGAAAGAGCAACGATCGAGCAAAGCTGAGGTCTAGATCTCCTCATCGAACAAAAGAAGATAAGAAGAGAAATCATGAAGAAGACCTAGATGATGATCAAGACGACCCCGATCTCCCCAAAAGACCAAAACAGCCAGAACGTGAGGTATTTTCTATCCGTTTTGGATCATTTGATTGCAATGTTATTACTGGTGGAGACGCAGGAGAAGGAGACCTTCCTACAGAGAGGAAAGCTTACCTCAATGAGGCTCAAGCTTGTTCGTATATTCAACGGATAAATCTAGCTGAAGATGATCGCCCGAGGAAGGTAAACAAAGATAAACTGGTCATCGGTTTCTCTAAGAATGACCTCGCAGGTGTGTTATATCCTCATGATGACCCATTGGTGATCAAAATGAGGACGAAGGAAGTAATGATTTTGCGAGTATTGGTGGATAATGGCAGCTCGGCAGATATTATGTATACCCATGTTTTGATAGTTTGAACCTGAAGTTATCCTAGTTGGAGCCATATTATCGGCCCCTCCTCGGTTTTACTGGCGAGAAAGTCTTTCCACTTGGGACGATCAAGTTGGATATGTTCATCGGGGCATGGCCTGCTTGTCGAACAGAAAGAGTGCAATTTTTTGTGATGGATAAAAATATCCAATCAGCTTACAATATCATTATGGGAAGGGTAGGTTTGAAAAAGTTCGAAGAAGTACCATATACAGTACATCAATGCTTAAAATTCCCAACTAACTTTGGAGTAGGAGTGGTGAAGGGCGACCAAAAAGTAGCTCGGGAATGCTACTATTCATTTACCGAGCAAGAAGAGCGTGAAGAATCCAGAAAGAAGACTACCACTTATCAGGTTGATGAGATAGAAGACGCAGAGATTGAGACTTTTGACCCAAGAGATGAGTTTCAGCTCGTTAAGGGTCAGGTCATGGAGGCTACTGAAAATATCATTCTGGATGATGAGCATCCAGAACGAACAACTCAAATTGGTGCTTCGCTAGATGTTTCAATAAAATAAGAGCTGATAGCATTTCTAAAAAGCAGAAAACAAACTTTTGCATGGAGCCACGAGGACATGCCAGGGATAGACCCAGCTTTCCTATGTCACGAGCTTAATGTGAATAAGGAGATCAAGCCAGTAAAACAAAGAAAAAGAGTGTTCAGCCCCAAAAAGAACCAAGCTATACAAGAAGAAGTCGAGAAGCTCCAAAAAGCCTATTTTATTGAGGATGTCAAATATCCTGATTGGCTAGCTAATGTGGTGATGGTGAAGAAGAAAAATAACAAATGGAGGATGTGTGTAGACTTCACCGATCTCAATAAGGCATGCCCAAAGGATCATTTTCCTTTGCCCCGAATTGATCAACTGGTGGATGCTACCTCGGGGCATGAATTGCTGAGTTTTATGGATGCTTATTCTGGTTACAATCAGATTAAGATGAAGCCTGAGGACAGATAGAGTACCTCTTTTATTACCCCAAGGGGAACTTTTTGTTATAATGTTATGCCTTTTGGACTTAAAAATGCAGGTGCGACATATCAGCGGCTGATGAACAAGGTGTTCGCGGAGCAAATCAGTCATAATATGGAGGTTTATGTGACGATATGTTGACGAAGAGCAAGAAAGATGCTGATCATCTAGTTGATTTAGGCCAGACCTTTGATCAACTAGAAAAATATCAAATAAAGTTGAATCCCACCAAGTGCATATTCGGAGTACGAGAAGGCATGTTTCTCGGATACATTGTTAATCAACGAGGGATCGAGGCGAATCTTGACAAGATCAAAGCTCTATTGGAACTTCGATCTCCGACGACGAAGAAGGAAGTGCAGAGTCTCACAAGGCGAGTTACAGCACTTAATAGGTTTATATCACGAGCAACCGACAGATGCCTACCATTCTTCAAAACACTCCGAAAGACTTTCGAGTGGAATGATGAATGCGAGGAGGCCTTTCAAGAATTGAAGAAATACCTGGGAGCACCTCCATTATTGTCCAGGCCAGTTATGGGAGAAATACTATACTTGTATCTGGCAGTTTCAGAAAACACAGTAAGCTCGACGTTCATAAGAGTGGAGGATGGAGTGTAAAAACCAATCTATTACACTAGCAAAGGCTTTCGAGGAGCAGATATCAGCTATCCAAGGTTGGAAAAGTTAGCACTGGCATTGATCGAAGCAAGTAGAAGGATGAGGCCATACTTCCAAGCTCATACTATAGTTGTGTATACAGACATGCTGTTAAGACAAGCTCTGCACAAACTAGAGAAATTAGGAAGATTAATGTACTGGGCGGTAGAATTGGGTGAATACGATATAATCTATGAGCCTAGATCGTCGCTCAAAGGGCAGGCAGTGGCAGATTTTATCGTAGAGTTCACTTATCCTGATACTTCCAAAAAGCAAAAATTGAATACCGACCAACCTGTGGATATTACAGGATCATCAAATTTAAACCATGACCAACTTAAGTCTGTAGACGAGCAAGAGAAGATGGTCGACGAGCAATAAGAAGTTCTAAAGGAGGATATAAGGATGCATCAAATATTCCACCGAGGAACTCTGACTGACTAAGAGTTTCAGAATGAGATACCTTTGTGGAATTTATATGTAGATGGCTCTTCTTGCATTACAGGCAGTGGAGCAGGAGTTATTTTGAATAACCCTGATGAGATCGATGTGGAGTATGCTTTGCGCTTTCAATTTAAGGCTTCAAATAATGAGGCTGAATATGAAGCTATGATCGTAGGTCTCAATCTAACCAAAACTATGAAAGCGGAGCAGGTCGTTGCATTCAGTGGCTCACAGTTGATTGTAAATCAAATGTTAGGAGTGTATGCAGCAAAAGGAGAATTAATGATCCAATATCATGCAAAAGCAATGGATATAATATCAAGCTTTAGCGCAGTATAGTTGATTAGAATACCAAGATTGGAGAATGCAAGAGCAGATGCCTTAGCTCGGTTAGCCTCAGCCACGCGCACCAAGCTACGAAGAACAATCCCGATAGAAATCCTGGCTAGTCGGAGCATTGAGAAAGATCTAGAGATGAACTTCGTTGCCCTTGATTTAGGACCATCATGGATGGATCCTATCAGGGCCTATATTGAGGAGGGGGTTTTACCAACTGATAAACTCACAGCAAAGAAACTGAAGTTTAAAGCTGCTCGTTATGTATTAACTAATGGCATTTTATATAGACGAGGAATTATAGCAGGTCTGCAAAGATGTGTGCATCCCTCCGAGGTGAAAGATTTGATTGAAGAAATCCATGAAGGGTCCTGTGGAGCCCATGTAGCAGGTCAGGCGCTTTTGCAAAGAATAATGACTCAGGGATATTATTGGCCGACGATGAGGGCTGATTGTATAGCATATGCCAAAAAATATGATAAATGTCAATGCTTCTCTTCTATCCGAAGAACTTCCCAAGCATTGTTAACACCCATTACTTCCACTTGGCCATTTGCCATGTGGGGAATAGACTTGGTCGGACCACTTCCAACGACCAGGGAAAGATTTAAATATCTCGTGGTCGCTGTGGATTACTTTACTAAGTGGGTGGAAGGTGAGCCTCTTATTGATATGACATCTGACAAGGTGTATCAATTTATTTGGAAGAATATCATTTGTAAATATGGTCTTCCCCATGCATTCATTACTGATTATGGAACCCAATTTGACAGCGAGGAGTTTGCTGCATATTGTCACCAGTCAAATATATTAAAAACCCACTCTGCACCAGGACATCCCCAGAGCAATGGACAAACTGAGGTGACGAACAGAACGCTACTGAATGGTTTAAAAAAATGACTGGGTAATGCAAAGGCAAATTGGATTAACGAGCTACATTCCGTGCTGTGGGCTTATCGTACTACATCGCGAGCAGCAACAGAAGAATCTCCGTAAATGTTGGCATTTGGAAGTGAAGCTGTTATACCTGCCGAGTTGGGCCTCCCCACACACGGGGTGCTTAATTTCAATTCTCCTATCAGTGACTTGATGAGGCGATTGGATCTAGATATGCTCGAAGAAGTTAGAGAAGAAGCAGCAATCAGGAATGCTGCATACCAACAACGAACAACTCTGTTTTACAACAAGAGGGTAAAAAAGTGTGATTTGAAGAAAGGAGACTATGTGCTAAAGAAAGTAATTCAAAAGCACAATAAACTGGAAGCTAATTGGCATGGACCCTACAGAGTAACATAAGTTGTTCGTCCAGGAACCTACAGGATTGAAACCTTGGAAGGAGAAGAATTTAAGAATGCATGGAATGCAGAACATCTACGCAAGTATTATCAGTAGTAGGAGTTTCTATGTAATGGAGTTCTTTTCAGTATGAATAAAGTGTTAAAGTTTTATCCAGTTTTCTTCTTTTGATGAAATTTTTTCGGAGTATTAGTGCTACACACTACGCATCAAGTTCAGAATGATATCCACCAACTACGGTTGGTCGGTAAATAAAATCCACCAACTACGGTTGGTCGGTAAATAAAAATCCACCAGCTACGGTTAGTCGGTAAATAAAATCCACTAACTACGGTTAGTTGGTACCACCGACTACGGTTGGTCGATAAATAAAAATCCACTAACTACGGTTGGTCGGTAACAAAAAACCATCAACCGGTTGGTCGGTAAAATAAAATCCACCAACTCCGGTTGATTGGAAAAATCGATTTTCTCCAACTCTTGTTGGTCGGGAACAAAAACCTCCAATTCTGGTTGGTCGACAAATCAATCCAGGTTGGCAGGACCATGGGATGTAAGTCGTTTTATTGCTTAAGATCAAAGAGTGATGAGTCACTATGGTCAAAAAGTAAAACATAATGGATATATCAAAATATCCACAAACAAAGACATTCTTAAAAAATACTTAGAAGAAAATAAAATAGCGAAAGACAAACTTTTCATTCAAATTGAGAAGGATTACATATGTTGTGGAAAGTAAAAACTAATACATAAAGATCCTATTCTAGTGGTTTATTTCCCTCTGCCTTTGAAACAGGTTCTACTCCAGCAGGAGGATCATCTAAGGCGTAAGGGGAATTTATGAAGTTTATATCTCGAAGCATCCTCACATTCATCATAGATGGTTGATCAAGCAAGTGCTCCGAGCAAGATATCTCGGAATTAGAATGAAGACTGTAGTCACCGAGATACTTAAAAATTAACCATTGGGGAATTGCCCGAGCAGGAATCCAGCTCATATCAAGTTTGAAAGGTGGCACGGGCAACTCGAGCAATCCAGGGTCACAATAATCCCATAGATAATGGCCCTGATCCAACTTTAACACCCCCAGGGCATTCAGCCATCCTTGCTTGTAACCCTCGTTATTTGAATTTTGGATTCAATCATCGAGATGATAAAGAGCTTCATTATATCCTGCCATTCAAAACTCTTTGGGCTGTTTGTGAAACTGGTAAGTTAACCTCTCCAGTTGCTCGTGGAGGTTCTTCACTAAAAGTTATTTATTCTCTAAGGCAGAGCTTTGTATGGAAAGTTGCTCATCGAGGTTCAGAATCTTCTTGGATATTTCTGACAAAGCCTGATTCTTTGCCACCAACTGGAATGCTTGATTCTCCAAGGCTGCCTGCGTTCTAGCTTCTTCAATAGTAACCCGAGCAGCCCTTGCTAGTCCCCGAGAAGCTCTTGCTCATCCGCGAGCAGAAGTAGAGGGCCCAGTCCTCTTTAAGGTTTCCAATTTATCTCTCAAATTGGCATTTTCGCCTCCAAAAAAGAGAAACCTTCGTCATTAACAGGGACCAAGGCTCCAGAGGTAGATGCTGCAGATTTCAATTAAGATATCTCTCCTCGCAAAACATTATTTTCCTGCTCCAACAGTTTCGCGATTTGCCTATGCTCCTCGACCTTAACCCTTAGAATTTTCTCTTTTTTCTCGTAAATAGCGATGAACTTATCATATCCTTTATCAGCATTGAGTTACTGATATTTTTTCTCATACCCCTGATGCAAAAGGGTAGAAGATTCCTTGTATTGTTGTTGGAGTTCCTCGATGGTTCCTTGAAGGTCCTCAATCATCTCATAGTATGCCACATTAATGGCAACAGCTCGGTCAAGCGGGCATTTCAAATACTGATATGTTTCAACTGCTTGTTCAGAAGAATTTGGACCAAGGATGTCAACAATTTGAGCCTCGTTTAGATCTGCATGGTCAGTCTTAAAGTAGTCATTGCATTTTTTTATCAGTTCAGTATCGTGAGCTGACAAGAGCTCCATCCTAGCCATAAACTAGTAAAAAGAAGAGATAGAAAGAATCAATGTGAATGCAGAAAGAGTAAGTAAAAGAAAAAGTTAAGACAAACAACCCAAAGTTTGAATTTTTATTTCATCAAAATGTAAGTACAAAGTTCAAGATTACACTGGAAAGGAATAACAAAATTAAAACCCGAGCATCTTTACACCTTCTCCTTGTGTTTTATAACTTCCTCGGGAAGTTGGGATGAGGAAGATGGTTGCTTGGAAGATAAGGGTAGTTGCTCGGCTAAGGTACTGGTGGGCTGAAGTTGCTCGACTGAAGTGCTGGCAGGTTAAAGTTGCTCGTAGAAAGTTTGAACAACTGGAACAGGAGGAGTTGGATCTCCAATCATCATGGAGGATTCCTCTGATGCAGCTTCGTCCTCTTCCTCTTCCTCTTCTCCAGGAGAGGGAGGAGGACCATGAACATGACGCTGGAATAGGTCAGAGTTCTCAGCGATCTTTAACTCCTGCAGAGCTGCAACCCATCCATCCCTGAAGTATTTAAGGCTAGCAAACTCCATCTGAGAAGACATAGCAGCTAGGCCTTTGTTCCAACCTTTATCCCAGCCAGCGCTAAAGGACTTTTTGATAGCCTTTTTCCTTTTTTCTTTCTCCGAGGAGGTCCTTTCCCTAAGGATCTCCTCGACAGCTTTCAACTTCCCTTCCACCTCCACCTTCTGGATATCAACTTCATAAAGTCTACTGACTTCCTCTTCAGCAGTTTTGAGCTTGTTCTCAAGCTCCTCAGCATTCCTGAGCTTCTCCTCGAGCTCTTTATTCTTCCTCTCAAACTCTTTCATCTTCTCCTCTAAACCTTTGGAGGCCTCCACAACTCGGTCTCTCTCTTGCTCAATGGACTTGGCTTGCTTCTCCCAAGCCATTTTATCTTCTTCATATTTTTAGCGAGAGTCCTTCAAGGACTGAGTTAAATCAACAAAAGCTTCCTCCACACCTCCCGAGGAGCTTGAAGCTTTAATAACCTCATCCTTCTTCAAAATACTGTTAAAATATGTCACCAACTGAAGAAAGAAAATTTTTGAGTCAATACAGGGACATATTAGTAAAAAGTGAAAACTTAAATACTCACTGAAGCAATATGTTGAGCAGTCAATGCAGTGACCCTGTCACGAGGAAGAGCATCTTCAACACCTTGGATTTCTGGGATAATCCAAGACTTCACAGAACCCAGGGCAGAGGTCGGAGGAACAAAAGTGGGAATACCACTCTCAGCATTTAAAGCCTGAGAGATAGGTCCAGCAGGTCTCTCAGACGAACTTTTCTTTGACTTCTTTGGAGGAGCAGGAATATCTTCGACCAAAGAAGAAGTCTTGGTTGGTGAAATGACAATTACCTCACTAGGAGGAGAAATAACTACAGCCTTGCTCGGAGCCATTGGGGGCTTCTCAGCAACTTTCTTGACACCCACTGGAGGGGGTGCATCAATATTTCTTGTTCCTTCTTCTGAAACATCCTGCTTATTTTTCTTGGCCTCCACCTTGGCAGAGTCTAATTTGTCAAAGCAGGCATGAGCTCTTCTTCTCTTCATTATACAACTAATGGGAATGTTTGACTCTGATGAAGAACCTCCCCCACTAGTATCAGCAATTGGTACTTGGTCGATATCAACCACCACTGGACGAGCAGTAAAGGAGGAAGTATAGCTCTTGTACTGCAACAAGTAAGAGGCTGATCTGATATGTTCGTCAGCAATGGACTGGTGTAAACTCCAGATAAGTTTCAAATGCCTTAAATTGACATCATTTTCCTTAGGAGATTTTCTTTTGCTATCAACTGCAAATAATCAAAAATTAAATGTCAATGACACATTTTATCAAACGCAAAGGAAGCATAATTTCAAAAATAAAATAAAAATAAAAATAACCTATCCCATTGCCATAAAGAGGACATCTAAGACCTTTATATACTTCATCTCCAGTTAAGGGAGGATGTTGCCAATTTTTCATAACCATTCCATATTCAAAATAATCCATGTTGGCATCGGGAAGATTGATAACTAACGTCCTATTTAAAAACCTAGTTTTTAAGTAAAAAGTACTATCACTAACGACCCATCTGTAACAGTACATTATCTCTGGAATCCCTAAACGGGTTCCATGAAGCTGATTTAACCTATGGACTCCATTGACTATTCGCCAGGTATTTGGAGCTATTTTTGCACGTACAACATCAAAATATTGACAGAATTCCAAACATAAAGGGTTTAGAGGAAAAGAAAAGCCACATTCGGCCACGAAGAGACTTGGGAACCAATGTCCCTCATCCAAAGAGAAATAGTCAGAAGGTTCAGAGAGTTCCTCCAAAGTGACCCATGAAGGAATTGAAAATTCAGAACGAAATTTGTCAAGAGATTCAACAGGGTAAACCATGATGAACAAAATAAGTAAAATAAAAGGAAGAAGAGCTTACAGTAGAAGATTGAGTCAGTTGACAACGAACAATGGAGGAAACGAACGCACAAGATAGGGAGGAAATGAAAAGTTTGAAGACACAGGTTTGAAAAGTAAAAGACGATAGGATTTCTTGCCGTGTTTAAATACTTTACCTCGGGAACAGAAAAAGCAATGATTACCAAGGTAGACGTTTGTGCTACCGGCGGCTAAAAGGAAAAAAAAGGCACGAAAATCGAAGCAGTTAGAAAAATTCAAAAGGTCTGATTCTATGAATTCAAAATAAGAAATAAATACAAGGAAAACACTCCTAAAATTCAGGATGACTATTTAATCCCGCCATATTTGAAGAATAATGTTCCACACCCCTCCTCAATCTCGAACTGTGAAACATTGGGGGCTTCTGTTGATACCAAATTTAGTCCGCTGACATGGACCAATCACATGAAGACACGTGCCAATTTACATGTTAAATACGAATATTCCAGAACGAACAAATCAAAACCACCGAGCAACTAATGAGTGTCGAGCAACTCAAGTGTGACGAGCAACTCAAGCTCTCCGAGCAACTCAAGCGTGTCGAGCAGCTTAGGCGGTCCGAGCTACATAAATATATAGCGTAACCAAATCAAAAGAATCCAGGATACAATTGTGCATTAAATGCTCATTAATATAGTACAGATATACATGTCTATTGGGTAACAGTGCCTTGTCCTTCCATTTGTACAGCCTCAAGGGCTATAAATACATTGTAACCTCCTCATTAGCAGAGGACCCGAAATTTCTTGGTAAATCCATTATCAAGAATTCTGCAAACAGTCAGCAATAACAAATACAGTGGATGTAGGTCATTCTTATAAGGCTGAACCACTTTAAAAATCTTTTGTATTACCTATTTTTATCTGTGATTAATAAATTAGAGATAATTTTTTACATCAACACTAGTTTTAACTTAGGAGAACACATTCCTGATGCTAGGGTAGTTAAGAAAATTTTGAGATCACTGCTTAAGAGATTTATCCCCAAAGTCACTGTGTTAAATTCATTAGATAATTTGAGTACGCTGAAATTAGGGGAGTTAGTTGGAGACCTACAGACCTATGAAATCAACATGTTCCCAAACACGATGAAATCAAAAGATAAAGAGGTTGAACTTAAAGCCCCGGCCAGAAAGAGTAAGGGGTCAAAGAGAGGTGAGTCGTCTAAGAAAAGAGAGGAAGATATGTATGATTCTGATTCTGATTTTGACGTAGATAATTTGGTCATATTTGCTACAAAATTCAAGAAATTTCTCAAATTAAAGAAAAATGGAAATTTTAAAGATAAAAAGAATTTTGAGAAAAATAAATCTGAAAAGAAATTTGAGAAAGATAAAAAGGACACCTATAAGAAAGAAAGTGAGAGATATTTTGAGTGCGGCGGTAGAGGTCATAGGGGGTTTGAGTGTGCAACTAGGTTGAAACGTTAAGAATAATGCAAATCTGCATTAAACACCACCCTTGGTGACGATAGCAAGGTCGAGTCAGTGGACTCTGGAGACGAGTCATCGTACGAATGTAACGTCATCGCATTCATGTCTAGTCATGTGAGTACTGACAGTGGTCCTCGCAACGATGGGGATGCAAGCTCACAGGGACACCTCAACGGTGATACAACGTAAGCGAGGGGGGGGGGGGAAGAAGCAAGTGAGTGCGAGAGCAATCTCCGACGCACGTATGCTGATTTATATGTAGATACCTTTAAGACCAAAAAGCGTAACAAAGCGTTAACTCTCAGGATAGCAGATCTTAAGAAGGAATTAGAAGAGATGAGAGAGAGAGAGAGACCGCATGTGTTGAGAGAGAGAAAGTTTTTGGAGAGAGAGAAAGTGTTTTTACAAAAGAAAAAGGGGACTTGACTAAGCAAGTGGCTGATCTGACGAGTGAGCTCCATTCCTCCCTGGACAATCGAAAGAAGCTGGAAGCCCTTGTATCCCAACTCACTCATGTCCTTAAGAGAGCCCAGGAATTCAAGATAAGAATTGAGGACCGGTCTGGTAAGATGGGAAAGATGCTCCTCGCCCCTGCTTTAGGTTTAGGTGAGAGGTCGAGAATAGGTTTTAATGGAGCTTCCACGTCCCATACTACATTGGAACCGGTTCCCGAGTTTATAACAAATCCTTATGGCCACCCTCCTAAAAATTAGAAGAGAGTTCGACCAAGAAAAGAAAACCAAAGTTGGCCTAAGTCTACATATTTTTGTACTTACTGTCAAAGAAAACGCCATCTTCGTGAGTATTGCTATAGTTTGGGTCGGACATGACATATTTTTGCTCCGTCACACGCCACTACTGATTTTGAGAGTCTTAGAGAGCGAGTTGAGGTTCTAATCGTCACATCTCAGAGTATAGTGGAAGAGTTCCAACGAATTTCTATAACGTCAGTGGACACTTCTAAAATCCTAACTAGAGCCAACAATGACAAGGGCAAACAGAAGGTTACCACATCTTGGTGCCTAAACACAACGCAAAAGCCCTTGTTGTTCATGTTGCTCTTAAAGCACATAATTCCCTACAGTGGTACTTCGATAGTGGGTGCTCCAGGCACATGACTGGTGACGTCTTCATATTTACCTCCCTCGAGGATTGTAAGGAAGGTAAAATCATTTTTGGAGACAGGAGCAAGCCTAGCATGGTAGGACGAGGTACAATAGATTTACCAGGATTTCCTAAGCTAGATAATGTGTTGTGTGTCAAGGGATTGAAAGCAAATTTACTCAGCGTTAGCCAATTGTGCGATGCTGACTTTGCAGTAAAGTTTGACCAGAATAAATGCCATGTTTATAATAAAGCCGGTAAACTTCTATTGCAAGGGGTGAGGACTGAAGACAATTGTTATGAGATCATGCTTGAGTCCTCATTTGTCTGCAACAGCGCCATGATCATTTCTATGGACCTGTGGCATCAACGTCTAGGTCATGTAAAATTTTGAGATTTGGAAAAGCTAGTTAAAAAGGACCTAGTACATGGCTTACCATCGCTTGAAAATCTAACTTTTGCAGTTTGTAGACCCTGCCTGTTGGGAAAGCAAATTCGTAGCCCCCATCGAAAGTTGAATTCCATTACCACCTCTCGCATCCTTGAGTTGATATGTATGGATCTTATGGGTCCTACTAGTACTAAGAGTTTAGGTGGTGAGAGGTACATTCTCGTGATGGTAGATGATTTCTCACGCTACTCGATTGTAGGCTTTCTGTGAGAGAAATTCGATGCTGTGGACTTTCTTATGACCAACTACCGTGTCCTGCAAAATCAACACGGTGTCACTATCAACAGAATACGTAGTGACAACGGCACTGAGTTTAAAGAAGCAAAAGTAGATCTTTTCTGTGATAGCCTTGGAATCAAATATGAATTTTCGACCATTAGGACTCCTCACTAAAATGGGATTATTGAGAGGAAGAATCGAACGATTCAGGACATGGCTAGAGCTATGCTTTTGGGTTATAAAGTTACAAGAAGATTTTGGGTAGAGGTGGTGTCTACCGCGTGCCACACGGTGAATAGGTTATATCTTCGTCCACACACACTTATGACGCCCTACAAATTGTGAACTAGAAATAAGCCCAACCTTTTATATTTTTGTGTCTTTAGGAGCAGATGTTACATCCTACGGGATAAAGAGAAATTTGAAAAGTTTGACTCCCGAAGTGACGAGGGGATATTTCTAGGTTATCCATCTTCCAGTATAGCTTATCGGGTTTATAACCTGAATAGCTCTAAGGTTATGGAGTCAATAAACGTTATCGTGCAAGATGACGAACCACCGATATTTATTGATTCTAAACTTTTGGGTGAGGGTGATGCACTTTCTACTTATGATCCCATTATGGCTCTCATACCCAGAGTGGATCCCATTCATGACTTAGGGGACATTCATGCTTGGGTTCACAAAAGTCATGATCCTTCTACTATTCTAGGAGATCCCACCCTAGGGGTCAAGACTCATGCTCAGCTAGAGAACGTTGTTAGCCATGTTCGTTACACGTCCAAAGTCGAGCCCAATAACTATAAAGAATCACTCAAAGATGAACACTAGATATGTTTTATGTTGGATTAGTGCTTCAATTTAGAAATAATAATGTCTGGGAACTAGTCCCCCGACTTAGTGAGATAAACGTGACAGGTACCAAGTGGATCTTCAAGAATAAGGTGGATGAGATTGGTACTATCATCCAAAATAAGGCTAGGTTGGTCGCTCAAGACTACACACACATCGAGAGTGTAGACTTTGACGAGACATTAGCTCCTGTTGCGAGGCTTGAGTCCGTCCGCTTACTACTCGCCATCGCATGTCATTTGTGCTTCAAGTTATATCAGATAGATGTCAAGAGTGCCTTTCTGAATGGTATTCTACAGGAGGAGGTTTACGTGGAATAACCAAAAGGGTTTGAAGACCCTAAGCACTCTGATCACGTCTACTATCTGAGTAAAGCCTTATATGGTTTGAAGCAAGCACCTCGTGCTTAGTACGAGAGGCTTACTTCCTATCTCTTAGCCCGTGGCTTTAAGAGAGGGGGAGTTGATATGACGTTGTTCGTCATGAGAGATGACGGTGCTATTTTGGTTGCCTAGGTCTATGTGGACGACATAGTATTTGGATCCACGCGCTCCCAGCATCCTCAACACTTTGAGGAGGAGATGAAGAGTGAGTTTGAGATAAGCATGGTTGGTGAGCTTACTTTCTTCCTTGGTCTCCAGGTTCATCAGCTAGAGGATGGAATGTTCATCTCCCAATCCAAGTATGATAGAGACCTTGTGAAAATTTTTGGTATAGACTCTGCTAAGCACGCACGTACACCGATGAGTATATCAACTAATTTTAGCAAGGACACTTCAATAAAGGACGTAGATTAAACCTTGTATCGGAGTATAATAGGTAGTCTTCTCTACTTGACTGCCAGTCGTCCCGATATAGCCTTTAGTGTTGGAGTCTGTGCGCGATATCAGTTATCCCCGAAAGAGTCACACTTACTCATTCTTTAACGTATAATCAAATACATGAGTGGGACTCTCTCACTTGGAATTTGGTATTCCTTTGATACCATTAACCATTTATCCGCCTAGTCGGATGTCGATTGGGCCGGGGATGCAGATAGATGTAGGAGCACTTCTGGTGGGTGTTTCTTCTTTGGTTATGCTCTTGTCTCTTGGTTGAGCAAGAAGCAAAACTTCATCTCTTTATCCACTACGGAGGCTGAGTACATAGCCATTGGGAGCTATTGCACGTAACTTTTGTGGAAGAAGCAGATGTTAGAGGATTATGAGATATCACAGGACACCGTGACTATTTCCTATGATAACACGAGCACGATTCACATATCCCGTAATCCAGTCCAACATTCGCGCACAAAACATATTAGGATACGCGAGCACTTTATCCGTGAGCTTATAGAGGAAAAGGTCGTATCCTTGAGTTTTGTATCTACAGACCTCCAGTTAGCCGATATCTTCACGAAGCCTTTAGATGCCCTTAGATTCGAGAGTCTCAGGAAGTCTTTAGGAATTTGCACAGTTTACTGAGGAGTATGATCATATCATTTGATTCCTATCTCTAGATTGTATCATTTGTATATTTATTTGTTTAAATAATCCAATTTTATTTTTAATTTTAGAAAAAGCCAAAAAGATTTTCTTTTGATATTTTTTTTTTTAAAACACAAAAAGAGTTTTGTACTTTGTTTACATCATTTATGGATGAACATTTAAGATAATCATAGTCACCACTTCATTCCATATTTCACGTGACTGTTTAACAGTGATTTGAGAGGCTACATCATTTCATCCATGTATTTTACATTGTTTGGAGTCTTTGAGATGCGATTCGTGATATCTTCTACATGTTTGGATCATTATCTCCTTTGTTGCACATATTGGTATTATTTGAGTATTGTACTTGTCTATCGCATATTGGCTTGAGTGTTTCCATCTCAATTATATCTACACAACAACCAAAATCTGATAAAACTTGACAAGATAGTAGTGCATGTAAAATCCGTTCATCATGAGGACTTAATTGCAATAAAATATGATGAGTGAATCACAGGAAAGGGCTACAAGAGTTTAAAGTTAACTCGTCAAGAAAACCACCGTTTGAAAAAGAGTCCCAAAAAATTTAAATGGCAATAAAAAGAAGATCATGCCAACTCAAATAGGCCAATAGGTTTTAGTTTCATCACCTCAAAAGAAAAATATAATGTATAATTATTTATGAGGGTGTTTGGATGGAAAGAAATGAAAAACGGGTTTGCACGTCCTTGAAAGTCATGAAAAAGCGTTTCACACGTTTCGGACGTTATTGGTGTGGAAATCACTTGGGCTTTGATTTGCTGATTTGATTGAGTCAATTTCTTTTAATTCCACAATCTTTACACCTAAGGAAGCTATTGAGTTCATTCGTTAGAAATATCCAACATTCATCGTGCACGTATGTTATGGTTGCATGTATTGATTTTCCTGTTGGATTTGTTCACATCCTTACATTTTCGCTATCATTGGCTTGGTTGTTTTGGTGTTCTTTCATGGTGTGATTTTTTTGCTTTAAATTTTTTTAAAAATTCAAAAAGAGAAAGTTTATTTCCTTGTGACATTTTCCACTTGCATTGCTTGTGTTCTTCATATCTGTCTATTTGGGGACGTCATGAAAAGGGGGAGAACGAATTATGGGGGAGAATTGCTTGTTTGTTTTATAATGATTTCCTTGCACATAATTGATATTTGTCTCCGCTTATCATTATATTTCAAACTTCAAGGGTATATGTTTCTTGTCTCATCTGTATAGGTATCAAAATGGAGAATCATTTTTGCACACCCTGATGATGACAAAGTAAGTTTTAAGAGTTAAAGATGTGAAGATGATCGAATTTGTGAAGACACACATTTAGTATTTCCAGTTTTCGGGTTTAATGTGGATATTAAAATTATATGTCAGCTTGTTTATTTTGGGCAGCATAATTCGGATATTTTTATGTATGTATAGGCATAGACATATGGAGAGATTTGTAAGGACATGTTTTATAAATGTCCAAGATAGAATCTACGAATTTTCCAAGTGTCCTATATCACAATTAAGTATGTCTGATACCGCTACATTCGACAAGTCTCCACGATTATCCTCGACGACGGCCTTGATCCGAATTCATGCATCCATCATCTTTGTACGTGCATCATGGCTCAAGCAACGTACACTTTAACATTTCCCACTACTCCACGTACTTATGGTAAAAATAATTTTAATTGAAGTTTTTAATCATTTGCATAAATTGTTGGGAATATTTTTTAAAATAAATTTTGAAATCTGGAAAATGATAAACACGCAAGGTCTTTTTAAGGAGTTTTTTTAGGCACGTCACTGATGCCATTCGAACGACATCGTATGTAGTTCGAACGAGATGCCATCTCGTTCAAACGACATCGTATGCCGCTCGAACGACTACCACCTCAACCTCCCTATTTAAACAGTGTTTATGCTTAACGTTTTTCTCAAGTTTGCATACCTTCGTTTCTGCAAAACAGTACCTCTTTCCAGACTTCATATTTTAAGATTTTCATACCTTTTTGATTCACAAATATTTTCCAATCCTTTATGTAAATCCTCTAAACCCTAAGGAAGATTATACTACTCATTTGGAGTACACTTGTGGAGAAGACGAAGCTTTTCCATTGCTGACCTTCTGGAGATCTTGCGGGAACTCTAGCCGACGACATCGAAATCGACGCCTGCGGGTATTGCCTATATCACTGCTTGTATTTTCATTGTAATCTGTGTAAACTGAACTTTACAAATTATAGTGAAAATAAGATGGTTTTGTCCCTGTGGGAGATTTTTCCTCAACTGTGATTATCTTGCATGCTTAGATTATTTCTTTATTCAATCACATGTGTTTGGAAGAGTTAAGAATTCTTGGGACTAAAATTGAAATTTAATTAAATAAGTTTGACATTGATTGTTGGCGCACTCTCATTTACGATTTTGGGAGTGGAAATTTATGTGCGATTTTAATAAACAGGGGAGGAAATTTTTGACGAGGGAAATAGTGAGGGTGGGATAGTATGTCTTTACGCTTTTAGGATATGATGCAACACTTTTAGGTTTGGGACCGTCACTACACTAAAAAGGAAAAATTATCACCTTTCAACCGGCCAGCCTTGTTACTGTCATTGATCGTGATAAAAAAAAACACGCGTTTTTTTATCATGGTCAATGACCGTGACAAAGGCTTATCACGGTCAAAGACCGTAATAGGTCCGTGACAACTTTGTCTGTAAAAAACCCGACTCTCTTCTTTTTTCCCACCGTTTTCACTTCCCTCTTTTTTTGTCGCTCTAAGAGACTGCTCTCTCTTTAAGCGATTTTCAGGTTAGTTTTGTCCTCTCTTTCTCTTTTCTTTGTATATATGTGTGTGTATATGTGGGTGGGTGTATGTGGGTGTGTGTATATGTGGGTGGGGTGGGTGTGCATTTACAGGGTATGGGGGGTGCGCATGTGGGTGAGTGTGTGTGTGTGTGCAGGTGTGTGTGTGTGTGGAGGGGGGAACAGGGGAGTGGTGGGGCGGGGGGGGGGGGGGAGGGAGGTGTTGAAAATAATTGTTAATGTTTAGGACTTGAAATTAATTGTTAATTTAGGACTTGAAATTAATTGTTAATTTAGGACTTGAAATTAATGTTTAGTTTAAGACTTAAAATTAATTGAATCTTATTGTTTAGAGAATAAAATTAATTTGACATTATAAATATTGTTTTTATATTTTTATTTAGGTTTGAAATTGTTAATGTTGAATTAATTTAGTGAATGAATTAGAAGGAGTACGGGATACACATTTGTTGGTTGTTGTTACCGCTAGATTATATTGGAGGGATGTGGTTGGATATGGAAGTTGGTTGTTAATTTTTTTTTAAATCCGTAATTTAATTCACACTAATAAATCCTTAAATAATTATATTGTCTTACTTTGTTGGGTTGGTTAATTTTGGAAGTGGCACGATCACTAGATTATTGTCAAAATGGGGGGAGGGGGAGTTTTCAACTTTTTTTTTAAATTACTTTGTGTCACGACCCGTTTGAGAGTGGCACGACCACGGACTGATCATAATTAAATGAAACATACTTGAAATTACACATAGTGCGCATACATACTAGCCTTCTAGTTTTTATGCGTACGCATTCAATAGCCCTTAGACCCGTGCGAGAGTCACTACCCCTATAATGAGATCTCTCGAATTGTCCCGTTTGGACAGTTTGGGACTGCATAACTTCAGTATAATAATATTCTTAGTGGCTTAAACTTGTTACTTTTGGAGGAAGTTCTGCAGTCGTATCTTAATGTTCTCTGAGTACATATTAGATGATGCGATGTTGAGTGTTATTTCAATTATCAATCGAAATAACACTCACACTTGCAAATCTACGTCGTGTACTTGGAGAACTATGGGGATATGTTGCCGAATTTTTCTCAAATTGGAACAATGTGCATGAGTTGTTAAGTATATTACAGAAATATACGGTCTTTAATGGGATAGGACCCCTCACCCTTTAGAGGAGATGGAGGAAATAAGAATTAAAATTATAAAATGAATTTGAATTTGAAATTTAAAAATTAAATATAAATAAGACATAATTATACTATAAATTTTATACAACACGTAATACGTGATTGTTTATACTAATGGGAACTAAATGTTCACACTTTTATTTATAATAATCCACGAATATATGCTTCTTACATATAATAGGTGATTGTGTAGAGTAAATGTGAAGGGATATTTTAAATACAAAGAGTGAATGGGCGAGACAAATAGATTAGGGGATGTGTTTCGCAGAGGTGCTAATGAATTTGTGAAATATGCAAAGAGATGTCATAATGATGAAGAGTTTATGTGTTCGTGTGCTAGGTGTAAGAATGGTAAGATGTTTGAGTGGAAAATAGTTGAACTACATTTGTTAAGATGGGGTATGCAAGATAGTTATCGATTTTGGAGTTTTCACGAGGAATTGAAAGTTCCTTTTATCCCCGATAAACCTCCACAACAACCTTCAACAAATAGGATAGATGTACAAGGAGACGACGTAGATCATAATATGTTAGAGGATTTAGTTGATGACGTGTACGAAGTTCACGAAGTGGAAGAGAATGAGGTCACTGACAATGTACAAGGTTCAGATGCTAATGAAGATATCGAGATAAACCTTGGCGATGACTACAAAGTTTAAAATTTAAGGCGACCCAACCGTTATACTCTGGCTGTGAGAAAGATAAAAAAACTTTACATGCCATGGTTGATTTGCATAGTTTGAAGATCCAATACGATTTATTTGGCAATAGCGTGACAGGAATTCTGAATTGGGTGAAGAACTTCCTACCTAAGGAGAATACGCTTCCAAATAGCTTTCTTGTTATGAAAAACAGTTTGAAAGGTTTGGGAATGAAGTATAAATCGATTCGTGCTTGTGTATATGACTGTATACTATATCGAAAGGAGTATAAAAATCTCGATCGGTGTCCGGTATGCGATGAACCTAAATATGTCCAATCTACTGGCAAGGAAGGCACAAGCTCAAAAATTCCTCAAAAAGTGCTGAAATATTTTCATGTTGGGCCTAGATTAAAGCGATTTTTCACAGTAACGTGGATAGCAGAGTCAATGACCTAGCATGCTAGGGTAGAAGTAGGGTATAATCTTATGCGTCATCGTATTGATTCTACAGCTTGGAGGATGATGATTTATGAGTATCCCGATTTTGCTCGAGAATAGCGTAACATTTTTTTGGAAACATCAATAGATAGTTTCAATCCATTTGGAAATTTAAGCACCAATCAGAGTGTATGGCCAGTGATCCTAGCCCCACTCAACCTCCCTCCTTCACAGTTCATGAGACCTGAATTTTCGATGCTGTCTTTATTGATAATTGGGCCAAAGGAACCAACTGATGACATCGATGTCTACCTGGCTCCTTTGGTAGAAGGATTAAATGTCTTATGGGAAGAGGGTGTGTAAGCATTTGACTATTTTAGAAAAGAATAGTTTACGCTGAAAGCTATGTTGATGTGGGCAATTCATGATTTTTCAGCTTATGGGGCATTATTAGGTTGTGCAGTATATGGCTATTTGGGGTGTCCTATTTATGGAGAGGAGACTGAATCTTTTCGTCTCCCCGCTAGCTCAAAAAATGTATACCATTACAATAAGAGGTTTTTGCCCCCCGATTATAGTTTCAGATTAGAGAAAGGTTCCATTTTTTTATTGGGCAGGGTCGAACATAGGCTACCACCGAGAAAACTTTCAGGTTCAGAAATTGAAAGTAAATCTTCTGATTGTGGCCCTAATATGCCAGGTAAGAATCCTAAATTTAAAAATGTCAAGCATACGAAGACCCCAACTGGCAATGAAACTGAGACAGGAAAGGCATGGTCTAGGAGGTCAATTTTATTTGACCTCCCTTATTGGAAAATAACCCGGTGCGCCATGTATTAGATATGATGCACACAGAGAAGAACATTGCTGAACATATTGTGGGCATATGCCTGGGGGGGGTGTCATTCGAAGGATGGAGAAATGTACGAAAAGACCTTAAATTGTTGAAACCTAAGCCACAACTATGGTTGAAAGAAGACAATAGAGGAAGGACAACAATTCCTCCTGGTGCATTTAAAGAGGACAATAGAGGAAGGACAACAATTCCTCCTGGTGCATTTACTTTGACGAGTGAGGAAGGGAAGGTGCTTTTAGACACAATATATGATTTAAAGGTTCCATCTAATTTTTCTTCCAACTTGCAAAGGATTGTTAATTATGATACCCATGATTTACATAAGTGTAAGTCCCACGATTGGCATGTGATCATGCAATTGGTTCCTCTATTGTTTAATCACTGTTTCTCCAAGCACAAGGATTTACGGAGGTCTATTATGCAAATTAGTATCTACTTCTCGCTTTTATGTGAGAAGGTAGTCAATCGAGAACACATAATGCAAAATTGGTTGTTATCAAAGCGATTTATGTGTTGGAGAAATACTTTCCCCCATCATTCTTTGACATAAGTATTCACTTGTTAGTACACCTATGCGACGAGGCACTTCTTTGCGGTCCAGTTAGATATCGGCTGATGTATTCGTTTGAAAGATTGATGAAAGTTTTCAAATATTACGTTAAGAATACATGATATATTGCAGGATCAATTGCAAAGGAATACATAACCGTTGAGTCATCAATCTGTACTCGTGAATATATGCCTGACTCGACCAACGTTGATGACACTGATGAGTTCGCCGATGAGGGTGGTCATGTGATGGGCAAACGAGTGAAATTAACGAGTTTGCAACATGAACAAGTAACTCGTTATCTATTTGATACACATAAAGATGTCGAAGAATGGAAAAAGTAAGTTTAAATTATTTTAAGTTTTACATAATTTTAGATTATTTTATACATGATTAATTTTTTAATACGTTCGGCACATTAATTTTATTCAGAAAATATGAAGCCTGTGAGAATAATAAAAGACGAAAAATAATGGTACAATCACACAACGAATTTAGGTAGTGGTTGTGACACGAGGTGATTATAATGAAATTGGTTGTTATATAATGTTACATTACAATAAAATTTTACAACTAACCTAATTAATTTATCTATATTCTCAGCTCTTAAAGACGGGTGATGCGACATCAGGGCTTGCTCGTCTAGCCAATGAACCCTTGTTCATGGCACAAGAATACAAAAAGTATCGATTGAACGGTCACGCATTCGATGCAAGGGTGTACAAGAAAAGTACAAATGTACATAACTAGGGCATTTCATGCAAGGCTCTTACTTTCTTTCGAACGAGCGCGAAAGATAAAAACCTCGTTGAAGCTGAAATGACTCACTATGGTGTAATTCGAAATATATTTGAATTGGACTATGTAATCTTCAAAGAGGCTTTATTTTATTGTGATTGGATAAGAGTTGATGATAAAAATGCTTGTGAAGTTGATCCTGGCACCAATTTGATCATGGTTGACTTGTCAAAGTTGAAGAGCAACGAACACATGAGCGATGAGCCGTTTGTTTGTGCATTTCAAAAGGTCAAGCAAGTGTTTTACTCAGAGTATATCAACAATGAGCCGTGGTCAATCATCCTACATGCGCCAAAGCGTCTAAACTGTAGTGTGGATGACTCAACTGCTCCTACCGAATATCAATCCATTTTTTATGATAACCCCGAATTTAAAATAATTTTTAGATTTGTAATAAGTATTCCAATTATTGGACATTAGTTTAATGCTTTTAATTCATTTGTACTTGATCAGTTTACTATATATAATATTTAAATTTAATTCTTAAGCATTAATTCAAAGTCTATGTCCAGTGGGTGTATTATTCTAGTGTTTTATTATTATCGAACATCAGTTTAATGCTTTTAATTCATTTGTACTTGATCAGTTTAGTGAATTAATTAAAAGTTGCCAGTGTATTGTTATAATATGGTTAGTGCTTTGTATTCTTCTAATTCATTTGGATTTGTACTAATAACAATAATTTTTACAAAAAAAGTCTTCTTCAGGGCTTGGCGGCAGTGGAGGTGACGAGGGATCCTCGGCCCCTAGGCTCCCAAAATGGGTGGGATCTACCGTTGAGAAAAATACGAGAATATTGACTAGATCCCTCGAGTTGGTGAAGACGATTATCGGCCCGGGGTACACTAGTTGGAGGGAGGTGCCAAATGAGCTCGAGTTGGCTGTTTGGGCGACACTACATGTATTATATTTATATTTATATTTATATTTATACTTATATTTTAATTTCAATTTCAATTTCAATTTCAATTTATATTTATTAACAACTAACACTTACTTTCTTTTTATTTTGTATTTATTTGAAAGGAACAATTCGGCTTGCCCCCACACCTCCGCGATTTCGTGTTGGAGCAGTTGAGGGAACAACATAAGATGTGAAAGAAAAATTTACTGGTCCGGTACTTTAGGAAGACCCGAGACTCCATTCTCAGGCTGCGTGAGATCGTCCCGTCGAAGGAGTCGATTGTATTGGCAAAGTGGCAAAAGTTCATTGACAATGAGATCGAGGAGTGACAATTGACATCTCGCCAATCGGTGAGGAAAAATCGAGAGAAAAAAAGACGGACGTGCACTACTCCGGTCGGACGTCTTACGAGGTGGAGCACATGATGGTAAGTTTTTATTTTAATATAATTATAGATATATGTTATTTTGCATTATTTTACGTTGCATTACTAACTAATTTTGCATTATTTCATTTCATGGGACGGGGAGTGGACCTGGGGGTAGGCCACATAGGCTCGATGCCTATGTGGCAATTCGGACGAAAAAGGGCAATGATAAGGAGGTGTCCCCGAGCGTCGCGGCCACGATTGTAAGTAATTCGATAATTTAATTTTTGTTAATTACATTAAAAAAAAATTATTTACTTAATTAACTAATCGTGTGCTTTTTATTGTTTGAGGCAAAGCTTAAGAAAGTGCATGAGTTACAATTTGATGCCGACAAGGCATTTTGTCCACGAACGCACTCAACCAAGTGCTCAGCACTGATCGCAAGTGGAGGACTAGGAGGGTGAGCTCGCGGGTGGGCAAATCTAGGGATCATCAGAATGGAGACGAGCAACATCAGATTGGCTCATCGGGTGGACATGCATGACGTAAAGATATCAAGGTTAGAGGCGACGGTCCTAGATATGTACGCATTCATGAAGCGTCAGTTGGGTGGAAAGGGAAATGGCAAGGATAAGGAGAAGACGGTGGAGAAGGAGGTGGATAAGGACGAGGACGTGGACGTCGCTGCTTCATCGCCGATACGCGAGGACTCACCGCTTGATGATCCACTCCCCTACTTGGCTCCCGTCCAGAGGCCTATGTCAACAATCGATTGGCTGAGCATTTTTTTACACGACATATATGATGGGCAACAGATAACGAGGGGTTTGAGGGACCCAAATACCATCCCGAGTATGCTAGTTCATGGATGTATTCTTCAAAATATCGAGGCCAAGGTGCTCGTCATGCATGTGATAACCACGAAGGAGAACTCTGCATTGTGGTTAAGCGAATAATGCGGCGTGGCGTATATTAAGGGGTGTCTCAATGCGTATATCGTCTGGCCTTCCTTCCTCCTCGAACCTACCCCATACTCTATGGCGTGACATCATTTGTATCTATTTTTATTTGGACACTTGGATTATATTTGAAATGTTTTGATTTGTTACATTTTAATTTGGATATGGATTGTATTTTGATTTTATTTGGATATGGAATTATATATGCAATGATTTGGTGCATTATTTCTATTTTATTTGGATATATGTTGTTTGAACAGGTACAATTTTGCTATAACAGGTACAAATATACTGATGGGCAGTGGCAGTGGCCAAAGTGTCCAACATATTTTTTTTTAATTCTGCTCAGATTTATCATGGTTATTGACCGTGACAAGTCCGTGATAATTTTTTAGAGTTTGTCACCTGTTTGTCACAGTCTTTAACCATGACAAAACTTGTCACTATTAAAGACCTTAACAGGATCGTGACAAGTCTAATGAACTTGTCACAGTCTTTGACCGTGACAAGTCCGTGACAACAAAAGGTTATCACGTTCAGACTTGTCACGGTCATTGACCTTGACAAGTTGGACTTGTCACGGTCAATGACCGTAACAATCCGACAGTTTTGGTGTAGTGAGTTGTAAAATTTGGAAGTGTTATAAACACTTACAAATTAAATAATCTATTAGTTACAAAATAGTCATTATGGTGTAATGACTAGTTGGCACTCATGTGTGTTGAACGTGTGATCTACGTTGGATGAATGCACTTGCAAGTAATGATTTGACTGATATAAAAGTTAATTCATATTAATAATGTGTTTAAGAATATTGAATTGTCATTTAATTGATACAATTTGTTTGTGTATTTGGTTAAATTGGCATCGTGATAGAATAAAACTCAAAAAATTAATTAGAAGAACAGTAATGAAAGTACGTAGTAATGTTATATCGGACTATTGTATATGGATACTTATTTGAAACGAGTAAAATCAAGCATGCGTAAATGAAGAAGCAAATAATATTTGTTTAGGAAGATGTATAGAGTAGTGAATAATAAGCAAAAAGATGAGAAATTTCTTTGGGTATTGTGTTTTTTTTACTCTATGCACCATAAAGCATCCTGATGTTCAATCATTGTTACTAAACTTTACGAGTTCGATGTATAACATGAATTCTTTTTCGTTGCATAAATAAAGTTGATTGTTTAAGAGATTTTCTCATGATAAATAATTTACATCACTAAATTAAATGTGATGTAATGGTTAGGGGCTGTAGGTCGAAGTTTGTCGTACCTTATTCTTACATCGTACATTATGAGGCACAATGATCATATATACACTATAATTTAAAATGAGCTCATCAGTTTAGAAAATGAAGGATGTGATTAATTTTTCAAAATAAAATCACCCCATAATGATGCTAATTAAATATAAAAAATTCGTAGGACGTGCATCGTTAAAAAAAGGATAAGGTGGTATGCTTGGAAACAATAGTGAGTTTTAACAGTATTTTTTTAATAAAAGTAGGTAAAAGCGGTATTTTTTCAACATATATGACTTTTTTAATCTCCCAAAATAGAAAAAACATAACAATTTATTTGCATTGAATGATCCCATTTACTCTAACTTCTTGAAACACTTTATTTCAAAAAAAAAAGAATCACAAATATATATTTTTAAGTAAATCAAATGTGTTTGTCCTAAGTCACACTTCCAACCATGCGAAAATCTCCACCTTAACGGGTAAACAGTTTTATCATATGATTTGATGGAGCTCATAATAAAAAGGGGAAAAATAATATTCAAATGAAAATGATCGAATAAATAAGCAGACTAAATACACTTCAAACTCTATCATTCATATATATATATATATATATATAACTTCTCATGCAAATACATATTTACTTATGGTGACTTTGTCTTCAGGGTTGCTTTTTGAGTGCTAATATAGTTCATTCACCTTGAAATTTCTTGAATATAAATTAAAAAAGAATGACACATTATATAATAGCTAGACACAAAACGTGAATGGACTATTCGCCAACTCCTCATCCATTATCGTAAAGACTTAATAAAGAAAAGATAGTCACAATTACCATTTCATATTTATATGACAATTCAATAATATATATATTGCTTAGTAAGAAAACACCACACCAAGTCACTCACCTCCTTTTCAAAATATTAAAATGAATTATTGGGAAAACAAAAGGAAACTACACAAAAACTAAAGCAAATAAATTGGGATCAAGTGTTGTTAATCTTTTCCTTAAAGAAATATTGGTTTAAGTTAGCGTGCGACGGGGGATTGAGACATATGCTTCTATATTTGCTACTTTTTTATATCTTCCTCAATCCTATTAATAAAGTTCCACTACATAAAAAAAGTCCATGTACATATTAATATTTTAAGGCTAATACAATCCTAAAGTAACCAAATTATATTATAGTATTTAAACAAAAGTTGCATATTTTAGAAATTTCGTCATACAATTTAGGGATGGTGTTTATGAGTCCTTCTATGCCGACTCGCAAATGCGATCTGGACACAATCCAATGTACGTGCGACACATCAATATGTCGCACCAATTTGCGTCGCATTTATGAGTCGACCTAAAATTATTGATAAATTATTTGTACGCAACTAAGCTTACTTCTAAGACAAAAAATATAAAGACAATAATTGTATTTTTAAATCAGTCATGGTGGAGTTCACCATGACTATATAGATTGGTATGCATATTAAATAAAATGTCACTTCTTGCCCAAATTTAACTAAATGGGTATTGTGCAATACAACATGGCGATAACTGATATAAACCCCAACAAAAGCCAAATTTTAATCAATAAAATATTTATTTTGCAACTGAAAAAAGCAATCCCAAACGCAATAATAATCCAAAACAAAAACCTGTGAACCTACAACTCCCCCCCTCCCATAAAATAACTTTGATATACATAATATACCCATCATTGCATAAAGTTTCAAACTGAAATCATTAAACCTACATCTCCTAAGAAAAAAAATTGATATACATAATCTACCTACACATCATTAGACAAAGTTTCAAACTATTATTAAAAAAATTACACATCCAACAAATCCCAAAATTTTAATCCCGTGACCGTTATTTTGAAACTAAAAAAATCAAACCCCAAAACAAGAACACACCGAAATATAACCACTGAACATATAACTCCCCCCAAAAATATTTGACATACACAATCTACCTACAAATAAAATTTCAAACCAAAACCACAAAATAGAACCACTGAACCTACAATTCCGAAAAAAAATTGATATACATTATCTACCTACACATGACCTATTCGTTTTAAAAGCAAAAAATTCATTTTGAGTTGAATTTTTTAGTGGTTCTTAAAATGTTTAAATAGCCCATAAAATACATTAGCTCAATTTTTTTTTGCTACTTTTAAAAATTGGTTCGTTTTTTGGACCCGTCAAGACGGATCCTTCGGAGGTCCCCTTCGCGCGCGTCTCTCTCTCTCTCTCTATATATATATATATATATACATCATGTGTTTTATAACAATGTGTCCTTTTGGTTTGCGTATTCTTTATTTGGGATTGAAAAACAAACCCTCACTCCACAAAACAACACATTTAGAACTGCAAGCTTATGATACCTATCTAGATAAATTAACAAAACAAACAACATCAAAACCCTAATCGTGATTATATCTCATCACAAACGCAAATATAAAGAGGCTTGTATAATTTTTCAATAACCCATAAAACACTATAAAATGAACACTTTACCCGAACAAGCAACAAGCAAAATCATAATATAAATGTGTAGAAGTAAGATCACACATCACCTTATATGAGAAGAAATAACTTTAAGAATTGAAAATTAGTAATTTGCCTGAAGATATAAAGGGCTACAGATTGACGTTTGTTATAACTCAAAGATGAAACAAGCGGTAGTAAAGAGATGGGTGTATATGCTATCAAAGAGAGAGATTTTGTGAGGTAATTGGGCAGTGAACGGAAATCATTTTTATAGAGCACGAGGGAGGTGAAGAGAAAGAGTCGAATGTATAAAGTGATTAAAACCACCATTGACGGAGAGGGAATATGAAATGAATTGATGATGTTAATGAAGGGTATAAGGTGAGGGGATTTCGGTGAGAAAGAAAAAACCATATGGGTTGTTTGTTGTTCGTGAATTATTATGCGAGATTAAAAAGTGGGATTTAATGGCAAGTTGGTGATTCTTTTATCCTTTAGGGTCAGTTTGGTTAGGGGTGAAATACTTATAACTGCGGTGAAAAATAAAATGGTGAAATATTTTTTCATATATTTAAAATTAATTTTTTATTGGGTTGACATAATGAATAAGTGCACACCTTATAATTATGAAACTTTAAACAAGAATAGAGAAGAAAATTTAACTTTAAATAGGTGAAAACGTATTTCATCATATTACTTTTCACCGCGTTGAAACATATTATACCCGAATCAAATGGATCCTAGAGGTATAAAGATCCAAAGGGGTCAAATGAGTTTTACATGCCTTTTAAGTGAGTGTAAGATTTGTGTGAAAAATTATCGAAGGGTATATTATAAAGTTATTGGATAATCATGGATTGTACGTAAAGATATTTAACTCCACATAGACGAAAGATGAATTATATAAAATTACCCAAAATATAGGGTAACTTGAATTTTACCTTTGAGGTTTGGGATTTTTTGCATGCTAGGAAAATTCTTTTAACCTTTGCAATGCTTCCCCGAAGTAATTTAAGTTGTGCAATTCACACCAGCCATCATACCCTCTTAGCAAACTTGAACTATTTTGTTCAATTGCAACTGATATGTGGACGAAAGCTAGGGTGTTTAGAGATTAAGTGTGGAGAGATAATAAACATTTGGTTTAGCGAAAGTGACGATACGAAGTGAAATGAGAAATTGATCGATATCATCGACTTCTGTAATCCTTTCATGTAGGGTCCAACAATGCCACATATGTGCAAATAAACGACTCATCAAATTTTCATCGATGGGGCTTGACTTTTGGTGTGAATTGCAGTTGAGGGCAACATTGTAAAAATTAGAAGAATTAGTTTGAAATTACCTCCAAACTTGGGGGCAAAATTGCAATTTGCCCGAGCTTTTCCTATTTTGTCACAGGGTTGGGGGTTTAGTTGCCCCCTTTGGAGTTGGTCCTGGAGCGTAAGGGGTTCCCTCCATGTTGATGTGAAAATAAGTAGTCAGCATCTGCTGCTATCCTCTCTTTTATGTGCTCCTACTTTCCATTCCTGTCTAGGGTTTATAGAGGGTAAGTCAGTTTGATGCCATTATGTGCCAAAGCTATTGTACAACAATCATATGCATCCCCTCTAACATATTATTACATTATACAGTTTATTTTCCATCGTTTCTCCCCCCTTTTGTAGCTTGATTGAACGATCATAGTATCACATTATACAGTTTTTTAATATTCCTGAAATAATTTATCATGCTTTGTATGTTTCCAATAATTGAATTTGGACGGGATTTGGCTCATTCATTTGACCGGCATTAATCATTAGCATACCTTGCATCGATGATATGTACGGATATTTAATGGACTTGAGCATATTTATGTAGAAAATTCTTACATTTTAAGACCGTGCCACCTGATAGACCGTGTCAGCTAATTCTGTGACTTTTTTTTTTCCTTTTAGTTAGAATGCATGTAAAAGATTGATAGAAGAATGGTTTGGGGATTTGTTTGGGCTGTTTGGCACTCAATACATAGACATGCAACTGTTTGAAATTTTTTGCTCTCATTAATTTGATTTTGCAGGATTTTTACTCCGTATAACGTTATCTAACAAGGAGAATAAATCTCAGTAACTCCAAGAATTAATATATTTGACAGAGAAAAATGGCTCTTAGATTTCGACGCTTAAGAGAAATTTATACGCTTTTGCAACAGATGAACCCAGGTGAAACACACTGCCTGAATCTCCCTTACCATTTGATATGATTACTCTGTAATTTCTTTTTAACACCGTGTTTGAAGCTAATGTTATTCTGCATTTAACTTCAGCATTGATTTTCTGTTTAATTATAAATTCCATTTGGTTACTACACAAGGCCCCGAAAAAACAGGCAAATCATTTTTCCCTTGTACTTCACATACAAGCCTGATAGTTGGAATTTGCTTGGTTGAGTGGATTTTATTTATTTTTGTCAGAAACAAACTTTCATTGATAACCAAAAAGTACAGTTAGAGGACCGGATGTCCACACTATATTGAGTACAACGGAACTCCCAAGTAAAAAACTATAACATTAACCACCACATTGACAATACTTGAAACAAAAAAGTAGACTAAATCTGTAGTGCCACCCAAATGCAGCAGCCCTGCTAACAGATCTGCGAAAAACAGTCTTAAAGCTCCACAAAACATGACTGGATACATGATTTCACAATTTGGAGGGGCAACAAAATAACAGGAAGTGTATATTCCGTCATTCTACGATAAGGACATAAAATAAATTGCAATTCCCTGAAACTTCGGAGACAAAATGGCCCACGATGATGCTGAAAATCTCATTTTCTCTCACTTCCTCTCTTTTCTATCTCATTGTCTTAAAAAATTCTTGTGTTTCTCTCTCTCATCCCAAATTTACCAAAAAGAAGTATTAATATATATTTCCAAAGACTGTTTCCTTTTTTCTTTTCCCCACACAACACTAATTCCATAAGAACAAATCTTTCGCATGCAAATTGAGCATTGTTTTGATTCCAAAGTCTCTCATAACTTCCCTGCAAATGAAAGAAGCAATGTTGCAACGAACTAGCAAATGATCCAAATACGCATTTTGGTTGTAACACATGACTAACCAACTAGGAGAGAATACAAATTTGGTCATTTGTTTTGGATCAAATTATAAATGTTCACCTTTCCATGTACCACTAAGAGGAGAACACTCATACTTTAGATTGAATTTTAGCTATCTGGTGCAAATTCGGTGGGTGCTTTCCCTCATTTTGGGGGGGGGGGGGGGGGGGGGGGGGGAACGATGTCCAGGCATCCCCCCGCTTGGACGGGGGAGATTGCACAAACAAATCGCCTTTGGGTTTGAGATGCCTGCGATCTCCCTTGTCCCGTCCCTAGTAATGACGCATGGGCATCATGCGGGTGTTGCTCCTCACTTGCCTGTACATCCCCCACTTAAACGGAGTCACGTTTGAGGTGATAATTGGAGATATTTAAAGATTGATTCGCAAGATAATCCCTCTCAGCCCAATTTTCAAACCCTACCACCCCCACCCCTGGAGATATATATACACCCTCAACCATACTGAACAAGGAAGCGAAATTCCTTAATATTATGATATTTAAGGCTCCTTCTAAAACAAAGATTTCACACAAAAGAGCCACTAGATTGGGAATAAACGGAAGCACCATTATGCTTTTTGTTGGAGGAAATTTGATATAACAAGTGACAGGTAATTTTGAATGGTTCTTTTCCTCCCAATGCATCCTCGCAAAATCTAATAGATGATCCATCCCTCACCTTTAATGTCACACATGGAGGAACGGCTTAAGGCCTCTTGAAATGTAGGTCCATGGTTTTCCGAAAGTTCCCTTCTTAGCCATATTGGAGTCCCACTCTTTCTCATGCAATCCATAGAGGCTCTTAGTAATGTACCAAAGAAATTATTTTTCAAAGTGGAAATGCCACAACCATTACCCAAAATTGTCTTGTTCTTTAATAAGAAGTTACCCAATTCCAAGTCCTCATTTTTTTCATCATTAAAAACATTGTGAGGACATTTATAGACTCGTAGTGGACTCAGACTTCAAAGGCAGCCCGAAAGTCCCATGGGGATACCTCCAGTTTATATGGACTGTGTTACCCATATTAAGCCCGAGCGAACACCTGGAAGAGGAGACAGCGTCCTAGAAGCACAGGACACTTCTATGAAGACCCAGTCTTACCCTCTGAAACAAACCTGATAGATCACCCCTAGTCGTATGTCGAGATTGCAGGAGCTACCCAACAGGACTTCATCTAACCTTCGATTGTAAGAGGGAAATTCAAAAGACTCCTGTTCATTTGTAGGATACCTCCAACTATGTAAAGGAGACTCTAGATGCCTAAATAATACACATTCCTCTACCGACATCTCTTCTGAATAGTTGTAAACCCTCGAGTGCATAGCACCCCCATTATTAATAAAATCCCCGCAGTGGTTGTTAATCTATCTTCTGGGCCGAACCATGGTGCTATTTATTTTATTGACACACATTCACTCATATGAAAACCGACATCATCAAAACATTTTCCCAATTTATAAAGTGATTTCTTTTATCTTCTTTAACAGCTCTTCTCGAAAATTTCTCTTTCGTATCTTCATTAATTTAGCCTCATGTTGTAGTGATTTAAAAATAGATAGGACATAAATGGGTAAGCTGCTCAAAGCCCCCTAGTCGGTAATTCTACCTCTTATGGGGAGACACCTTTTTTTTCATCCATCAAACCTCCTTTCTCCTTATCTAAGTTTGTGTTGCAGAAACTCTTAAAAAGGGGCTTTTCCCCATACGGCGCCAAGATAGGTCACGAGCCACTTCCTCACTTCATACCCCAACACGTAGCCTTATCAATTAGCCAATCCTCCTCTTCATTGTTGCCTGTTAACAAACTACTTCTAAGTTGATTTTAATGCGGACACACTACCAAAAATATTATTATAGTTATCAAGCTCTTTAAATTATTTTTGTTATCCTCGCAAAAAAATATGGTGTCATTTGCAAATTGAAGATGTGAAACCTCCATCTCCTCCGTACACATTTTGAAGCCCTCAAACACTTCTTTTTGGGTTGCCCTTCTACCAAATTATAATGGACATCCACCGCCAAATTAAAAGGATATGGGAGATGGGATCTTCTTGCCTGAACTTTCTTGAAGCGCCAAAATTTGCACTTGGCTCACCATTCACAAAAAATGAGAAGTTGGTCAATTCAACTCATCCTCTAATCCACCTCCTCCAGCTTACGGAAATCCTTTCCTTGACTAGAAAATCATATTATTTATCTAAAAATTAGTGTTCTGTTTATTTCTTTTGACAGCAATAGTTATATTATATTGAAACCATAGTTTGGAAAAGGTTTGAATTATGGGAAAGTATTTGTGATTTCCTTTTTTCCCTGGTTTCTTGTCAGGTAATCGATATAGACTATCAAGGCGGGACTTCAGCTTCTTAGCGTCTTATTTGAATTCTTTGCCTCCTATATGTCGAAACACTAATAGAAGTCTTGAAGAGAGACATTGTCATGCTCAGAGGTACTGAATCCTAATTTTATTACTATACTGGAGGGTTCTGATTTCAGTTTGTTCACACTAATCTTTTGTATGTTCCCCTTTGTCCAAATTTCACATGTAATGCATTGTTTTACTTATCTGTTATTCACGAGTTTGAAAATATGCTCCACTTTGAAAGAAAAATTGGGTCACTGAGAGTAGTTGGAAAAAATTGTTTTTATTCAAAAGAGAATGAAATTGTTTTCATTAGTGGTTTTGAGATCGAGTGCTTTTACTTCCCTAGTTTTATTTTTATTTAATTTAATTTAATTTATTTTTAATTATTATTTTTACTACTATAATAGTCCTAACTTACAAATGACAGTCCCTTACAGGTTTTCAACAGCATCTCAGACATCGCAAGACTCCCTTCCTAAAGTTGATCTATTGTCCTTCATTGAATCTACTTTTGATGAAATTGAAGGTAAATTAAACTCATATCTTTAGAAAATTTAGTTTAGCCGACCCTAAGTAATTGGGAAAAGGCTTTGTTGAGTTGAGTATCTTTAGAAAATTTAGTTATCTCTACTTGTCCAAGGCAAGGGAGTGGTGTGTGTGTGTGTGTGTGTGTGTTTGACTGTTATGTATATATGATCCTCTTCATCACGAATGATAAAAAATATCACACTTTCTTTGAATGATCAATTTTTGCATTGTAAATAGTGATGGAATGATAACTGTTATATTTTGGAAAGATTAATCTCAATCGCTGTCACCAGGCATAATACTCAAGCAGCACCTTAAAATAAAAAAATAAAGGGAAAAACCCAACAAAGGCCCCCTCTCCTCCCCTCCACAATGCTAGTGTTAAAGATTGGCACACCCTATTGGATTGATTACTTTCACCACTTTAGAGCTTATCTTAAATATTAATTGAATAGCCTTTGCAGCAATAGACCTCCTGCTTATCCTTTCTTACTGTATTTTCCTGTTTTAATTGTTGAGCTCAATCAATCGGATTAATCTTGCAACATATCTGTGCGTAGCAAGATATTTTATAATAAAAGGTAACTTAAGAAAGACTCTTCCACCCCCAGGGATTAGTCAGTGGTAGGACAGGTATGTGATGTGTGACTCATGAAGTGTAGGTCACGACATTGACCATATGGGTCACCTCCCTTGTTGTGCCCTGACTGTTTGGATTGGAGGGTTTACAGGTGCTCTCGGGAATTAGTTGGGTTGATGACCGGGATACCTCTGGTTATATATATAAAATTAGAAACTATCTTCCTATCCACGCCATTAACATGGCCCTCTTGCTTCCCTTTCGAGCTTTATCAGGGTGACTATATCCCTACATTGCTTGGCCGCTTCGTATTCCTTGTTATTGTTCATTGTGTGTTCACTAATCAGAGAACCTGACTATCACTCGAGTCACCTCCCCCTTGAACATGCCTTTATATGATATGTATCACTTGTGTGTACTGTAGTTGTTTAGCCCCTTGGTTTTAATGTTTGAGACACACAATGGTGTACCGACAAGTTAACACTGTTTTTTTTAATGCTTCGGTTTATTTCTTCAAACTATCATGATTTATATATAATTATGTCAGTCTTGTGTGCATTTTATTTGCCTTGAAGTAGTCTATTGAGTAACCGTACAGGCAGCGCCTTGCAAGGGCATGGATTGTATTTTCTAGGACAAAATCCAACTTTTACTTTCCGATTTGCTGTGATGGAATATTTTATGCCTGTACCCAGTGCTCGTCTTGCTGCATCAAGCGCATTCAGCTCTCTATTTGACCCTCTTTCTCTCTTTGTATATTTATACACAGACATATCTATCTACCTATCATGACTTTCTTAAAGATGATCTTATAAGTGTTTTTGTGGGGATTCATGTTAACTCTGTGGTTGAGAAGACCGTTATTTTCATATTTATTATGATTGTGCCGAAGAATGTGATGTAAGCACAGTGGAGTTAACACTTGCACATACGATAATAGTCACAAATCAAGGAGAACTAAGGTTTCACTATTTCTCTGCCAAATCTCAGAAGCAAACAATAATCAATAATAAGGACAAGAGACTAAAGGCTCCCTATTATGTGTGACAGCAGCCTAATGACGAGAGTATCCATATTAGAGAATGAAAATATAAGAAATAAATATACTCTCCCACGTCATTCTCCCCCTTAAGAAGAGAATCCGTATGAGCTTGAAACTGGCCGTAGAAATTATGATCAACATGCTGCAACATAGCCTCAGAAATCCATGCGTCCTCGCCTGGGAGCGGCCAACCAGTGGTTCAAACAACAAGCACTGGTCCAGTCGGGATAGTAACCTTCTCTAAGTCCGAAGTCCTTTCAACACGATCAACATGAGCTGTGTCACATTAGACGGTAATGAAATAGGTTGCACACGTGAACCGTGAAAAGGAGTCGAGTCAACTACATTACTTGTAGAATGCATCCGAAGATTCAAACAGATGAAGTTTGTTCTAACAACACCACACATCTGGGAAGGGACCATTATGTTGCATGTAAAGTTTATGCGCCTTCCCTGCCTCCTCTCCTTTCATAAACCATGACCAATTTACATAGGCTCAACACAATGCACGATGATGAGGGTCCACTTGCCCTTGTAAGAGGCATAGATACAATGCAATTGGATTCGAATGTCCTCGTGAATAGCTGCCATGCGACAAAGTCACTAGTTGAAGGCCAAACTTGAACAGATAGTGGGAGCTGAGCCAAGTCAGTCGGCACAGAATGGGACATGCCATGCAAAGTATGGAAAGCTGTTAAACAAGTAGAACGGTTGGTAGCGTTATTAAAAGAAAACTCGACCCATGCAACCACCATATCCCAACTCTTCGCGTTCTCACTTGCGGTTTGCTCATCAGTCTGGGTGAAAAGTGACCTGAAGTGTTCATTGAAGTGACAGTTATGATGTATGTTTCTTGATAATGGGTACTTCATTTATTCACACAGTCTATGTTTCTTGATAATGAATCATGAAGTAGTTTATTAGTTCTGAACTATTCGACAACATTATGCTGATATGGACTAAAATAAATGAGCGACTAATTCCTTCTTTCTTCCACTTCCGCTCCCTATTTTAATAGTTTGAATTAAATGTACAGGCCCTTGCCATTCTTGGTTGAATAAAGTTGAGGATAGCAAGGATATCTATAGGAGAGATGGAGTCTTCTTAGTTCTTGCTGGTGCATTTCTTTGCGATTTGTTAACATCAGGCCGTGACTCTATTGTCATGTTTGAAAAAGTGAAATCACTTCAGCAGAGGTAGATGAATACTGTTTACAGGTCACTAGCTTCTTAGATCTGACTAAGTTCAAATTCAATTAAACAGGTAGATAACCATGCTTGTTATATTCACTGTCGCAGGTATCCTACTCTCCAAGTTATGGGTTTTCAATCCAGCAACTCAATTTTCGCTGATGCTGTTCTTACTCGTCTACTCCAGATAACGATGAAAGAATATATTACATTTCCTATATTATTATCGAACAAAAAATTTTCCGAGGTGAGATATGAATCATTAGTTGACATATTTGAATTTATATCTTGAAAGCATAGACCACTTAAGATACTGCATTGTGTTGCGAAAATTCCTCCTGATATTTGGATACTATGTATCTCATTTTCTTCCAAAAGTTTCCAAATTTGACGTTCAAACATTCTTTCAACTATTGCGTTAGTTTTTTGGGGTAAATTGCAAAAAGGCCGTCAAACTATGCAGTATTAGCAAGATGACCCCCCGAAACCATGCATTTTGTTGCAACACTCCCCTCTCACAAATATATTTCTGAAAATGGCTCTAAAAAGTCCTCAGATGGTCTTTGCAATAATATACATAGTTCAGGGGCTTATTTAAACATGCAGGGGGTTATTTGCAAAAAATGAAAAGTGCAGGGTTTTTTGCCGTTTCCCTATTTTTATATAATGAATAATATGACCCTCAAAATGAAAACCAGTAATGATGTTGTGTTTTTTTGAGTTGGTATAGAGCCGTAATTATTCCGCCTCGGATACAAATCAATAGCTTTTTGGCACATGTCTCCCCCAGCTATGCATTGCTTGTGTGTTTTTGTATGTATGAGAGAGAGTATTGATTTGTTGATTTTTATTGGTAATACATAAGAGTTGAGGCATCCTGTTTGAGGTGGTACTTTGCAGTTCAATATGCTTTAACATCGTTATACATCAGGTGAATATTCGTGCCTGCTAGTGAAGTCATGCTTGGCTAGCATCAAGCTCTTTCAAAGTTTCTGGCTCTTTTTGCTTTTGTGCAGTCATGTTTTAAACATTAGAAAGAACATGATTTTTGTGAGCTTACTTTTGAGTATTTTTTTCAATAATATACAACTCATGACATATGCATCTCCATGCATAAGGTGATGCAATGGTTGGTTAAATCAATGGTTGACTAGATTCAATCTCTTTTTGAGGTTCTTGTGCTGTATGTAATGGCACATTGGGGATATGTGGCTTCTGGTTGACGTAGGGGACACATGGCATTCCCTTGTGTGCATTTCCAGCATCAACTTCATCTCAATCATCTTCCATTCAAGCAAGCCTTTGCTGTAATAGTAGGTTCTTGTTTTCTTAAAAAACAAGCAAAATATTAAGTTTGGCACCGGAAGTCAAACTAATCCTACAGTGTTTAGGCCCGAAAATAATTGGATACATGACTGACTTAAGTTGTGAGATGACAAGGCGTTAGGCACCAATCTCGCCCTTTTGGACGTAAAGGTTGCCACTTTTATTTAGCATGCAAAAGGATAGATGAAGTCCCACTCGAACTCTTGACTCAACAAGGTAGAGTCGCACTTGGATCCACACAATAAATTAGAGTTTTTCGTGTACAACTCAATAAGATAAAATAGGGTCCCACTTATACTCATCGTTAATCAAGTAGAATTCTAAGTGAATTTGAAAACAAATCAAGCAAGGTAGAATCCTACGGGACTTGGTGAAGGAATTTGAAAAGTCAAAGTTGAACCAACTCCCACAAAAAAATCCCGTCATGCATGTGATTCCTAAACACAATGAATATACGTAAAACCAAAGAAATTTGTTGCATTGAATCTCTATGGACATATATTTTTTTTTTCGAGAAACAATGCTACTTCTTAAGCAACAATGACCCTCCTTGAAAACACACTACCATAAGAGAAGCTCGTTAGCGTCCATTATGACAGTGGTTATCTTATAGAACCCTATCGTACTTCCATGTGGCCATGTTGCCCTTGTCATCTAACGTCCTAAATGAAAACAAAAACCCGAGCTTTTCTTTCCACTTTTCCCGGAACATCAATTGATATAGCAGCGTGGAACACTTATATTATGTAGGTCATTTGCCCTGGATCAATAGATTTATGTTTTTGGGGAATTTGGGTGATGGGGGTCTCTTCTGAATCCTTGGAGTGAGGATATTCTGGTGGAGATTGTAGATTTGGGTATCAAGAAGAAAGTGAAATAGCTCTAGAGATGTGTTGCTGGAAAGGAATAAAAGCCCGCGTGGGAGGTGGGGTTAATTGTGTTTTTTCGGAGATAAGAATAGACGCGAAATGTGGGAAGAGCTGATAGGGGAGAGCGATGGTGTTGTTCGAGGCTTTTCGGGGCTATTTTATAGTTTTTGGATTTCTTCGGACTAGGGTATGATTGAGATTCCCTTGAGGGTACTTTAAATGGATGAGTCGGAGGAGCATCCTACTCTCTCCAGGTTGGATCACCTTCTCATTTCTTCGTTTTGGGAGGAAGGTTTTCCGAATATCAGGCAACTTTGAATGCCAAGATTCTGGAATGTGGTGGAGTTGGTCGAGGGAGAAGCCTTTAAAAGTCCGAAAATATGTGGCTCCGGGACCCGAGATTTTCTAAGAAAGTGTGTGTTGGACTTATAGTGGGGCGCCCGACTGGATCAGCTGAGTTCGTTTTAGCTACAAAACCCAGACTCCTTTAAGAGGAACTTAAGAAGTACAATAGGAACGTGTTTGGTAACGTCTGTTTGGATTTGGATGAAATCAAGAAGCTTGATCAGAAGTAATGTTTAGGGGCCGTGTCAAACAACGATATAGGGATGAGCATGAGACTGATAACCATCTTTTGCTTCACTGTGAGGTGGCTTACAACTTGTGGGGTGCCCTTTTGGCAAGGTTATAGGCTGAGGATGGAGGTGTGGAATTGTAACGCTCCGATCCGGATTTATGGGTTACCCGTGGTCAACTCGATCCGACCCGAGTGTCAGGTGTGAACTGTAATGAAACAACCTACATAATGTTGTTAATCCAGTTTTATTTAATTAACATTTCTCCGAAATCCAAGCATACAGGGCTACTAACGCAAATTGAAAAGGATACTTACCTGCACAACGCTCTCAACATACGAAACCGCACCCAACCTGTCGTAACAAAGACGAGGGAATGAGTTGAATGCCTAGTGGGAAATTACAACAATGCAATATTCAATCGAACGACAGAAAGGAACCTCTAACACGTTATATCTACGTACACATGCAACTATTATATATATATATATATATATATATATATATATATATATATATATATATATATCAATGTTTAAAAAGGCGGACGAGGCGCTGAAAAAAAGCCTCGAGGCTTAAGCCTCAGGATTGAATTTGAGGTGACACCTCAACGCGTCTCGAGGCTTACCTCGCGCCTTTTTGCTGATGTGCGTAAAAAAAAAAAAAAACTCTTTTTCTTCTTTCATCACAAAGTCTGTTTTTTTAAAGGTTAAAGTTCTTCATTTTTCTTAAATTGCACTTAACTTATAAAAAATTTGACTACTAACTCTTATTCTTTTTTTATTTTATTTTAGTTTTAAAATTGCACTTAATTTTGTTTTTCTTTACTAATTTGTTTGAAGTAAGTGTATAAATTTGTTTGAAACTATATTTTGATATAAATATATAATTTGTTTGAAATAATTGTACTAAATTAACTTCAATATGACTTTTTTTTAAAAGGTTTTTGTTTTTTTAAAAGGTTTTTGTTTTTTGGTTTTCAACTTAGATCAATATGTTTTCTTTAACTTATACTAATATATTTTAAAGGTTGCTGTTTTTTTTAATAAACTTAGGTTGATATGTTTTATTATTTTTTTAATAAAGTTGCTATTTTTTTAATCTTAGCTTGAAAATCAATGTTTTTTTAATAAATTTGCTTGTTCAGTTGCATTGATTAATTTATTGTCATATTATAAAATAACAAATATGTGAATGAAGCTAAAAAAAATGATTTTACCAAAATGATTTTGCATTGATTAATTTATTGTCATATTGTAAAATAATCAATATGTTAAAATTGATTTTCTTTTTCTAAAAAGTTATATCGGGGGAACAAAAAAATGTCAAACTATGTGAGAAAGCCCTCAAGGATGTTTTTTTTGTAGTTTTATTTTATATTTCTTTGTTATTTTATTTTTATGGTTTTATTAGTATTTTATAAATATTATTTTGCTCTTTTTTCTTTTCTTTTCTTTTCGGTGAGGCTTACGCCTCAAACGCCTCGAGGCTTACGCCTCGCCTCGCCGCGACTAAAATGCCTCGCCTCGCCTTTTGATATATATATATATATATATATATATATATATATACTTTAATGCTTGAAACCGTTTTTATTCCAAAACGTTACTTGTCTCGATTAATTCACCTTAATCTTGTAAAAGAATTCCCTTTTACTTAACTTGACATATATTCCTTGATTTAACACACCCGGTTAAATACTTTTAACAAATACACTTTGTCTAAGGAAAATCCATTTCTTTTACCAGAGTTACCCCATTATTCATTCCAATCCCGTTAGTATTTTCATTGAAAATCACCCTTTCAACACACGCAAGTACCGTGTTAGAAAATACTTATTTTTTCATTGAAAACCTTTCATAAACACATCCTCGTGATAATTATTATGGGTTAAACCTCTTTAGGTTGCTTAACTACCCATTTAGCCACTTCGCATTACCATTCCTGTACTTTATGAACATTAATCGATTTTCGCATTTACTTGTCCACTTTATCCTTTATCGGAACATTTATTAATTCATTCAAGTTAGACTGTCTTTTCACATATTCACCACACAACCCATTTCTTGACATGTTCCATTTTCATTATCTTTTCTCGAAATCTTCCAATATTTGCATACTTTAACTTGCTCATACCACCGGTTATGCTACCATATGCTTTGGCCAGTGATTTTGGGAATTTCCCCCAGGACTCCGGGTCCTCCTCAATTTTTTCGGTGTCATCCAAGTCTTTATTAATGTGTTTTAACATTTTACAAATGTTCACATTATTCCGCTTTTCCTTTTTCCCCGGCTGAAGCCAAAACCCGAGGTTTCAACCCAACTTGTGTTACACTTAAAATTCATCATTTCTTGCCCCTTTTACTCTAACATCGATTATGTTCCAAAATCATGTTCATTTAGTTACATTTTGTGTAATATCCTTTCCAACATTTTTATTTCATAAAAATGTGCCACTTTATATAAGATTACTATTTTACCCTTTATTTCCAAACTTGTCGTTTCCTCCATTTTCAGAAGTGTTATTTCCCGAAACACCATTAAGTTACCCACATTAAATTCTTAAGTGTTTTCACACATTAAGACTTATGTAACATTTTGGAGTAACATTTATCTCAAGTTGGAAACATCTTTATTTCATTACTTCCTTCCTCTAAGAAATCATTGGGCATTTAAAGACTACTTTGTAAGAAAAACACCATTTCATTTATTAATGCATGTAGTCTTGAAACCTTACACTCATCACATTTTGAACACCTTTTTCACACACTTTAAGGGCTGCATTTTCTATTTTCTTTATTTCATGTTTAAACCCAATAAATCTTCATCAAATTTATTTATATATTCATTATCAAAATACTACAAGTTTATATGCATGAGAAGATGGATTTTAAGTCCAAAAAATCCTATTAAAGGGTAACATACAATTCATTCTAGAATTTTCATAATACTTGCAAAAATACACTTGTCAAGACTAAATGGCATTTTTATTCTTCAAAACTTAAACAAATGCCCAACTTTGTAAAATCTTCATTTTTGCAAGAAGCTTCAAAACATAGTACACTCAAAATATCTTTAGCTAGATAAATATCATTTTCAAACATTTTATTCCATAAAATATTTAATACCAATTTTCTTAAAATCCACCAGTTGTTCAACATTCTTGAATCATATTATTTTTTTCAAAACCTTTGAAACCATTTATACTAAACCTTAAGAAATCGTCTTCTTACTCGTGTATGCATCCTACTCTAACAATTCTAGTTACAAGACTACTAATATGCAAAATAAAGTTTTAATCTAAGAGTAAAGTCTTCCCACCTCAAATAGAGCTCCAAAAATGGTTGGATGAAAGAGAAGATGATGGCAACACCCCACCTCCTAAGGTGGCCTCAAGGGGGTTGCCTAGCTTCACAAAGTTTGCTGCAAGACAACTCTAAGCAAACCCCCCTTAAAACTACATGAATTCCTACACATCTTCTTCTCTAAAAACCAACACCACCTCCAAAATTCGTAGCTTTTCCCAACAATGGAGGAAATGGGTGTATTGGGCTTAAATATGGTGGAATACCTCTAAAATGTGGGGGCATAAGGTGAAGGGATGGTGGTTCTTGGATTGGGATGATTGTTGAGCTCTATGAGAGCTCTAGAGAGCTTAGAGAGAGAAAATCTGAACATATGAGCCCCTAGTGGCCCTAGCCTCTCTAAAATACCCCAAAACCCTTGGAAACAAAATCCCTAAAATGCCCAAAGCCTTACCCATGAATTGATTTGCTGCTGTAAGAGCTTGGCACGTGTCTTAATCTAACGGTCAGGAAGTTGACAGTGCATCCCAAATTTGCAGAACTTGATTTTTTGTATCTCGTTCGATCGCGAATGGGCTCTCGTTTGATCAGACCTTCGAACGACCTTCTAATGAATTCAATACAGTGGCACCTCGTTTGAACCTCGTTCGATTTCCATTTCGAACGACCAGGGACTTTCGTTCGATCCAATCATTCTCATTTAAACGAAATAGAATCTCGTTCGAACAACCTTAAACTCGTTCGAACCACACTTTTCCCAAATATTCCAATTTTTACCCCAGAACTTCCACAATTACCATCAATTCTCCAAGAACAGTTAATTACCGGCATAAACCCAATTATCATGATCCAATTCCCAAGGGTTTCCATATTACTACAATTTACACGGGAAAAACAATAAAATATTGGGCATGGGTATTACATTCTTCCCTCATTAGGAAATTTCGTTCCCGAAATTATCGATCTGCCAATTCCTCAAGTTCATGGGATTTATCAACCCTCATTCTAAGTCATAGAAATCCTCGAAAACAAAATCATCTAAGCCCTCAATAGTTATGATCACATCACACGCTCTTACGCAGGGGTAACGCTCTCTAGTGATTAACACTCACCCAAGTATTAACCGTAATACAACTAGTGATCAAATTCATCACTAAGAACCATTTCCAATCTTAGGACTACATATCCTGCATTCCCACGAATTTTCGAGTCATCCTGACTACACAATTTCGCCTGAGCTTAATACTAACCTTACATCGCTAATTACTCACTCCGAGGAGCAATACACTGACCAAATCATCATCGCGCACTCGGCTAACACCTTTCGCTGCATCACTCTGATGACCATAGTATTACTCTAGGCGTCTCACTTTGGAGCACCAACTTGAGCATCGCACCAATCCACTCATCGTAGCAAAGCAACACCGTGTGCTAAGTTTCCTCGAGTTCTAACACTATACAATGTTCTCAAGTCACCATCCCGCTCTTTATAACCAGAGCCACTAACTGCCATGTCGGCCAGGTCACTAATTCTAAGGAAAGCGTATGCTATGAGCAAACCGTGCGGCCGAAAGCGAAGCCTCCCGTACACTGAACTTTGTGCAATGGCAAGGATACCTTAGGTAGGCACCCAGTTATCGAGCTGCATTGACCATGCTAGGTTCATCCGCACTCTACTAGGCCTTACCGTGTCCTACCATTAGATAATACAAATCCGAGCTACCACAGTCGTGGCCGTGGGAATACTAATCCTCGTTACCGGAACTGAAAGGGACACACACAAGAATCAAATGAACAAACAACTGTTATGAGAAAATTTTATCTGTACGCGTCAGACTATAGTTTACGAAAAACGAATCCACGCCACATGCTTGAAGTCTTACAACTTCTCCCAAACGTTCTCACTGGTACCGACCTAGCCACACACCCTGGCTCGAGTCATTAACCGTGACGAATGGAATCACAAAGATTCATTTCTATTAGACGAAAGCAACATCGGACCTGTTGTTCTCTGGAAAGTCAAACGCCAGACTTCCCTCCTTAGATGTAAGGCCATCTCCCTTATATCCTTGACACACACGGACCACTCCGGTGTGACACCCCGTCTAATTAAATGCCGGGTAGCTACTCTTGTATGAAATTAATACAGAATATCAAGTTGGTTCAGTCTTAGCATCACTGTCGAAAACATTTAATTTATTACTAGCCACCTAATATTGTGGCTAATATTTAAAAAAAGAGATGCCAAATTTTATTAATTAAGTTAACAATTAACCAAGAAATTAAATCATCAACCATCAATCGCATTGACAATCTCACATGAATAACCAACGAAATGAAATAAACTGAGTCTGGAGTAAACACTCCAATAATAATACCAGAGTAAAATAAAATCCCGATACAAGAGTCTGAATAAATAAACCAATAACTGAAATAAAACTGAAAGTATGAGAATGCTATCTCTAAATGGAAATAGGCGACATGCCTTATCAGATGAGTAACCCTGAATAGAATCAAGTGCAAAATGTGAAGGCGTCTAATACCGAGATCCTGTAACTTCCACAACAGCTACAACACGTCAATGCCATGAAACTCCTACGTTTGGCGTCCCTGTGGCTGGGCACCTAAAAGGTTTTACAAGAAAATAGATTTGAAAGCAAACGAGTCTGGGCCCGAGGTGAAAACAGTTTAAAAATATAGCAAGTGTTTAAATTACAATATTAAACAACACATATATTAAACATGTTAGCTGCGTACTCTCACATGAGTTTCTCACCTCTCAACTAATGTGCACGCCTAACGTATACCCTTTACCAATTCTAGTTATGCCGCTAGCTAGCTAGTCTGTACCACCCCTGCTATCGCATTCTAACACAGGGTATGTACTCGTAACACCCAAACAAGTCATATTCATATCCCATTTTCACATTCATTAAATTAAATATCTCAAGTGTTATTTAAATTCTCATATTCTTAACCCTTTCAAATATCTTAGTTATTCACATCTACTAAGCAACAGTGAACCAATCACAAGTACATATATAAATCACTCTCAGTACATAAATACACATATATGGCCTCCAAAGGCTAAGCTATGGTGCACGCATACTCTGTTATCGAATCCCGGTACATCACGTACATAAGGACTACGCGTTTTGAATCACTCAGGAACCGTTTCAATCAACAACATCACACATATTGGAGGCGAACATAGTTCACATACCCATGGGCCACGCACATACCTACGCTCCCATGGTCAGCTGACTTATCAACTCACAAATAAGTCATTCACAGTCCTATGTCCTTAAGGTACCAATCTAAATCCCCCCCGAAGGCACACAAAGATAAGATGGTCCTTTTCCGAAATCTAACCTCCCGTGATAGCAAGTATGATAGGTATGTCATACACACAATAATCCAGATACTAAGTAAGCGCACAACTTAGATAATCATCATATTTATATAGGTATACACCAGCCTTATATCTTAAGTCTCATACGTATCATAGTGTCATCTCGAATATTCCACGTAATATGATTAGCGCTACAACTCTCGTCGTATAAGTCCGAATACTAAAACCTGCCTTATAGGTTACTAAGTCATCCACTAGTCTCTAAAGTTATCTCAGTAATCCTAAGTTCCTCTTCTACTGGTCCCAACCTTAAATTAACATTCGTCCACTTTAAATCCCAATTTATATGAAACTTCTAACCGTACCTCACTCGGTAAACAATCGTAATTATTCCATTCAATCTCATAATATATAACATATTCCGGGCACTATTTACGATCCTACTGACCTCAATCAAGTCCCACAATCTTTTATAAGTCACACTACAATTTCTTACAAGTTTGGAATTTGACGAAACTTAAAGGAAACACTTCTACAAAAATCAGAAGGGGTCGATCGATCGATCGACATTCTTGAGTCGATCGATCGATCAAACAGGTATCTGCCCAGAATTTCTTTAACAGTTACAGGTTTTACCATTTTTACACCCCAAATCCTCCAATACAACGTCCCAATCACCCAAGTAAGTTTACTAATCATTAAACCAACATATCTATACAAGTTTTAACCTTCAAGAATCATCAAACTATCATAGAACATCGTTTTCTTGGATTCAAAGTCATGAATTTCACTACAACCCTAATTCTTCACTATTTCATCCGTAATCATCACGATCCTCAATTAAATTTCGTGATTCTTAATCCTTAATTTATAATTTCGTTCATCAAACATTTCCAGAGGCACCACTACATGCAAACCTACCCAAAATCAATTATTAAGTCTCCAAATTCATGTTTTTGCCATTATTCATAAATTGACATCAAACCTAAACTATCATGTAAAGTATATGCCATAAATTATTGCAAGATAATTCACTTGCTTGAATTAGAGATTCTGATCCTTTGAAGCAGACGGTATGGGAGTGATTCTTGCTTTCCGATCTATCCGGTGGTGGTGACGGTGGTGTAAAAGCCTCCAAGGGTTGGTTCTCTTTTGGGAACTTCCTTCCATTCCTCTCTAATGTCCGTTTATGATTTTTGGTTGTGTAACCCTAACGAACTCAAGTGTTGGTTGATATAATTTGTCTAAAATTCGCGGGTTACTATTCCTCAAAAAGTCAAAATGACTAATATACCCTCCTGAGCTGCCGGTTAGGCCTAGAATGCCCCAGGACCCAAACTAAACCCCCGGCTAGTGTTTTCTAACTATCTCGACCCTTCTGGACACGTTAACACACTCAAAATGATCATACGGATGACATAAAAATAAATTACCTTTAAATCCATTAAATCGGGTCCTGACACGACTGACACGCGCGTCCCAACTTAATTACCGAAACTGTCGTATTTTCAACTCACGACAATTTTAATAAAATTCAATAATCACATATTACCATAATCACTTAGTAATATTCAACATTATCATCATAATCAAATACTAACTTTCGTCTCGCTAGTTATTTAAATCTGAATTAATTTCCAATTAATTATCCCAAATTAATTTAATTAATCCAAATTAATTTAATTAATCCCATAATTAAAAGCAATTTCTTTTAATTCATCTCATAATTAAAAGCCATAAAAACACGGGGTATTACATCCGGTTGGCGAATGCTTAACGCCCTTGTCTATACCGACCTTGTACATCTTACCGTTGACGACGTCATCAATCCACTACACCTAGGTTACTATCGGTCTTATCATATTTGGATCGCAACCCCAAAGTCTCCTTAAGCAGTACCCCGTTCAAGCGAGACATTCACCTTATTATAATCTCTAACTACGCGAAATCATCACTAAGCTTACTTCCAGGTTCTACCCAAACTGAACTGCTGTGACGACCACATCGGTCGTCATTGGCATTTTAAGGGCAGCAAGTACCACACATGGCTACATCTTCTAATCCGTACTGGCTGGGCAAAACGTGCCAAGAACTAGTCCCTACCTTGCTAGGGTTATCCTAACTTATGCCGCCAACACATGCCGACACCCTAATCATACTTCGTTATCCCCCCCTTGAGTGCCATTTTCAAGTCTCTAATATGACATCATCAATCTAAGTCCCATTGCATTTCCTAGTTTCCATCAGAATCAGGCACGACACTTCGTACATTAGCCATCTTACGACAAAGCCATTATTTCAAACCGAGGTACTAATTTTCAATTATCCTTAGAAGGTTACCGCACCTACTTACATCATATTGGACAACCTCACCAAGGGCTACACGATTTAACTCCTTTGGGTTTGATGAACATCCCGGGATCATCACTTGACGCTCAACACTATTATTACTAGAGTGCTAGCACTTCTTCATTCCGGACTTAACTGGTTTCTAAAGGACACCAAACATACTCCACGTCAAAGTCCTCAAAACTCGACAAGATTTCATCATCCATGACTTTTTCATCGTAGGCACGCTCTACAAACTTCTCAGTACCCGCATAGTGACTTCTGGGTGTTCGCAAAGACCCTAGTTTAAGAGCCTCTACATATGGTGCACCTTAACCGTTGAACACCTTAAGACGTCACGACAAGTTGAAATCTATTCCCAATGGCGCCACACATATAATTAATCATACGGACACTCCAAGTTGCTTTTAAGTCACACTCACACTAGGATTACCTCCCATCTAGCCATTACTTAGGTCGCTGAAACGGGCCTTGACATTAGGTAATAATCTTATCTCTCTTCCAAACGGCTGTGACCATAAGTCACGTACCAAATCACAACTAACACTACTAAGGATTCTGGCAGGATACAGGACGTCGCATACAATCTATAAACCTCTAGGTCTACATCATCGACATCACTAAAGATCCTATCCATCAAAATCGCATCATATCTCCTAAAAACCCTGATATGGAAGACTATCTAGAGTTCACTCCTAAGTCTCCTCAACCATCATTGTTGCATACGTAACATACTTCACTTTAACAATAGTATCTTACCGATTCAGATCGATTACACCTCCCCAAATGTTGACCAACACGGTTCATCATGTCCACCAAACCATTAATTGTCTACGCATGACACTACCCCAAGGATCGAGTTCACCTAATCACATCATTGTTACTATCTATTCGAAAGTACCTCACCCGGAACTCAACGTATCCTCATCGCAATTCAATACTGCTTAGGCCTGACGTACTAGTTGTTGCGCTAAAGCAAGACTATCTCTAGCGACCAAGACGACAAAACTCACTCGGGAATTTTATCAAACACTTGGTGTGCGGAAAACACCCAAGACCTTGTTCCCAAAATGAACTAGTGTGCAAACTCCCAATCGAATCAACCAAACATCAATGAAGAGACAATAAAAACATACAAGCAATCATCAAAGCAAAACAACAACGATATACCGTGGTTCACCCAAATTTGGGCTACATCCACCAAGGAGGATTTCTTCTTTCTACAGATAAATGGAGGAACCCAAAGGTTATACACACACACAATTTATCTCTCTTAGAAAGTCACTCACAACCTCACAAGAACTCACCCCTCAAATGGGAGCTCTATCTCTCTTTAGCTTTGATAACTCACAAAATAGCTCTCAAACTTGTCCTCTCTCAAAACCTAGAAATGACACTTGTATTTATAGATTTGAGCCAAAATGGCAAATTTGTAAATAAACCAAAACTGAAAAAATAGGAGAGCCAAAATCAACAAACTCCACCTTGGCGATCCTGACGATCCAACCAATCTCTAGAATGCTGAAATTGAACCCGCTTGAAGACTGTCCCACCATCTACCAAGCTAATGCGATTCCCCCAGGCGATCCTCACGATCCAACCGAACTCGGAATGCAAACATCAAATCCGCTCTAAGATCATCCCGACATCTAACAAGCCAATACACTCCACCCGACGCGGAACCAAGTTCTAAACTAAGAACTCCCCTGAATGCTTCCCATGTAACCATACGGTGAAGCTCGCTCCTCATGTAACCCGGTGAGTACATCCCCACACAATACATATAGCATACACCTTCTTTACACGAAACATTCAAACACATCAACACCATCTTCCACCTTGAGAAATAACCACGGATGAGAGGGAAAATTCCTCACCTCCCACACCGTCCAAATCTCACCCTCGAAAGATGTACCAAGTCTTTGTCACGAAGAACTCCCGTTTGCCAATGCTCGCAAACAATAACTCATCGGCCCTCCTTGAACTAGCTACACACACCTCGAATCCATCACAGTCCTACACCTCGATTCCAATCGGCCAATGCATGTGTGCAACTAAACCGGGTCAACATCACCCGTTGGCCCTAGAGGGGGACTTCGATCCATCCCCTCCACTAGTAGGTATTCTCCCATCACTACCGTCTACTCTTGGAAAGCTAGCTCCCAATGTCTCCACTTTGTTCACAAACGAGACATGCCTCGAACGTTCGATCACTTGTGCACACCGCTTCCCAATCTTCCTCGAAGTTTGATTTAGACGATACAACCCCTCTCTCTCCTCTCCCCTCGCTAGGACCATACAACCGCGTGTGACTTTCAAGACTCCACCCGCCACCGACACCCGGCAACCCTTGGAATCCAAACGGCTAATGGATATCAAATTCTTTCGCAACTTTGGGACATAGGCCACACCACCCAAAGTGCGTTCCACCCCATCGAACATCTTGAGTTTCACCGTCCCGACACCCTCAACGGAAACCTTATCTCCGTTAGCCAAAGACATGGAACCTTTTCCATTTTCTGTGAAAGTCTCAAAATATTCCCTCTTGGAGCAAACGTGATCCAACGATCCCGAATCTAATATCCAATCATCTTGGGAAAGAGAGTTAACCTTGGAGATTGTGAGAAGTTCTCCAAGTTCATCTTCATAATTCGCACTCGCTACCGTTGCCCTCTCGGAATCAACCTTGCCCTTAACCTTGTCGATCCACAAAGGACATTCTCGGATCATATGACCCCATTCCCGGCACTTGTAGCATTTCGACCCTTTACCATCAACACCTCTCGATCTAGACCTACTACCGTCATTAAATCCCCGGTTGGAGTTCCTCCCGCCATTTTGCCCACCTCCGTCTCTCGCCATAAGGCCTTCATTATGGGAATACCCGTCACCTCCACCTTCCTTCTGTCTCATCGTGACATGAGATTGAATATCTTGCACAACCTCGTTGCACCGGAGCGTAGACTTCCCAAACATGAGCGTGGTTACAAAATGCTCGTATGAATCGGGTAATGATGCAAGCAACAACAATGCTCGATCCTCCTCAATGAATTGAACGTCTATCCGGTTCAAGTCATTTATCAAGGCATTAAAAACGTTGATATGCTTCATCATATCCTCACCCTCCTTCATCTCAAGCTTGAAGAGTTTCTTCTTGAGGAACAATTTATTTGACAACGATTTTCCCAAATAAATCTCTTCAAGCTTATCCCACATGCCTTTAGCCGTGGTCTCCGCTATCACGTTATTCAACACATCATCCGTGATAAGCATCTCAATACACGAAGACGCTCTTTGATCAATGTCAATCCACTCGGCATCGGTCATGCCTACCGGTCGTCCCTCTACCCCTAACAATGCTAATTGCAACCTCTGTTGGACAAGAACGCCTCGCATTCGTCTTTGCCATAACCCGAAATTGATCTTCTCATCAAAAGCCTTCATGTCCGTCTTCATTGAGCCACTCGATCCATAACTCGGATCCCATCTCTTAGAGCCTCTGCTCGTAGAGGTTGATTCTCGAGCACTCTCCACATTTTCCGTCATTTGGAACAAAAACAAAAGCTATGCCAAAATTGCCAAAATTGATTCAACCTCAAACCAAAATACCGGGCAAACAATGCAACCAAAGCTCTGATACCACTTGTTGCGCTAAAGCAAGACTATCTCTAGCGACCAAGACGACAAAACTCACTCGGGAATTTTATCAAACACTTGGTGTGCGGAAAACACCCAAGACCTTGTTCCCAAAATGAACTAGTGTGCAAACTCCCAATCGAATCAACCAAACATCAATGAAGAGACAATAAGAACATACAAGCAATCATCAAAGCAAAACAACAACGATATACCGTGGTTCACCCAAATTTGGGCTACATCCACCAAGGAGGATTTCTTCTTTCTACAGATAAATGGAGGAACCCAAAGGTTATACACACACACAATTTATCTCTCTTAGAAAGTCACTCACAACCTCACAAGAACTCACCCCTCAAATGGGAGCTCTATCTCTCTTTAGCTTTGATAACTCACAAAATAGCTCTCAAACTCGTCCTCTCTCAAAACCTAGAAATGACACTTGTATTTATAGATTTGAGCCAAAATGACAAATTTGTAAATAAACCAAAACTGAAAAAATAGGAGAGCCAAAATCAACACTAGTCACCTAATCTCCATGGTTGACCACACAATTCATGTCTCTAACATAGTTGTCAAATCGCGAATCGTATCGCGAATCGTTTACCCCCCGAATCGCGAATCGTGAATCGAATCGGTCGAATCGGAACCAAATGATAAAAACCATAGTTGTCAAATCGCGAATCGTATCGTGAATCGTTTACCCCCCGAATCGCGAATCGTGAATCGTATCGGTCGAATCGGAACCAAACGATAAAAACGTAGTAAAACATATGTAAATGGAATTTAACACTATAGAATTGGTAATTAAGCGTAATATGACAAAAAAACTAATCGTAGCACATGATAATATACCAAAATATATCACAAAAATTAACCGTAGCACATGTTCTCATTCATTTTAAGCTTAAAAATGTAAAAAACAAAAATATATCATAAAACAACCTACATATTAATTTAAAACACCCTACATAAAACAAATATATATATATATCATAAAGAGCCTATATATTAATTTAATGTAAAAAAACCGCGAAAAAAAAAAAAAAAAAAAAAAAAAAAAAAGTGAATCGGACCGAATCGTGAATCGGACCGAATCGGAAGATTCGAATCGTGAATCGACGATTCGGTCCGATTCTTTAGACATTTGCGATTCTAAGGTTGATTCGAATCGTTTTGGTAGTGAATCGAATCGAATCGTCCGATTCGAATCGCGAATCGGACGATTTTGACAACTATGATAAAAACGTAGTAAAACATAAGTAAATGGGATTTAACACTATAGAATTGGTAATTAAGCGTAATATGACAAAAAACTAATCGTAGCACATGATAATATACCAAAATATATCACAAAAATTAACCGTAGCATATGTTTTCATTCATTTTAAGATTAAAAATGTAAAAAACAAAAATATATCATAAAACAACCTACATATGAATTTAAAACATCCTACATATTAATTTAAAACAATAAAATAAATACAAAGGTTAATTTAAAACAATAAAACTGTAAAACAAATACTTCTAAAAATTTTAAACAGGCTTACCTACTAAGATTAACAATATTAATTTAAAACACCCTACAAAATTACAATATTAATTTAACATAGTAAACCATATTAATTTAAAACAATAAAACATATGCTAAGATTAACTATAAAACAATATTAATTTAAAACAGCGTTCATATTAATTTAAAGCAACAAAACAAATATACCTTCAAAGATTTTATAACAAATACAAAAGTTTTATAACAAAAAAAAAAGCAAAAGATAGAAGACACTCAGCCAAGAGAATAGACAAGAAAAGCCGGCTGAAAATAACCGAGCCAAGAGAACATGTTTTTCTCTAAAACTCAGTATCTTAACGGTATCCTTTGTTGTTTGCTTCTTTTTTTATTTGTTTTATTAAAACACACGTATGGTTATAAGGTAAAAAAAATCACGGAAAAAAAAAAAAAGTTGAATCGGAACCGAATCGGGAATCGGACCCGAATCGGAAGATTCGAATCGTGAATCACCGATTCAGTCCGATTCTTTAGACATTTGCGATTCTCAACTCGATTCGAATCGTTTTATGTGAGAATCGAATCGAATCGTAAGATTCGAATCGCGAATCGTAAGATTTTGACAACTATGGTCTTTAATTCAGCGGACGTCATTAAGCTCTATCAACGTCTTCACAAACCTCTCATATCATCAAGGGTTGACACACAAGCACCTCATACTAAAAATCACAGTATCGCCATTACTGGCTTGCACCGACACTCACAACTTACTAACATGCCTAATTCGAAGCACGGAAGTGATTACTCACAACTAACTTGGTCGTGCCACTTGACAGTGCTTTGCCCGTCGTGCACATCTCCTTGACTTTACGAAACCGCACTCAACCTGCCGTAATAAAGACGAGGAAATGAGCCGAATGTCCAATGGGAAATTACAACAATGCAATATAGAATCGAACGACAAAAAGGAACCTCTAACACGTTATATCTACGTGCACATGCAACTATTATATATATATATATACACTTTAATGCTTGAAACTGTTTTTATTTCAAAACGTTACTTGTCCCGATTAATTCACCTTAATCTTGTAAAAGAATTCCCTTTTACTTAATTTGACATTTATTCATTGATTTAACACACCCGGTTAAATACTTTAAACAAATACACTTTGTTTAAGGAAAATCCATTTCTTTTACTGTAATTACCCCTTTATTTATACCAATCCCGTTAGTATTTTTATTGAAAATCACCCTTTCAACACACGAAAGCATCGTGTTAGAAAATACTTATTTTTTCTTTGAAAACCTTTCATAAACACACCCTCGTGATAATTATGGGTTAAACCTCTTTAGGTTGCTTAACTACCCGTTTAGCCACTTCACATTACCATTCATTTACTTTATAGACATTAATCGATTTTCGCATTTACTTGTCCACTTTATCCTTTACCGGAACATTTATTAATTTATTCAAGTTAGATAGTCTTTTCACTTATTCACCACACAACCCATTTCTTGACATGTTGTATTTTCATTATCTTTTTTCGGAATCTTCCAATATCCGCATACTTTAACGGGCTCAACACCGCCGGTTATGCTACTATATGCTCTGGCCAGTGATTTTGGGTCCTTCACCCCAGGGCTTCGGGCGCTCCTTAATTTTTCCGGTGTCATCTTAGTCCTTATTAATGTGTTTTAACATTTTACAAATATTCACATTATTTCATTTTTCCTTTTTCCCCAGCCGAAACCAAAATCCAAAATCCAGGGTTTCACCCAATTCCAAAATCATGTTTATTTAGGACCATGTGGTGTAACACCATTTTCAACATATTTATTTCATAAAAATGGTCCAGTTCACGTAAAATTACCATTTTACCCTTTATTTCCAAACTTGTCTTTTCCCCTATTTTCACAAGTGTTATTTCCCAAAATACCATTATGTTACCCACATTAACTTCTTAAGTTTTTTCACACATTAACACTTATGTAACATTTTTGAGTAACATTAACTTCTTTACTTCATTTCTTCCTTCCTTTAAGGAATCATTGGACATTTAAAGACAATTTTATAAGAAAAATACCATTTTCTTAATTAATGCATGTAGTCTCAAAACCTTACATTTATCACATTTTCAGCACATTTGTCGCACACTTTAAGGGCTGCATTTTCTATTTTCTTTATTTCATGTTTAAACCCAATAAATCTTCATTAAACTTATTTATATCTTCATTATCAAAATACTACAAGTTTATATGCACGAGAAGATGGATTTTAAGTCCAAAAAATCCTATTAAAGGGTCTAACATACAATTCATTCTAGGATTTTCATAATACTTGCAAAAATACACTTTTCAAGACTAAAGGGCATTTTTATTCTTCAAAACTTAAATAAATATGCCCACCTTTGTAAAATCTTCATTTTTGCAAGAAGCTTCAAAACATAGTTCACTCAAAATATCTTTAGCACGATAAATATCATTTTCAAACATTTTATTCCATAAAATATTTAATACCAATTTTCTTAAAATCCACCAGTTGTTCAACATTCTTGAATCATATTATTTTTCTCAAAACCTTTGAAACCATTTATACTAAACCTTAAGAAATCGTCTTCTTACTCATGTATGCATCCTATTCTAACAATTCTAGTTACAAGACTACTAATATGCAAAATAGAGTTTTAAACTAGGATCAAATACCAAAAAGTCCCTGAAACAATTTTTAATACATATTTAGTCCATGCCTTTTATTTTGTACCAAAAAGTCCCTTATTCTCGTATCTTTAAAGGTCCGCGCCAGCGGCATGGTAAAGCCTTTTTGGTATGGTGAAGGACTTTTTGGGGCAAAATAAAAAGGTTTGGATTAAACTTGTATTAAAAAAAGTTCGAGGGACTATTTGGTATATGCCCCTTTAAACTAAGAGTAGAGTCTTCCCACCTCAAATGGAGCTCCAAAAATGGTTGGATGAAAGAGAAGATGATGGCAACCCCCCACCTCCTAAGGTGGCCTCAAGGGGATTGCCTAGCTTTACAAAGCTTGCTCCAAGACAGCTCGAAGCAAACCCCCTTCAAAATTCCATGAATTCCTACTCTTCTTCTTCTCCTCCAAAACCCCCAACACCTCCAAAATTCGTAGCTTTGCCCAACGATGGAGGAAATGGGTGTATTGGGCTTAAATATGGTGGAATACCTCTAAAATGTGGTGGCATAAGGTGAAGGGATGGTGGTTCTTGTCTGGGAGCTCTAGAGAGCTTAGAGAGAAGGAAAATCTGAACATATGAGCCCCCAATGGCTCTAGCCTCTTTAAAATACCCCAAAACCCTTGGAGACAAAATCCCTAAAATGCCCAAAAGCCTTATCCACGAATTGATCTGCTGCTACAGGAGCTTGGAACGTGTCTTAATCTAATGGTCAGGAAGTCGACAGTGCATCCCAAATCTGCAGATTCGATTTTTTGAATCTTGTTCGGTCGAGAATGGGCTCTCGTTCGATCAGATCTTCAAACGACCTTTTAACGAAATCAATACAGTGGCACCTCGTTCGAACCTCGTTCGATCTCCATTTCGAACGACCATGGACTTTTGTTCGAACCAATCTTTCTCGTTCGAATGAAACAGAATCTCGTTCGAACGACCTTAAATTCATTCGAACTACACTTTTCCCAAATATTCTAATTTTTACCCTCTGTATGAGCCGTTTCCAGTGTGGGCAGACTGTTAAATAGAAAAGATAACTCTTCCCTAGGCCCCCGCCGACGTCTCCGGACTCCCTAACGTTGCCGTCAGCCGCCACGTCCCGGTTCAGGAATTTTAACGGCGTTGGATGAACCTCGAAGTGCTATTCGCGATCCTTGTTTGCCTCGCCATCGTGCGTGTGGATGCATGGCTCGTGGGGGATGCTTGATCTCACGGATATGGAACCTTTTTCGGGCATGTTGCCTTCAAGAGCTATGTGCCTTGGGCTCAAGTTGGTTTCTTGTGTTGCATACAAGTAATGAAGGAATTAACTCGTGTTATTGTCCCTTTTTCTCCTAATGCTTCTTAAGCAGCAAACTTCCACAATTACCGTCAATACTCCAAGAACAGTCAATTACCATCCAATTCCCAAGAGTTTCCATATCACTACAATTTACACGGGAAAAACAATAAAATATTAGGTACGGGTATTACAAGAATGGTTGGGTTCTGCTTTGCTGGCCATCATGTGGACTTTATTAAAAGAGCGGAATGAGATATTTTTATGGTTTTGTAGAGTTTTTTCCGTGGAGATTGAAGTTTCTTTTGTTGATTACTTCATATATTTAGCTTCGGAGGGAGTTATCCCTACACGTTAATTATTATGTTGATTTTTTCGGTTCTCTTGTTTTGAGGATATAGTTAGCTTTTGTTTGTGAAAATTAATGGTCATTTTTGTGTCATGTATATCCCACTCCCTCTGGTGGTATATGTTAACATGCTTTTAACTTGTAAGAAAATACAAAAAATGCAAATGTTTATGAAGGCACGATGTGATGGCTCTTATGTGAACATTTTTTTAGAGAGGATGACATGTAGTTGAGGATAAATTTTCTGGAAAGAGATGTGGGGAAAAAGTCGTTTTGATCACCATTATGAGCTTCATCGTCAAAAGTATTTGCTCATGTGGGTCTGTCTGGTATTCAGGAGAATTGAGCTGCTAAAACTACGTAAGAAGGTCGATTATTAGAGTTTTTGCGGCTTCTATTTTCCTTTTGTGGGTAAAGTTTTGTTTGTTGTCTTTGAGGCTGAATATTTGGGGTAAAGGGGTTTTGCAAGGTTTTTACCTTATCCTGCTTTTGTTTAGGTGATCTTCTAGCACCCCTCTTTTGGACGTGTTCTTTTTCTTTAGAACTTAAAAGTATTTGTTTCCAATCAAAAAGAAAAAGAAATGGTGCTGGCAACTTCATGTCTCGTTAACTAACTCAAATGTTCCCCCCCAATGTATCTCCCGGCAAGCTCTAATATTCATTGACAATTGCAATGGTATCATGTCCTACATATGTTTTGGATAAATTACTTTTACCCCATCTCAGGCAAGGCAAGGCTTACTTACCGTTCTAGTAGTTTAAAAAATTACACTTACCTCCAATGTTCTCAAGGGCGCAAGGCGGCCTAGGCGTTTTCTAATTTTTCACCTCCAATGTATCTCGCGGACGCATATATGCATTTTTCTGTAATTTAATATAGCTAAGCGTAATTCTTTTAGACAAATAAATAATTTTTTTTATGCTTGCATATTGCTCCAACTCTGCATCCATCTTCAAAATAAAAAGAGACAATAAAAAAATATTAGAAAAATTGATTAATTTAGAAAGTAGCAAATTTGATGAAAAAGTAACTTGCATAACCGTATGTAGTTAAATTGTTCATGATAGCCTCCTTTATCTTCTTATAAGAATCTGGTTGTAGAATAAATTGTTTTTTTTAGCATAATAATAAATAATACACCCGAATTGAATTGAATTTGTCCAATGATCAGTAATTTAAACTAAACAATGATAACAATAGAAAGTGCCTGAACAAATATAATCCACGTGCTGAAAACCAAGACATGCAAACCCATTTAAACTTGAACACACAAACACCCCATACCCACTTCTCCTAGTTCACACAACCGTCTCACTCCCAAATAAAACCCATCAACCACATACGCAAATCTCTCTCTCTCTCTCTCTCTGAGTTACCCACTCGCAGCTTGCACCCTGATCTCCTTACACCCTTAGTTGTCAAAATCTTACGATTCGATTCGATTCACATACTAATCGATACAAATCGGGAATAGAATAAGAGGGGTTCCAAAAATCAGGCTGAATCGGTCGATTCGGGGGCTGAATCATGAATCGCACCGATTCACGATTCAAGTGCGATTCATGTTTCTCGGAGGATGTTAGGTATTTTCAACCAACTTAAAGCTCGTGCTCATTTTTTGTTTCTTTTAAAATAATCCTAAAAATGTTTATTATTAAAATAATAATAAGAAGTTACTACAAACTTAAGTTACCCTTTGCGAAAGAGAGAGTGACTTAAACACATACTAGAACGAACCCTAAACTGCGATCACTTTTCTTTTTCCCTTCTAACCTGGTCGAAGCTGGGATTTCCTCTATTTCATGTTGCGATCACTTTTTTCTTCTCTTCTAACCTGTTTGAAGCTCATCGAGGGAGGGAGGTAGGTTTGCGTTCGATTGAAGCTAACAAATCTTATGCAAGGATTTTATAAGTTATATTATAGGTATTTGTTATAGTGTTATGTTTAATTTTTATTTGTATTATTATATTGTATAATATATTGTTGTATTTAAACTTGGACATTGTAGATGGTGATATAGTTAAAATTTGGTCATAATTTGGGCATGGAAGTTCATTTTGTTAGTTATATTTTAATGAAATTATGTCTTATAATTGGTTTTAGGTCATAATATATTTTATTACATATTCTTGATGTGTTCTCTTTGCATTTATATATTATTTCCTACATATTTTACGTTTATACCGATTCTTACTATTTTATTCACGATTCGATTCATGATTTACGATTCACGATTCATAGGGTTTCCGATTCATGATTCGATTCACGATTTGACAACTATGATTACACCCTGCAAACCCACAACCCAATACACATATAGAACATCTCACCACCACACGCCACGCCACAAACTGCAGAACATCACAGTCTAACAACCAACTAACATACAAACTATACTCACATGTCACACACACAATAGTATCTGGAAATTGGTTTGAGATAAATATTAGTATTTTTTTTCCCAAACATACTCAATATAACATTTACTCATGCAGTATTATTCAAACTACTTCTTTAAACACACAGAAGTGTGTTTTGTAGAAGGCTAAACAAAAGTGAGTGTTAGTTTTATATCAGTTAGGTGGAGTATCAAATCAGGCTATGCCAACACATTGATATTAATGTACAAACTGATATTAAAACATTAATACCTTTTGGTGAGACGGCAAACACCACCAAGTGCTAAGGTTGGATTTTAGAATACTGCTTACCTCCCCTACAAGAGGTTGCTGTCCATATCCATTAATAGAATGGCTTTTTTACCCTTTTTTCGTGGTTGATATTTTAGTTACAACTGTCATGAAACAGAAAACATAATTATTTATAATTTTAGAAGTTTTTAAGGCACTGCAAAAATTATGCTGGGACAACATGAGTGCAAAATTTTAATCACAATGTACAGTTATTTTTCAAAATTTTAGATAGCTTCTAAATTTAAAATAAAAGTTAGTGGAGTGCATTATTTACTTAATTTAAATTTTTATTTGCTATAAAAATATTTTTGTTTAAGGATTATATGTGGATAGCACTATAAGTTCAAGTAAATATAGTAAAGTTTAACTTGGGTAGTGCCGTAGGCATGAGTAATTTATCATAAATATGGATTGGAATCGTTGGATATTATCAACGGGATAATTCGTTGTTCAAATGGACTTTGATTGTGCCGTAGATACTAATTTGGTTAAGGTAATAATCAAGTAATTTATTGTGTGCACGAGCAATCTGCCACTCAGACAAATTTAGCTAGTGTCATAAATATGAATAGTATTGTAGACACAACGATATGTTAGGTATCTATATTGTACAACCTGTAACCATCAGGTCTCGATATCCTCTCCCTCCATCAGGTATATGAGGGGCCACCACATACCCCCCAAAAAAGAATGCATCGCATGTACCGTTATTAAGAATAATTCTCTTTCTCTAGGGAGAGAGAGAGAGAGAGAGAGAGGTTCTCATACATCCATGTGAGGTCCCCTCCATGCGGACCATTTTTTTTGGGCTGAATTTTTTTATGGTATTTAAAATTTTTGGGATCCATAAAAAAATCACCTCAAATTGATTTTTTTTGCTATTTTTAAAAAATGGGTCAAAAACTGACATAGATTGGCCAATTTTTTTAAAATAGCAAAAAAAATCATTTTGAGCTGATTTTTTAATGGCTCCCTGAAATGTTTAAGTACCATAAAAAAAATCAGCCATAAAAGATTTTTTTACTATTTTAAAAAAATGATTTGTACCCGGAATGGGGGGGGGGGGTATGTTTGAGAACCCCTCTCTCTCTCTCTCTCTCTCTATATATATATATATATATATATATATATATATATATTTGTGAATTTGGTGGAAGAACAATGAAACTCGGAGAATTTTATGACTGTATAGTCACGGATTATTTATAGTTAAAGGTACCCAGTAATTAATGTAGTCATGTAATAAACTTTTTTTCAACTTGATATCAAATTAGGATATATACATTAAGTTTAAGATACTAATTCATCCCAAGTGCCTAACATCCAGAAGTTGAACTTAGTATTATTAACCAAATTACTTATAATCATATTTCCTTACAAGGCTAGAGAGATGCCAATTTGGAAGAAGAAAGTTGCCTATAATGGCATAGTTAAAAAAGAGAATTAGTTTACTAACAGCTGTGAAAAGAGAATAGTTGACTAAGGGTAAACTTTTGATTTTCATGAATTATTTTTAGGCAAGGGTGAATAAATATTAAAACGTTTCTTCTTGGGGAGGTTAGTGTAAATATTTAACTAACAAAGGACTTATTATACCTGTAATTTACCCTATATATGAAATAATGAAAGTACATGCACATATGCCAATAAGATAACACCTGGAATTTACTTTGCTGTTTTTTATTTTGTTACCATGGATGCCACCGTGCTAAAAAATTGACTCAATTCTTTCTATTTAGTATCATGTATGGGGCCTTTTGACTAGTATCTTATCAAATTGATCCTTGAATAACACTATTTGGGAGTTAAGGTGCAACTCCAATTGCTTGCATGCTTTATTGAAGTTTGCTTGACTGTTGTCTAACTCCTTGCTGCTAAGAATTTATGTACTAAAGGTTATAATTAGCAATTCTGCAAGTTCTTATTTACATCAATATAATTTCTTGTCTTTAGATGACAGATGGGGCATGCTACATCATGTTTAAAGGTTTTAGAAGTCCATTAATCTTATATAAGAAAAATGTGGATGTTGCGATCATTGATAAAGGTATGTCCACTTTTCTTTCTTTCATTCATAAAAAAAGTAGAACTCCTCTTTACGTTAAACATAGAATGACTTCCTTTGTTTATCTTGATTTTGTGATTGAATAAACAAATGAAAAATTAGCATAAAATGAACTTCGTTGTTTATCTTGAATTTATGAGTGAATGGACATATGTATAGAAAGTGAAGATTTATTGAAGAATTGACAAGTCAATTCACTGGTACATGTGGTGCAGTATGCGTTTATTGATTCAAGGCGTCAACCTAGAAATGTGTTACTTCTTGTTTCTTCTCGTAATAATTTTTATTATACCAGACATCCATGATTTTGATTGAAGCCCTACTAGATGCGAAGCATAATGTACTATATTCCATAGCTAGCCACCACATAGAGGATGTGCATGGTATCAAATTAGTGAAAAAGATTTAAAAGGTTTTCATTTGATTTCTACATCACATATGATACCTTCCTGTTTTGGCTAATGTAAAAACGATCCTCCTACCTGTTTTCACAAAGAAAAAAAAAATCATATCTAAAAGATTTTCCAAAACAGTCCACAATGTGCCTCACAATGTGCCTCTAGCAAGGACCACTTGTAGGAAAATCACATTTTTCAAACCGATATTGTGGTGGTGATGGTGATCGTGGGGGTTGGTGATGGAGTTAGGTTGGGGTTTAAAAATAATATTGGTGTAAAATAAATATTTGATAATGCTTTTTAGGGGTAAATAAAATTTAGATAAATATTGTGGGTTTGACTATTATTTTTAAAAAGCAGTATACACTTTAGGGTGCTATTAGTGAAAAATGCATTGACTTTTTGTGTGGTGTTTGGAAGAAATAATTGTAGTGCCTTTAACATCACCTTGAAAAATATGGTCCAAAGGATTATGGAACTTTATTTTGGTAATCTGCATACTCTTCTTTGTTTGGGAATTGAAGAGGTTTTTGGTTGTAGACATGGATCTAATTAAGATGGGTTTTCCCTGTTCTTAAAAACCGTTTTAGGTTAATGTGTGTTGGCATGGAAGGCTAGTGCAAATTAAGATGTAGAAATACGAGACTTGACATGAATCGACACAAAATTATTTGTTAATGGGTGGACTTTATTGTGCTCTGCTCATTCCGTGCCCAGTTGACAAGGCCCGCTTATTAATGAATCAATTTAGTGCCAATCTGCTTCCACCTGATAAGGCCAGCCAGACCCGACATTTATCAGGTGACTCATGTCGTGTGACTTGATAAAGCTTGCTAAAACCGAACAAGAAGTGCTAAGACGCATTAGCGTGTCAAACCTAAACAACTCGTTTACTTAATGAGTGATATCGGGTTGTGTAACCCGATAAAGAAAATAATTGGTTCTAAGACCCGACACAACTCTAACTGTCCTGTTGAGATGTTTAGTGGAAATAGTCATCTTAGATTAGGTTCTGATATTTTTTTTACCTATGTATATAAAGATTCAAGCTATAGTACAGACGCCCGCTTAATAGAATATGCATGTTGACACTTATCATGCTATAAATACATCCACTTTTCCATGTCAAACCAGCTGTAAGCATAATTGACAGCGACCATATGTTTCATAATCGGTGCATCGAATCATCAAGAAGCATCTGACGGGTCAAATTTCACCATCCTATCACATTTATCAAACATTCCTTTTCCCCCTTTTGGCTCGCTCTTATCTCACTCTATATCTACTTCACTTTCTCTCTGCTTCCTCTCTATTCCCCCTTCTCTGTATCTATGTATTTCCATTTTCCCTCTTTAAGTCAGCAAATGCCTAGTTTTTCTTTTGTCATAAGCAAATGGCAAATTTTAGTATCTTTATTGATTGAGAATTAGATAGACAATGATATAATATATATACATAGAGACAAGGTTCTAAAAGGCGTGAGGCGTGGTCGAGGCGTAGAGGTTAAGCCTCAAGCCTTAGGAGCCTAGGCATATAAAGGCGTTTTTCCTTTTTTATTATTTTAATTATTCTAAGGCTAATAATATAATAAAATAATACGTACCTTGAATTTAGAAAATATATTCGTATGTTTGGTAGCCATCTTTCTCATATGCATGCTCCATAATCAATATATAAAATGTATTTATCAATATTGAATAAGCAATATACAAAATGTATTTTTCATAATTCAATACTCAATTTCAATAATCATTCAACAATCGATAATCAATAATAAATACAAAATGATTCAATATAAGAAATGTATTTTTCACCTTTCAACTTTCAAATGAAAATATAGACTTTTGGTCGGAAGTTGGTTGGCAATGTTATGTTTTTTTTTGGACGAGAGGCTGAGAGGTTTGGGATACCATTTGTCTTTTGATTGTTTTGAACGAGATATTGGTCCGGTTTTTTAAAATAAATCTTTAAAAGGTGATATCATTTCACTAAAGCGTTTTTGTTTAAAAAAAAAGTGCGCCTTATGCCTTTTATCAAGAATATGGTGTAAAAAGCTTAAGGCGGGCGTTTCTCCCAAGCCTCAAGCCTAGGCGGAGCCTAAACGCGCCTTTTAAAGCACTGCATAGAGAGCAGGGGTGACGAAGTGTCGTAACTCCGTTTCGAATTTAAATAGGAGTAGAGAATGTGAAAGAGAGGTGTTGTATATTGGATGAGATTTATTGATTGGGTGAGTGATGGGGCAGTAGAATTTGGAAGGAGATTCATGGTACATTAAGTTTTAAAAATTATGGTATTGGATTCAGTATATTGCTTTGTAATTTTCATCTTGTTCTTCTGCACTGTTTGGAGATGTTGGAGTGCCATTTATATGCAAGGAATGAAATGTTTTGAAAAGAAAAGAAAGGACATGCATAAAACATTGCAAAATATCTTGTTAGCTAATGATAATGTTGTGGGTAGTCCTTGGTGCAATTATAATGTTGCTTCATTGTGACCTTACGTCACGGGGTTGAGTTGCGGAAACCTCTCCAAGCACATGGTAAAGCAGGGACGCTGTGTACATATATTCCTCCCTGAGCCCGAAGTGGCAGGAGTCTTGACACGTCGTGCACTGGGATGCCCTTGTTCAAGGTTACTAATGTTTCCGTTGGAGAATAAACCCTATTTACGATTATGGCAAAACGAATAGCAACCAATAATTTATTGCAAGTAGTCTATGGAGTGGAAGGTGGGTGGAATGGTGTAGTCTGGACTCGTGCAGTGCTTTAGGGGGAGTGATTATTTTTTGGGATTCTAGAGTGGTGGAGAAGATCAACATCCTTCAGGGATGCCATTTTATTTCATGCTTGTTCAAGGGTGTAGATGATGGATTTTTGTGGTGCTTCTCGGGATTTCTATGGGCCCATGGAGGGCGGAGGTTGGTGGGAACTGTGGGAGGAGTTAGCGGGGGTGCGAGGGGCTTGGGGGTTGCCTTGGTGTGTAGGTGGGGACTTCGTTCGTTTCCTGTTAGAACGAAATGGAGCAATGAGGCTCTTGAGAGTGATGAGGGATTTTTGAGAGTTCATCAATGACATGGAGTTAGTGGATTTACCTCTTGAAGGGAGCCCGTTCACCTTGGCGTGTAATAAGGAGGTCCCTTCTATGTCTAGATTAGAGTGTTTTTTGGTATCACATGAGTGGGAGGAGAAGTTTCCGGAGATTATCCAGGCCTCTGCTTACCTAGGGTTACTTCGGATCACATCCTAATTTTATTAAAGTGTGGATGGGTTTTGAAGGGTCGTACTCCATTCAGATTTGAGAATATGTGGCTGAAGGAGGATGGTTTTGAGGAGAGGGTGATGAATTGGTGGCAGGGTTGCAGGTTCTGTTTTAGCGAAAAAACTCAACTTGCTAAAGGAGGATCTCAAGAAATGGAATAAGGAGTGTTTTGGTGATGTTAGATGGTGCATCTATAGGGGATTAGAGGAAATCAAGAAGTTGGATGAGAAAGGAGGGTTGGGTGCATTGTCGAGGGAGGAATGGGTGCGGATAGAGGAGGTGAAAAGTGAGGTTCAAATAAAAAAGTTAGAATAGGAAATCAGTTGGAGACAGAAATCTTGTGCGTTATGGCTAAGAGAAGGAGATACGAATACCGGGTGGCTAACTCGCGTCGTAGATTTAATCATATTGGGAAGATGGTGGATGTCGGCTCGGAGTTTACCTAGGAGAGCGATATTAGGAGAGTGATTGGCCAATACTATGAGACTCTATTTACGGAAGAGGAGTGGAGGCCCATATTGTATGGGATGGAGTTTAACGTTGTTTCAGGAGAGGACACAGTTATTGTAGAGACCGTTCGAGCCCTTCGATCCATGAGTGGTGATAAAGCTCCGGGTCAGATGGTTTCACGATGGTGTTTTTCTAGGCATGCTGGGAGTGGTGAAATTAGATGTTATGGCGCTCTCCAGCGAGTTCCATAGTCATAGTTGGTTCGAGAGGAGTCTTAATGCCTCATTTATTACTCTTGTACCAAAGAAAATGGGTGCAGTGGATGTTCGGGACTTTAGGCCTATCAGTCTACCGAGAAGCGTTTATAAAATTCTTGCTAAAGTGTTGTTGCTTAGGCTCCGAAAGGTGATTGATTCTATTATGTAGGAGTCACATAATGCATTTGTGAGGGGTAGACAAATTTTTGATGCTGTTTGTGTGGCGAACGAGTGTGGAGGTTAAGTTGAGGAGTGGGCTTCATGGTTTGATTTGCAAATTAGATATTGAAAAGGCTTACGGTCATGTCAATTGGGACTTCTTATTGTACATCTTGAAAATGATGGGGAGACATGGGTGAGATGGATTCAAATTTGTATCTCTACTGTGCGCTTCCCGGTTTTGGTGAATGGTATGTCGGTGGGCTTCTTTCCGAGCACGAGGGATCTACGACAGGGCGATCCTTTGTCCCCATTCTTGTTCATCTTGGTTATGGAGGTGCTGAGTAGGCTTATGTCCCAAGTTGTGGGGGCCGAGCTTCTTAGTGGTTTTTCTATAGGGGATAATAACAACTCTTTAGAGATGGCATCTCACTTGTTATTTGCGGATGACACCATTATTTTTTGTGGAGCAGCGGAGGAGCAGGTGCGACGTTTGAGTCTCTTGTTGATGTGTTTTGAGGTTGTATCAGGCCTACATATTAATGTTGGCAAGTGAGAGATGACTCCAATAGGTGAGGTTCACGGTTGTGTTCATTTAGCGACTGTGTTGGGGTGTAAAGTGGGTTCACTTCCAACTACCTACTTGGGGTTGCCCTTGGGTGCATCATATAAGTCCAAAGCTATCTGGGATCCGATTGTGGAGAGATTTCAATGGAGACTTGTAGGGTGGAAGAGAGGGTATATGTCAAAGGGAGGCTGCTTAACATTGATTAAGAGTACTTTATCGAATCTCCCTTCCTGTTTCCGTTCGAAAAAGGCCCGAAAAGATTATGAGGGACTTTCTTTCGAAAGGTAATGATGAGAATTTCAAATATTGTTTGGTAAATCGGGAAGTGGTTTGCAAACCGGTGTGGGAAGGAGGAGCAGGTGTCAGGAGCTTGGCGAACTTCAACAAGGCGTTGTTGGGTAAATGATTATGGAGATTTCCATTAGAGGAGGCTCTTTTGTGGAGGCACGTGGTGGCTGCAAGGTTTGACATTGGTATATATGGTTGGACCACGGGTACTATTCACTCTTCGCATGGAGTGGGACGGAGTGAGTTAGATATTCTTCTTTCTGAGTGTTTGGCTTTGTAGAAGGGAGGAGGGACAGGCATATGGCAAGCTATGGCAAGCTGGTGTTGGCTTTGTAGAAGTGAGGAAGAGACGGTGGATCACTTATTGTTACATTGTGGGGATGCTGGACGCGTGGAGGAGTGGGGCGGTGGGGAAGCACACACGGGGCTTGTGGGATGTCTCTCTGTTGTGTATTTTTTGGACGTTGTGGAGGAAAGGAACCGAAGGTGTTTTGAAGGCATTGAGACAGATCCAACAAGTCTTCGTTATATAATGCTAAATTCTATGTACTCATGGTTCAAAGTGGAGCTCCCACGATCTATAGTGTCTTCTGTAAATTCTATGTACTCATGCTAAATTATATAATGCTAATTACTATGCTTTGGTGCCTTTTATTCTGGGTGCTTTGTGCTGCTGCTGTTGCCTTTTCACCTTGTGCTTTGCTAGTGTAATTGTTGCTGAAATGGACTGTAGTCTACTGAAATTTGACTGGTATTAGTTGCTGCATTTGAGTGTAAGTTGTTGCTGCATTTGAATCAAGGTTCTAAAAAACGCGGGGCGTGATCGAGGCGTGGAGGCCAAGCCTTAAGCCTTAGAAGCCTAGGCGGGCCTTAGCGTAAAAAGGCGTGAAAAGGCGTTTAGGCCTTTTTAATATATTTTAATATTTTTTAACCATAACAAGGCTATTAAAATACTAAAATTGTACATATCATAAAAATATGTCTGAATATTTGCAAATAAAAATACTATTTGATTATTTTGGATGAGATAATGGTCCGGTTTGCAAAAAAATCTTTAAAAGGCGATATCGTTTCACTAAATCATTGTTGTTTTTAGAGAAAAAGTACGCCTTAAGGGTTTTACCAAGCATAAGGCGTCAAAATCTTAAGGCGGGGCGTTTCTCCCAAGCCTCAAGCCTAGGCGGAGCCTAGGCGGGTTTTTTAGAACAGTGATTTGAATACATGAGTGATTAACCATTGGCACCTGGGCTTGTCTTATGCCTTAGTTTACTAGGAAGTTATTTTTCAATCTTGGATTCTGCATTGAAATATGCGTAGTTAATTTTGACATGCCACATTTTGGACACAATGGGAACCTGACTATACACAACTATAAATGGGTCAGGTGTGGGTTGAGTCTGATTTGACACGCCACAAACCTGACAACACATTGTGAGGCTTAGTATGATATGTTAAACGCAAGACGCTGCTATATTTGTAGAAAATGCTTTGGATGGATCTAATTTATAAAAATCGGATGTCAGATATCATTATGAAAATTTATTATCATTTTATATTTAGCATCCATCTTGGACATTTTCTTAGTTTATCTCCAAAATGAAATACACCTAATAAAAAAGCTGGTTCGGCTAGTTCTAAATTGTTATAGGTCCTACAACTTCTAAATTGAGCATTCGTCAGCATCATATGCAATGCTTGTGTCTCTATTTGTGTTTTTATGATCATTTTTTACGTTTAAATTCCCCCTTAATAAATTGATTCTGACAATATACCAGCATCAAGTCAGAGAATCCTTTACATACCATTGACCATTTCATGGTTACATTAGCATGAAAAACTTCCCTGCAAAATGTTAATACCTGCAGCTTTAAAACATGATTTGTGCCTTGTGTGAGATCTTCTAATTTTTAAAATTACAGTGGCTATGGAATATGTGCACTTCCCTATGTTGACTTTCCCATCTCATCATCTGGCCTTCAGTTCTTATATCGTATAATTCTGGGTGCTGCAATTAATTGCTGTTTCTTTGGTCCAACCTATCATCTTTATCTCTTCATTGATTTTGAGTTGCCTTTTTTTATTTTTTTTTATTCTGCTCTCTTATTTTTAATCAGAAACTATGTAGTTGTATGAAATCTAAACAAAGGAAAGCATAATAAAATTTACTCTATTAGCACGTGACATTGAAATTTCTAGTGTTTTTTTAAAAGAAATATATCACAGAGTCAAGTCTCCTAGTTTTATACTTGTATTCTCATATCTGCAGCCATCAAGGAGTTAAATGTGCAACACAATGAGAAGCCCAGCTTGGTAAATAAATTGCAAAGCACTTGGGTGAAGCCAATTGAGGTCATTAAAGAACCATATCTTTGTTCTTCGGTGCGGAACTCACTTCTTTACTTCCCAGGTACATGTTCGAGTCATGATTTGTGTATTTTACTTTTACGTTACTGCGAGAGTCATTTTGTGCTACTCGTTTATTTTCTATTTTTTCCTGTCAATTTCTGTAGCCTTTTGTTTTCCTCTCTTTTGTAATGGTAGGCAATGCTTCATTAATGTTAACAAAGGGAAAATGATTTCATGAATTTCCAGGCTTTAATAACAAGCCTTCCATTATATTTTGGGGAAAATAAAGTCTTTCTAGAATTATTTAGATATGTTCATCATATTAACTCAACTCGACAAAACCTTTTCCCAATTATTTTGGATTGGCTATGTGAATCCTATTTTTCCGTTCCGTTTTGTTCAGCGCAATATCTTTTGTTAAACCACATGAAATCATGTTTTTTACAACAACCCACCAACTCAATTTAGGCCTACCTCTACCCCTAGCGTTACCATTAGTATTAATTAAATCACTCTTCCTTATGGGAGCAATTATTGGTATATATTTGACGTGTTTAAACCATCTAGGTAGATTTTTTCTCAATCTCTATAGGAGCTATTTTTTTGTTTCATGAGTATGTTCAATTCTTATTTTATGCTTTGAGTTTATCACACATCCATCTTAACATTTGCATCTCTTCCACACTCTCTCATATGACGCTCTTGGTACCTATATCAATAATGGTGTACGATGGTAGTGTGATGTAAGGAAGGGGATTTGTGGTTTTTAGTTGATTTAGGCGTTACCCATTTATATAGAGCCAAAATACAATAAAACACAACAAGGAATGAGAAATATGAAGAGAAGAAGGTGAGACTGACCGTGAATAAAGGTTTAGGAACTTCCTTTAGAGTTTCAAGGGCAAAAGTTTGTTTGAAGGAGAAGATAAGACTGAGTATAGTATAGTAACGACTCAAGTTGGCTAGGGTTTATCGATGACGTGGTTCAAAGTCTCGACCGAGTTGACTCGGTATCGCAGGATGCCGATACGATTCCGATATACAAGTTGATACTTTTGCAAAATCGGGGTTCCTAGTTATCTCATCATAATAGTGGCCAATATTTCCTAGTCACAGATATATCGCTCTATAGCTGCCAAAATTGCTTAGTAAATAAATAAATGGAAGAAGAAGCCAAAATGAGAAGGCATGAAGAAGATTTGATTATTGATTCTTACCGTTTGTATCTATTGTTTGTGACAGATGGTTTGCCAGTGGCTGCCTTTAGCTAGATGGTGAAGAGATGACATCTGGAACATTCCAATTATTTTAAGTTTTTTGACGCATGTGAGCTGGAACATTTCTTCTCTCTTTTTACTTTACTAATCAATTCTTCTCTTTGTGGGTTTAACTAGGGTTTGCGTTTTACCTTTCTTTTTTCTTTTTCTTTTTTTACCTCCGTGTGTGTGTGTGTGTGTGTTTAGTTATTAAAGGGATACAACCGAGTAGGAGATATTTTGTCTCTTACATTTATGTTTAAAAGTTCATTTTTTTTACAAAATAAAACTTATTATTTTGTACAAAATAATTTAAAGTTACCTATTTTACATTTGTTGTACATTTTTTTAATTAAAAAAATGATACTTAAAATTTAGTAATTACGATTTTCTTTATAATATATATTGTACATTTTCAATTTGCTGTACATTTCTAATAAATTGGTACTATTGTTTAAAAGAGTTGTACATTTTGATAAATTAATAATATTTCTTTTAATAAAAAATTGTAGCATTCCATAAAAACTTAATATTTCTTAGTGATTTTGTAAAATATAATTAAAAGTTAACTCTTTATATTAGTTGTAAATTTTTCATATGAATAAAAAATTATATCTTAAAAATTAATAAAATGACTTTCTTAAAACTTTGTTGTACATTGTGGTTTGCAATGTTTTAAAAAGCGCGCTATTGCGAACGCAATAGCGCGTTATTGCTTTTTGCTGGCCAAAAACGCAACGTTGCGGTCAATGTATTACGGGATGCTCAAAAAGCGTGCGCTATTTGGCGCTATTGTGCGCTATTTTGCGCTATTGTACGCTATTTTGCGCTATTTGGCGCAACAGCAACGCTATCCATGTTTTTATAGAAATCTCATTTTAGTTAAGGAGGGAGAAAAAGTGTTACCTTATTTCACGTGCGGACTTTGTTTGGGTGAGGTATTCTTTGTTCCAAACCCTCAATTTACTTATTTACGAAGGTCTCCATGATGTTCTTTGCTTATTTTAAAAAGTTTAGCTTAAAAGGTTACTTTTATTTAATATTTTTTATTCCAAACTATCGGTTTACTTAAACGTTTGCTTATTTTACATTTTTCAGTAAATAATGTTTTTTATTTTATAATTTCCAGTTTTAAATGTTACTAATTTTTCAAATCTCAGTTCAAAATGTTTTATTTTTAATAATTGTCAGTTTAAAATGCTACATGTGTCATAAATATCTGATTAAATTGTTATTTATTTTATAATTTTCAGCTTCAAATGTTACTTATTTCTCAGATTTCTGTTTAAAATGTTATTATTATTATTATTTTATATTTTTCAATTTAAAATACTACTTGTTTTATAAATTTCTGTTTAAAATGTTATTATATTATAATTTAAAGTTTAAACTTTTACATATTTTACAAATTTCATATTAAAATTTTAGTTATTTTATTTTTTTTAGCTTTGAATGTCACTTATTTTCAGAATTCTGTTTAAAATGTTGTTGTTATTATTATTATTATTATTATTATTTTTAATTGTCAATTTAAAAAGTAACTTTAAAAAAATAAATTTCAAATATAACTTTTTTTTACCAATTTCAGTTTAAAATGTTACTTTCTTACAAATTTCATTTTAAAATGTTATTTATTTTTTATTTATATTTTATTTATAAGTTTTTTAATTAAAAAGCGGTAATGCATGAATTGCTCGACCGCGATTTAAAACATTGGTGGTTTGTTCTACACTTGTAATAGATTAGTACTATTTCTTAATAATTTCTTAGAAATTTGTTTTACTTATTTTAATAAATTAGTATTTATTTTTTAAAAAATGACTACTATTTCTTAAAAAAATATTATTAATTGTAATAATTTGTATTTAACTTGTAATCCACTTTTTTTTTCAACCCAGAGGTATTTGTTTTAATTTAGTAAATCTTGTTGTTTGTTCAAATGTGATGTCAAGCTTTTAAAGATTTCATTGTGATAATGTTATGTTCTGTACATGACACATGTACCTTTTATGAGGCAAATTTTGCCCCATAGTACTTCTCAAATGATATTGTGTTTTCCAATGGTTTCTTTATGAGCCAGATTCGCCAGAATGTTTTAATAAAAATAAAATTAAAGTTTTTATATAATTAATAATATTAAATATTTTGTAATTAAAAAAATGTATAATTTGAAATTAATATTTTTTGTAACTAAAAATTATAATTTTTTTCGACTTTTCTTTAGTTATGAAATAAAGTTCAAGTATTTTCCTAGAATAAAAAAATAAATAAAAAATCTTATGTTCAATTTGTAAATTTTGTTTTTTATTTATATATGTTACTTAGACATTAAAAAGAAGATATATATATATATATGTATATGTGTGTGTGTGTGTGTGTGTATGTGTATATATACATAGATAGTATCTAAAACGAACCTTAAAGAAAGGACCAAAAAAACGGATCAATTATTTAAATTACTGGAAAAATGAATTTCCCAACCAAACTCAGTGGAGATGATCTTCACAATAATAATTTCATCAAAAATCATCCGGAAAGTGGGTGAGATGATCATTAAAAATTTCAACGGCTGAACATGCACATGTATATCAATTTTACATTTTATCCACTTTTTGGATGAATTTTTTGATAAAATTATTTACAGATGATCTCCTTATTTTGAAGATCATCTCCCCCAAGTTTGGTTGGGAAATTCAATTATTTGAAATTTTAAATAATTGGTCCATTTTTTTGGTCCTTCGTTAAAGCCCGCTTCAGATTCTACCTATATATATGTGTGTGTGTGTGTGTGTGTGTGTATATATATATATATATATATATATATTACTTAGTTATATATACTTAATTGGTCTTTTAAATTTTTATTTGTATTTCAAAGACTTCCTTTTATATTACGATATGTCACAGTATTAAGTTATATAATATAGAAGTTAGCTCTTAATTTATGTACTCTTCGTAATTCGTATAACAACTCTAAGGTATTGCTTTTAGATTTTTTAAATAAAGTTGAAATTATGTTAAGTGTTATTACTAGAACTAAAGTCTAAACTATATGGAATACTGTAGCCAATAAGTGCGACGCGCGTCAGTATAATGTTATTATGCATACTAAATGAATGTTTTATACTAGTATGATTCATCCATAGTATTATTGTTATATTTCTAAAGTTTTCAATATATTTTTAAATTTTTTTTTGGTTTCTCTAAATAGCGTTTATTTGTGTATCGCCCGATACCGAGTTGAAAATTCGGCGGCGAGTCATAAACCAAAACCGCGGCTTCGAACCATGATTGATGATTAAGTTTACAAGGTTGGTTTCTATTTATTGGATAGGGAGCGTGTGAGCTAAGTTTTAGTTGGTCAATCATGCTAGGGGGACAGGATGTCAAGCGTGAACAAGAAATGACAACCAATAACTAAAAATCAGATTGTAACTAAATTTACGCTTTTCAACACGCAATCAACATTTCTTAACAATTAGTAGCTCTAGGAATTTTATTCCGGATGGGGCACAAACCATTGAGGGGTTACCGCCCCAAAAATTATTTTTAGTGTTATTTTTACTTTTTTACAAATATTTAATTGATAATTTGTATTTTTAGACACTCGAATAAAAAACATCGAATACAATAGCACAAGTTCAATGCTCCAACTTGTATTAATAAACAATATATAGCGAACCCAACAATAACAATTCATTGCTGCAAAAAAAAAATAATGTCTAAAATTTATTATTATTCTAACTCACCAAACATTAAAGCATAAAAAAATATACAAATTGCAAGTTTAAATAAAATGTAAGACATAATAAAAATACCTCAATAGCTCCTATCCAATCAAAGAAAAAATGTCCAAGGTAGAAATCCTCCACCACAACTTGCAAATCCCTAAAAACAAATAAACATTAAATCATAAACTAACCATATTTACCTAAAGGCTTAACCATTAAATCATAAAAATAAACTGTTTAAGCTACACTGAATCAAACATTAAATAAAAAAATAAACTGTTTAAACCTTAAATAAATTGTTTAAACCTTAAATCAAACAATGAATTAAACATTAAATAAAAAAACATTAAATGTGGACCTTAAATTAAACACTGAGAGTCTGAGAGGGAAGTAGAAGCAACGGTCTTCGAGGTGGAAGGAAGCAGGGGGGCGTTAGTGGCGGCGCCTCCACAATGGAGGGAGAGGTGGAATGGAATGGAAGGAAGCAAGGGGGTTGTCATTCACTTAGGGGCGGGGGAGTTTTTTTTTCCAGAAGAAAGAAAAGGGAGAAAGGGGCGGGAGATAAGGGAAAAGGGATAAGTGTGTTTAGGTTTGATTTTATAAGTTTATCTATTCACATTTTTTACCCTATTTCTTATTATTGCATATTTACCCAGATTTAAGTTGTAAATTTTTCCCCCTAAATTTCTCGGTGGGGCACTTGCCCCCCCCCCCCCCCCCCCCCCCCCCCCCTCCATACGAAATGGCTTCGCCACCGTCAACAATCACTCCACCTTTTAACTAAAAGACAGGGATAAGATAACCTTTTTAAAATGAAATATCAATTCCCTCGGCCTTTTTATTCGCCACTCTTTATTGGTGAGAGTATTAATGTGTCAACATTTTGTGTATGGGTCCCACGCTTTTGATTATAAACAAGAAATGATCGTTGTAGAACTTGAGATTGTCACTTTAGCAACACGCTCAAAGAACAATCAAAAGCAAATGTGGCAACTTTTGATTATTCAAATTTGATTAAACCATTGGAGATGCTCTTAGTGGTAATAAAAAACAAAGTCTATATAACTAAGTAATATATATATATATATACACACACACACACACACACACACACACACACACGTATATATAGGTAGAATCTAATGCGGACCTTAAAGAAAGGACCAAAAAAATGGAGAGGACAAATGAAAAATATAACGAGAGAGAGAGAGAAACGATATGAAAGTCCTCAAAATGATCCACAATATAAAGTACACAGGAATGACAATATCCCAACATGATTCCTGTATACAATCCCAATGATCTCAAAGTGATACAAGCCAAATCCGAAATCTCACAATACACACTAATCTGGAGAGCCTCAATATAACTAGACTGAATGTAAAAATAACAAACTAAGTGAAATAGGAACCCACATTGTCCCTGTAGCTGAAATATGGAATGATGTGGATGAGTGGTGAGTGCTAATTGGAACAAGGAGGCTAAGCGAGAGGTCTCGCCCTAGCACTTAAGGTCCACGCAAAAGAAATGGATAAAAACCCTAGCAAGTAATTTAACTACGCAACTCAAAGCAGTTATATGAGTATATGGTAAAATCACAGTTTATATATAATCCAAGTGAGCGGCCCATCCCATAAAACGCATCCACATAATGTAGTAGAATTATCTCAATTAATTATCCTCATTAATTAAACAACACGTAACCAAAATGCGCCCCTTCCTCTTGGCCATTAAAAAGCACGCCAAGTGAAACCGTCACATAGCCTGTAGCCACCCGTCTCATACTGTTGCCACTTGTTATTCGCATGGCCGAAAATTCTAACATGTTTGATACACAAACTGGTACGCCAAATCAAAACGCACACAATCCGTAGCTACTTGTCTCATGTTGCCGAACTCATCATATATCTCAGCATCGGGGTGTTCCTCCTCGACACTCACCCATTAATTCGCTTTTCACACGTTCATTTATCAATGACATTATGAACTTTGACACGTCTTTTATCACTTCGTGCTATAATCTCTATACCCTATTTACCCCACCCTTGGGTTTTAATCATTTAAAGCCTTTAATACGTTTTAGTCCGTTTCATAAGGAGCTAAGGGGATAGTAATACTACAAGTGATTTCTCATAAAATAAGGCACTAAAGTAAAATCATGTTGATTTTATCAAAGGTTTGAACCGTCACTCTTACTCGTCTCTAAACTCCGCGTGTGGGACGTCTCACCGAAGTGAAATCCAAACAAGGAATCCTCCCGATACACTTCCGTTTAGATAAGGTAGTTGTTAAGAGAAATTTATTTAGGCTTTGTTATGAGATAGCAAGGGAAGGATTTAAATGCCTACATGTGCAATCAATCTAACTTGTCCTACATCACTATCCAACATCCAAACCAACAACCAACAATTATCCCGTAATCCTTCTATCGTCTACATGATAAAAACATATATCAACAATAACAATATCTCAAGTAAGGGCTCATGTTGTGTTCTTGCATAAAAGAATCATGTAATTAACTTACAAGGGTGTATTTCATCATAAGAGGACACATTTATATATATCAAATGTCCAAAGTTATGAAAAATTTCTTCACATAATTTTTTACAACATGAATAAGGTCCTCGTAATCAATTTCATCAATTTGGGACATAAGTATCAAAAGTACTACCCTTAAAGCATAAGGTACAACCCTACTAAGCATGCGTAAATTCCGGAATTTATTAATTCTCAATTAAGTTTACATCATCCATTTTCTAATCCCAAGTTATCAATTTCTATAAATGGGGTCCAAGCCCTAGAATGCCATTTTCATGCTTTGGGGCCAATAGTTAATTTCCACAAATTAATAGGTCTCAATATTTTATTTTCAAGTATATGAGACTTTTTAAATTCACCTAATTATAGCATAATTTCGGAATACGCAATTTCCTACGGGTTACTAATTTCATTTAACGCTATAATTAAATTTAGGTGAATTTAACAAATACACATATAAAAGGAGAGGAGTTGAAAGTCACTTGCCTCAAAAGCGCGCCCTGAAATTTAATTTCTCGTTGAGAAACCCTTGAATAGTCCCTTGAAAATAGTCTTGGAACCCTCTTTTAATTTTATATAGAAGCTAGGGTTTGGTTTGTAATTTATAAGAGGTTTGGGTGGTAGACTGAAATTAATAGGTCAATTGTTTTGGAAAAGGTGTGAAATAATGAAGAAAAAAGACAATGGTTTTGCACACTTTTACCAATGATTGGCATTTAATCTTCCTTGCATACGACCAACACAACCTGCCACTCCCTTCTTTTAAAGCTGCCACCAATTTCCCAACGCAGAAAACAAAAAACCTGAGCTGAACTTTCCTTTTCCCTAGAACCTATGCTCAACCACCAAATACAAAAGGAAACCACCTCCCTTTCCTATTAGAAATCCCAGCAGCCGAAAAGGAAACCGCATACCTATATATCAACCGTCAAAATTTTAAACCCTTTCTCCCCCCCCTTTTTTTTTGACTTTTCACCACCCATCTATTTCAGAGCCCACAGCTGCCAACCCTTATTTCCACTAGTGTCACCATTTAATAAGAACCCTACAACTTCCTTATTCCCGTCTTCTTAATAACCAAACCCAACAACCTTCATTTTAATATTAGGAACCCTCCAGCCCACTCATGCCCTTTTATTCCCACGGCCCAATTAGATTAACCCATTTCCTCATAATTAGTGCACAAATTATTCTAACAAACCAACTAATAAAACCTATTAAACCAATATATATTACATTAATAGATAAACCAAATTACACCTATTAAACCAATTAGTAAATTAAAATTTAACGTTAAAATTTCGGTTTTCAATTTTTACTTATTAAACCAATGAACATTAAATTACAGTTTTATTTCTATAAATCTATATAAACTTATCACATTAACATAATGACACATAATCTCTTTAATACATCAAAATTAGATTGGGGTGCCTTCTTGATTAAATAAATAATTATTTATTAATAGACCTCTAAAATAATAAACTAACAGGGTATTACAATTAAACTTGCCGGTCTTCTACCATCTTATTGTTCCACGTGATGTGTCATGTTTGAACCACAAAAAAGTACTAATTTATGTGGAAGAAATTCTTCTTGTGGCTCTCCAAAAGGCATATCATGGTACCCACAGATAGGCGGATTCCGGGGGGGGGGGGGTAATTGCAAATTTTATCCCTGTACATTTTATTTTTTGTAATTTTTTTTATAGGTTTGTACCCCTAAAAAATAATTTTTTTTGCCCCCCCTACTCCCATTTCTAAATCCGTTTTTGAAGCGGCATATTATCTTTCGAAGGAGCCTCTTTCTACCAACATCTCTATATTGAGGTATGAGTGCATCTCAACTGTTTCAGTAGCTAGCTATATGATGGTAGAGCGAAAACTAGGCTGAATGAGGTAGAGTGTTAAGAGGACGTATATGAATGGCTATGTCAATGGTGGGGTGAGATCCTGAACATACATGTGGTGAAGTTTGGACGATCAGAAGTGATCAAGAAAGGGGATGGATGGGGAAATTTTTATCAGATTCTCAACTCAACTCATCAAAGCCTTTTGCCAATTATTTTGGGTCGGTTACATGAATCTTATTTTTCCATTCCGCTCTCTTCAGTGCAGTATCTTTTGTTAAATCACATAATATCGTGTCTAGGGGTGTAAAACGGACGGATACGGAGCGGATACCATAGTATCCATATCCGTATCCGCCAAGACTCCACACTATCCGTATCTGTATCCGCCCGGATAATAATTTCAGCTATCCATATCCGTATCCTCTCGAATTTCCCGGATTCGGATAATATCCTTATCCGTTTTTATTGTTTAAGATATATTAAGATACACATAGCGTATTAAACACTAATTTAATCAATCAATTTAATATATAATTTTTCATTCCATGTAAGATATAGAGAATGTGTAAAGCATCAAATTAAACTATAAAAGAAGGTTTGAGCAAAAGTACTAACCTTTAATGTGCATTTTCTTATTCAATTGTGAGCCATTGAAATTTGTATCCTCTTCAGTTTCTCTAATGTTTGAACAAAAATGAAGTGAAGCATCATCTTACCTGAAAAGTATAACTCAATTAAAATACTAACGGAGAAAGCAAGGAATATATTACAATAAAGAAGGGATGTTATTTTTTACCCTTAAGTTCCTGAAGTGTGTTATTCTCATCTCCTTTCCTTTGTATCCTTGTTGAATTAAGCATTAAGGTAATTAGTAATTAGTAAAAACAACACTGAATAACATAAAATTGTACTGAGATTTAAAAAAAAATGGTGTATTAGAGCCTTTTCAATGTGTGCCTAAACATATCTTTAAGCTATCCAAATTGGGGGTTTCCAATGTGTGAAACCAAAATGCCACGAAAACAAAAAAATAGCAGTTCACAAAAAAAAAGATATATATGGTTCTACAAAGATTGACCTACGTTCACAAGAGAAATAATGAGGGAAAATACGAACCTCAAATATGTACAATAGGCTATTTATATGACAATGAATTTTTAGTTTATTTAACGCTATAACATATACCAGGTATAAGACAATATTGAAAGTACAAAACAATCAATGCATGAACATACAAGATATAGTTCTCCCAAAATTAACCTACGTTGGACCTTTGAAACCACAAGTTTTCACGATTGGATTGCAAAATTGGAAGCTTTTCATCTTCTTCTACAAGAAAAACAAAGCCCCTAATGTATCGAAAAGAGTATTTATATTGCAAGAAAAACAAAGCCCCAATAGACTATTTATACAACAATGGACTCAAATGCGATTTAAGGCTACAGGTATATAAAAAAATTGACCTCCAAAATATAAAAGTTAAAACCCCTATAAATCCGGCTAATTCAATAAACATCATGATGGACAACAATCATGATGTCACACACTTGTGGGTGATGACGATCACATTTCAAAAATAGAGTTGGAAGAGAGTATACAGAATCGAGAGAGAATTGAGAAGAAAAGAAATTCATACTATTCATTTAACTAACAAAATTGATCCTAACTAACACGTGTGTATTATGATTCTGTTACAGGATACTTAATTCCCACCAATGAAACATTCAGCTCACCTAGTTCATTTGTTATACCGTTTGACTGAGAACTACTTCTAATGACGCCGCAGCTCAATATGTGACAATACCTCGTGAAGGGATATTTTGTAACAGAACATCTGAAACTATTATTTTGTAAAACTGATCTAAAACTCATTTCTTTGTCAAATAAATAAGACGTGTACATCTAAAACTGATTTAAAACTCTAAAAGGGATATTTTGTAACAGAACAGGCATTCCACTAGTATTGAACATCTGAAACTAATATGTTATTCATCTCATCTCATCAACACTGAATAACATACATCTGAAACTAATTTGTTCAGTCTCGAAGATACCGTTCGAACAGATCTAAAATCATTTGTGACTCTTACATTTCAAACAGATCTAAAATCATATGTGACTCTTACGTTTGAGCAAAACTAACCTGATTTAAAATCCATTTAAACAAACATTTTCACACCTGTTATTGGACTAGACCAAGTGAGATGGAAGAGACGTCAGACAGGGGGGGAGCAACTGGACACCGTAGAGCGACTGAACACCGGGGGAGAGAGATCGGAGGGACAGGAGGACAACGTAGAGGACGGTGTAGAGGACATGAGGACAACGTAGGGAAGAGACAGTGATCGGAGGGAAGCGAGACAGCGATCGGAGGGAAGAGCTTAGGGGAAGGGCTTTTGGGAAATGGGGAAACTGATTTGATTTACCATGTCCCGTGTTTTGTTTTTCTTATTAGTTTAGGATTATGTTAGATTTTTACAGTTTTCATAATTATACTTAAGCCCAATTTTTATTTTAAGTTTTAGTTTATATATAAAATATTATATGACTAATATTTTATACGTACGTTAGATGGATACGGATATCCGGTAAAATGGATACTCCGTGTCGGATACGGATTATCCGTGTCGGATACTACTACTATCCGTATCCGTATCCGTTTTCTCGGATATTTTTATAGAGTATCCATATTCGTATCCGCTTCCATTTTTTCGGATAAATATCCGCAAATTCGGATTCGGATATCGAACGGATGCGGATTTTCGAATATCCGTTTACAGCCCTAATCATGTCCTTTTTTACAATATCTCATTAAGTCAATTTAGGTCTACCTCTTAACCCTTGCGTTACCATCAATACCAACTAAATCACTCTTCCTTACGGGACATCGATTGGTCTACGCTTGACGTGTCCAAACCATCTAAGCTGTTTTTCTCTCAATTTATCTTCTATAGGAGCTACTTTTACTGTTTCACGAATTCGTTCATTTTTAATTTTATCCTTTCGAGTTTTACGACAAATCCATCTTGGCATTCGTATCTCTGCCACACTCATTTTCTGCACATTTTGTTTTTTGGTTGCTCAACATTCTGTTTCATATAACATGGCGGGTCTAATGTCCGTCTTATAAAATTTTCCCTTTTTAACTTTAAAGATATACGTCGATCACACAATACGCCGGTAACACTTCTCCACTTAGCCCAACCTGCTTTAATCCTATGAGTAACATCATCACTAATATCTCCATCATTTTGGATAATCGAGCCTAAATAACTAAAATAATAATTTCTAGGTATCTCTTTACCCTATAAATACACCACATCCCCCTTTGCCCTCCTATCACTACTAAAATTGCACTCCACATATTATGTTTTAGTCCTGCTTATTTTAAATCCTCTTATTTCTAGAGTTTCTCTCCAGAATTCCAATATATCATTAATCCCGATCTCAGTCTCACCTCACCCACTAAAACAATATCATACTTAAATGGCATACACTACGGGACCTCATCTTGAATTTTTATCATATTCAATATTATCAAAATGGATCTAATGATAATATACATCAGTTTTAGCATGCAGGAAGCGTGCAATACCGCCCAAGTGTTTTGTTAAATATTATTGGTTGATGTGTCAACCTGTGGAGCTCTTTTATCATTTGGAACAACAAACAATTGAAAAGTTCAATAAACAAATTCTTACGATCACCTCTTATTAACTTTTCAACTTTTCACTGAAAAATGATCACCTCACACTCTTGTTAAAGGCGAGCCTAAGCTCTAGGCTCACTTAGGTGCAGCATCAACGCCTTGCCTTACCCAGGCAAGGCTCCTTCAATAAGGTGCGCGCGCCTTGTGCCCTTAGACTCAAGACTCAGATGCGCCACGTTAATTTTTTTAGATAATGCCTTAATACAAGGAGAAATTGATGTGCCGATTTTGCATATTTTCTAATAGAATATGAAATATTGTAATATGATATTAGTGGTATATTTGTAACGTGTATTAGTGGTATATTGTAATTAGTGATAGGAGATTTGATGGCCTAATTAGTGGATTAATTTAGTGGCTCAATTTTTTTATTATTTGACATGTATATATATTGCCTCCTCCTTTAAGAGATGAATACCTAAATTATTATTCCCCAAATATTCTCACATGGTATCAGAGCAACCCTTCTATTGTTTTCCTTCTCTTAGTAGCCTCTCTCTCATCTTGACATCTTGGTAGAATTTCTCTCTCATATCCGCATCTCGGCACTGTTCATTGGCACTGTTCTCCAAGAACGGTTTACGGTATTGTTCATAAAAAAATTGTTGCCCTTTCAGATCTGATATCCGCCTTTCAGGTCTTCTTTCTCGGCTTTCTTCTTTCGGTTTTGTGATCTATTATTATTTTTTGACATGGGTGATAACAAAGATTCGGTTACCAAGCTATGTACTCATTGTGGACAAACCAACCATAATGTTGACTTTTGTTTGTGTCTTCATGGTAAGCCTACTTAGGCTAATCAGGCTACTCTTGAGGGGGAGTCATTTACTCCTGCTCCTACTGCTGCAGCATCAGATGATTGGGTTACTTTGACCCAGTTTGCGTATGATTCACTTCTTCAACGTTCTTTTATTGCGTCCACTGTTGGCGTTAGCATCTCAAGTAATATCGGCCTTCTTTCTTCTTCCAGTACATCTTGGATTCTTGATTTCGGTGCTTCTGATCTTATGACTGGTGATCTATTTCTTCTTTTTAATCTTGTTTATCCATCTTTTCCCTCATTTGTTGCTATTGCTAATGGCTTTAAAGCTTGTGTTAAGAGTATTAACACTGTTTACACCTCTGGCCTTCGTTTTTCCTCTGTTCTCTATTTACCACAGTTTCCATTCAACTTACTTTCAATCCGCAAGATTACTCGAGATTTCAACTGTTCAGTAACTGTCTTTTCTTCCTCATGTATTTTCGAGATCTATAGACAAAGAGGACGATTGGTGGGGGATATGAGAAAGATGGATTCTACTTCTTCCAAGCTTCCGCTCCAGTTGCTTTTCATTCCACTTCTTCTTCATATCAGTGGCATTGTCGGCTTGGACATCCCTCCTCAGTAAACCTTAGGCATCTAGTTCCCCCTTTACCAGTTTTTTCTCCTTTTTAATTGTGAAACATGTGAACTGAGGAAACACCGTAGAGTGTCTTTTCCTCCTAGAGATTCTTCTCCATGTTTTAAACCTTTTCAACTTGTTCATTAAGATATTTGGGGTCTATCCCGGACCACTGGGTTATGTGGTGTTAGATATTTTGTTGCATGTATCGATGATTATTCTCGTTTAACTTGGGTATATGTTCTTAAAAGTCGATCTCAATTGTTTGATATTTTTAAGACCTTTTATGCTGAAATTTGTCATCAATTTAATGCTCACTTACTTTTCCTAGTGATAATGCTCAGAAATATATTGATAAATGTTTGAATCAATTTTTTGCCTCCCATGACATTATTCATCAAACTTCTCGTGTCACTACACCACAACAAAATGGAATTACTGAACGCAAAACTGTACCTATTCTTGCCATTGCACGAGGTCTTATGCTTCAAATGAATGTTCCCAAAACCTTTTGGAGTGATGCAGTCTTAACCGCCACCTATATTCTTAATAGAACACCATCTCGTGTTCTTAACAATCAATCACCTTTCCAAGTTATGTTTGCCGATATCCTTCCATTTCCTCATTTCCAAAGGTTTTCGGGTGTGTCTCATTTGTTCATAACTTACTACCTGGTCGTGACAAACTTGATTACTCGCGCACACAGAAAGGTTATTAATGTTACAGTCCTACCCGACTGTAGGGGGAGCCTAAAGGCAGTCTTGTGATTAGAGATAACTCCCCCTCCTAAATTGAGGAAGGTGGACAACCCAGAGGAAGCTTGGAGGAAGCTTACGAGAGGAATCTCAGAGGGAGCTTATCTAGAGGAAGCTTATGAGAGGAGTTTTAGAGGGAGCTTATCCAGAGGAAGCTCAGAGAAGAAGCTCAGAGACCAGAGGAAGCTTTCCAGAAGAAGCTCAGAGGAAGCTTACTAGAGGAAGATCAGAGAAGAAACTCATAGGAAGCTTGCCGGAGGAAGCTCAGAGGAAGCTTTCCAGAAGAAGCTCAGAGGAAGCTTACGAGAAGAAGCTCAGACGAAGCTTGCTAGAGGAAGAAGCTCGGAGGAACCTTGCCAGAGGAAAGGTTATTAACTTACTACCTGGTCGTGACAAACTTGATTACTCTCGCACACAGAAAGGTTATTAATGTTACAGCCCTACCCTACAACGACGCTTCGTCAGCGCATATGTGATCTTTGAGGATGTTCCCTACTACTCCTCAGAAGGACTTTTTCAAGATCCGATACCTTCTAATATCGCGTTGCCCATTACTGCACTTGACTCTACCATTTTACGCACTATCTTTACTCCTTGTATATCTGTCGTTGCCAAAATATTGCTCCAGATACTCCTCCTGATGGGTCTTCTTCATCTCCTCCATCACCTTCCTTAGCGTCTGCCGATCCTCATGCTCCATATGTCCCAGACCTTGATCTGCCTATTGCAATACGAAGAGGTACTTGTACTTCTCATCCTATTTCTAATTATGTTTCTTGTACACACTTATCTCCTTTTTTTCCAATAATTTTCCCCGTCGATATCCCCTTGTGCTATTCCTCAGTCTTACAGGGAAGCTATTCCACATCCTGGATGGCGCATTGCCATGGAGGAAGAGATGCATACTTTAGATTTGAATCAAACCTGGGATCTTGTTCCTCGACCTGTTGATGTTCAGATTGTTGGATGTCGTTGGGGTTTACTGCCAAACAGAATCCCGACAGTATTATTGATCACCTTAAAGCTCGCCTAGTTGCTAAAGGTTTCACTCACACTTATGGCATTGACTATACAAAGACATTCTCATCTGTGGCTAGGCTCAACTCTGTTTGCATTGTTATTTCTCTGACTACTTCTCTAGATTGTCCTCTTCATTAGCTTGATGTTAAAAATGTCTTCCTGCATGGTGATCTTTATGAACATTGGCCTTTTCATTAGCTTGATGTTGAGTATGTCTTCCTGCATGGTGATCTTTCTGAATAGGCTTATTTAGCTCAACCACTTGGGTTTGAGTCCACTGGGGAGTGTGTGTGTCTTCTCAGAAAATATATCTATGGCCTCGAACCGTCTCCACGAACATGGTTTGATAAGTTTAGTAGAGTTGTTGCTCATGGCATGATTCGCAGCCAAACTGATCATTCTGCCTTCTTTAAGAAGATCAATGCAGGCATTGTTATTTTGATTGTTTATGTGGATGATATAGTTATTACTGCGAGTGACACTAATGGTATTCGGATTCTTATTGACCACCTTGGTTTCTGTTTTAATACCAAAGATTTGGGGAAGCTTCGTTATGTATTGGGTATTGAGGTGGCTAGGTATACACTCTGAAAAAACTAGTTTTCTTGGTTCTAAACTAGTTTCTTCTCCCATGGATGCAAATCAGAAGCTATTTTCGGATTCAGGTGACCCAATTGCAGATCCAAAATTGTATCAGAGGCTTGTAGGCAAACTTATTTATCTCACCATTACCAGGCCTGACATCTCATATGCAGTCAGTATTGTGAGTCAGTTTATGACTAGTTCCCGGTTTCTTCACTTAGATGCGGTCATTCGCATCCTGAAGTATCTTAAGAATGCTCTAGGATGTGGACTTCTTTATCGGTCTTTTGGTCATCTTCATCTTGAGGGATACACAGATGTAGATTGGACTGGATCTCTTTCGGATAGAAAATCGATCACAGGCTTTTGTACCTTTATTGGAGGTTAATCTTGTGACTTGGAGGAGCAAGAAACAATCGGTCGTTGCCCGTTCTAGTACTGAAGCTGAGTATCGAGCAATGGCTCATACAGTTTCTGAACTCATGTAGTTGAGAACCCTCTTACAGGAGTTTGGCATTTCAAATTAATCTCCAACTCCTCTCTACTCTGACAATCAAGCCACCATTCACATTGCTAGCAATCCTATCTTTCATGAAAGAACCAAGCAAATTGAGGTTGATTGTCATTTCATACGATTAAAGGTGGAATCAAAGGAAATTGTCCTTCGTTTCATCTCGTTGTCAACTGACATATATTTTTACCAAAGCTCTTTTCAAGGATAAAATTGACTCTATTTGTGGCAAGCTGGGAAAGATTGACATCTACTCTCTAGCTTGAGGGGGAGTGTTGTAATATATTATTAGTGGTATATTTGTAAGGTGTATTAGTGGTATATTTGTAATTAGTGATAGGAGATTTGATTGCCTAATTAGTGGGTCAGGTGTTTATTATTTGACATGTATATGTATTGCCTCCTCCTTTAAGAGATGAATACACATAAATTATTATTCCCCAAATATTCCTACAAGATGAAAGATTAGATGAGTCCCCACCTCAAAACTAGCAAAGTCCTTTTTTTTTCTAGTGAAACTTGATTTTTCTCACTAGTCCCTACTTAGGCAAAAGACACAAAAAAAATTAAACTCCAACAGTGTTGCATCTTAGAACAATTTATGTATTGATTTTGATTTTTCTTCTCACATATTGGAGTATCTTTTATTCAAATATATCAATATCTTTTCTTTTGTTGATTATCGGATAATTAAATTGTTAAAGGAACTTGGTATTTAAACGTATATTTTTTTCATATGGTTGTTTAACCTCTATTTTCTTTTGACGTCTCTTAATAACCATGTATTATAGTAATTTATGCTATATATTTCAAATTTTAGATCATAAATGATCTTATTGTTTATAAATATATAACTTTTGCATGTTTTATAAACTCTGCGCCTCACTTCGATTAGGCGTGTGCCGTGTCTTGCGCTTGGTGCGTAGGCTCTAGGGGGTTTTGGCGCCTTGGTGCACCTTTCGCCTCCGACAAAAATGCCTTGTATGTTATTGAACTATTGAGGGCTGTGTACTTGCCAATAAAGACATTTTTATACGATTCCTTTAGGTTCAGGAGTGAAATAGCATTCATCACCGGGATGGAGATACTGGGATATAAGAGGTAGAAAGTGAAGAGATCTTGGAGGCTCAGACGGACACTAATAAATAAATGTTACTACGAGAAAATGGGGTGCTTTTATCATTTTTTATACCTTTCCCAAGGTAAACAAATGATAATAGATTGAATTTTGGACGGGGCATGTAATGTCTGGTGCCCCCTAAGGGGGGGGGTGGGGGGGGGGGGTGGTGGGTTGGCAGGGTGGCAGGTGGGAGGGACCTGTTGGGTTCATTTTTTTTAAATACATAATTCTATTATAGGTAACACCAGAATTCCATAGATTACTAAACATAGATTTCAGAAAAGGTCAAAATGAAATTGCCACGTGTTGCTTTGGTTCTACCACTGGGACTCTAGCTCCATAAGTTTGGCAACAAGTGGGTGAGGAAGGTGCTTCACTAATGCACCAACCCTCACCTGTCTTTCTACCGTCGATGTGGGGGACAATTTTTTATGCTAACGCCACTGTTTCATTTGTATTTATTTGACAAATGGCAATTCCACATGGTAACCTGTTTTATATTCTTGCAGTTTATAAGACTATTTCCATAGTAATCGCGTGTGAAGCAATATGGCAACATGCATGCATGGTAAATTTATAATCTGAATTTACATCTTGATGTTAGGAAATTCATACGAGGACGGGGGCTAGAGGCATCATCAGTTTGTTGTCGGTGGTTACAACTCACTTTCTTATTGACAAATCATTTTTCAGAAAGTTTTAAAGAAAAAAGGGATTTTTTCTGGGAACTTATTCCCCCTTCCCCGACCCCCACCCCCCCTTAAAAAGAAAAACAAAAAAAAACACCACCACCGAAAAAAGAAATGAAAATAGGTTATCGGTTTAAAATATAAGCTGCCTATCCAAGAATGGGTATTAGGAGTACATATATCCTGTTGTTAGAGGTTTGAAATGTCAGGGGTCCTGATTGACAATTTTTATGTTGGAGAAGAGTTTTGAATAATAGGCATAACCAGGGTAAAGCCTTGACCTTCACCTCCTGAAGTTTGGGAGGGGCATTTCACAGTTCATGACGATAAATTCCGTGTATGATAGTTATCATTGTTTTACTTTCTAAAAAATATAGATCAGTGAATAGGGAGTCTCTTTGTGTTATCCTTTTCTTATTCTCTGCAGATGGTCAATTGTTTTGTTCATATAGACAGTGGTTGGTAAATAAAAGGCGCTATGTTGGATCTGATTTGTAAAAACTTTTCACTTTGAACTTGGTGCTTTATGTATAAAGATGAAAGGGGGTTGGGGGAATATCTTCATTGCCACTTGATAAAGGGCCTATCATCTATGGTTTTTATCTTCTCTGTCTTTGATCCGCTTTGGGTTGGTGGACTAGTGCTGCAACCAAGAAATCCATCTTCTCGAAGTTTCAAGTGATAAAAAAAAAACTTGAATAGACAAAGTGGTCCCTCTCTTTGATTTTCCATTTGTCAAATTGTGAATAACCCACATGATCACAGTTACAAGTGCCATAAGAAATGAATGAATCTTTGTTAACCATTTGTTTCAATAGTTGGTCATATTAACGTCTATGGATGCTTTTATGCTTTACAATCTATATTAAATGAAGTACCTTGCTTCAGTAACTTATCACTGGTATCTTAGGTGTTGTAACACAATATCGTTAGAATTCTTAAAAGTACGTTGAACCTTATTGCAGGTTGCATCGCAGTTGATGAAAGTGGCAATCGGTTGTTTCTGTCCGATATCAATCACCATCGAATTATCGTGTTTGATGGCAATGGAAAGATTTTAGACTCTGTATGTATGCTGGTTGTATTACATTAAAGCAAGTTGAATGCTATTTCAGCTTAGTATTTACCAAATTTCAAATAATGACAATGTAAGGGATGGAAATCTTTATTTAGTCTTATAGTGTTCCCATTTCAGATAGGTTCTTCCCCTGGTTTTGAGGATGGAGAGTTTGGTTCTGCCAAGTTAATGCGTCCTGCAGCTTCTTTTTATCATGCTACTGAGGATTGCCTATATTTTGTGGACTCAGAGGTATTTGCAAAGTCTTTAAGCTTTTAATTGTGATATAATAAGTTTTGAGTTCCTTTGGTTGGATACATAGATGTGCATGTGGTGAAAACTTCTGTTGCAATATGATTGGCGAACGTGCTGAATGTTCCGTTGCTTGGTAGACAGTGGATATTATTGAAATAAACCAAATTATCAATTTCAACCAAAAGATCTGAAACACTTCTAGATTAAAATTGAGTGATTTCCTCTCACTATCCTTACACCCTCTAAGGTGGATCAACTGCAATTTGGGTCACATACTGATAGGTAAGTGTGGGGCCCATCCAACATGGCCCATGAGAGTAGCCGACCAGCCCGGATTCATCAAAGCGCTGCCCTGCCCAAATCATGATTTAATTCACACACGAGTATTTCAAATACACTAGAACACTTACGGATATAGTCAAATCAATTATCAATAATCTTTGAAGAGATATTCAGATACTCCTTGATATATTCACGTGTTAATTGAGTTCCTTGTACAACTCAATCTCTACTTTGATGCACCTATAAATTGTACACCCTGACCCGGGGGCAAGGGGATGTAACAAAAAACATTGAGAGACTATAATAAAACAGTAATCTCACCGTGGACGTAGGCAAGATGCTGAATCACGTATATCGTTGTTGTGTGTGATTTTTACTTTTGTTCTTTATGATTGTTTTCGTGGATTTTTTTATTGTGATATTTCTCGTACTCACAATTGGCGCCGTCTGTGGGAAGTGATATCTATTCTTGCGAAAATCTTCACAAACAGAAAACCTGTAATGTCTCACTAGCAGCAACATTCCTCAAGCTAGCAATGTGCAAAAAGACCAAGTTCCTCCTAGGGTCAGGTTGGAGATTCGCCAGAATACAAACCCAGGTTTCGCCAGAAAAGGCAACCTTTCGAAGAAAGCCAGGGCCCACCCAAATTTACGCAGTTCTCTAGGTTGGTCGACGCTTACGAAGCCAGGCTTCGCGAACAAGAGGAGGCTACGTGCCTCCAGGTGGAAGAGAATGCTCGCCTCCAAGGGCGACTTGAGAGAATGGAGAGAGAACTCCAAAGGGACATCAGGAAACGCCGTAATAGGACTCTTAGTCCTCAGGTGAGTACTACTTGCAGCCGAGGGAGAAGCTCCAGGCGCAACCAGGATATAACTGAACGTGACAGATTAAAGCATGGTCGATCAGAGCGTGACCAGCCAGAGACGCCATAGGAGCAACGATCGACAGAATGAAGACATTAGGATTCTGGTCCGTAGAGAGATGGACCAACACCCAGCCCATCGTGGAGCCAGGTTTTGCAGGAAGGATCATGATGCTAACATCTCGAAGCTAATTGAGTTCTTAGTGGTGGACATTGAGTCCCCATATCACGCCATCGTAGGCAGAGGCTGGCTGCATGCCATGAAGGCCGTACCATCCACCCACCACCAAAAGTTGAAATGTGTTACTGACAGGGGCGTGGTTGAAATTCGTGGCGACCAGGCTATTGCCAGAAAATGCTTCATTGCGGCCATTCACCCAAAGAAGGAAAAGGAGATAAAGATGCTCTGGAGGAAGCCCAGGAGGGGGCTGTACCCTCCAAATAGCAACTACGGTACGGTTAACTAGGGGTGGAGGAGACCAGGGTCCACCCCGTTGACAGGGTCGTTGAAAGCCTGGATGAAATTGGGGCCGATGACAACTTGCCAGAGAGGAAATTTCTGATCGGAAACACGCTTGCCGATCAAGAGAAGAAAGAACTGGTTGCTTTTCTCATAAGCAATCTAGATGTTTTTGCTTGGGAACTATATGACTTGTCAGGGATTGATCCCAAAGTAGCCTGCCATCGCTTGCAAGTCGATTCGGCTTTTAAACCGATCACTCAGAAGGGTCGCCGAACAGCCCCCGAGAAGGCTAAAGCGGTGGAGAACGAAGTAGGCAAGCTACTGGATGCAGGATCTATTAGGGAAGTTCAGTTTCCCAAATGGTTGTCCAACCCAGTGGTGGTGCGAAAGAGCAACGACAGTTGGAGGGTCTGTATTGATTTCACGGATCTCAACAGAGCATGTCCCAAAGACAACTTCACGCTTCCTTAAATAGATCAGTTGGTTGACGCTACGGTGACGCACGAAATGATGAGTTACCTGGAAGCTTACTCTGGCTACCATCGGATTCTTTTGTTCGGACCCGATCAAGATAAAACGTCCTTTATAACCCCCATTGGGTTATATTGCTACAAGGTTATGCCGTTTGGTTTAAAGAAACTATGGAGGTCTACATCGACGATATGCTTGTTAAAAGCAAGAACAAGGGCGACCACCTCACGGACTTAGCCAGAACTTTTGAGATCCTTAGGAAGTATTGAATGAAGTTTAATGCGGGTAAGTTCTCATTCGGTGTCTAATCAGGAAAGTTCTTGGACTACCTATTCAGTAAAAGAGGAGTTAAGGCCAATCCAGATCAGATCGACGCTATCACTAGAGTTCAGCCTCCTCAGACGTTGCGAGATATTCAAAAGCTCACTAGTATGCTCGTGGCACTCAATCGCTTCATCTCCAAGCCTTCGGAACGCTGCCGACCATTCTTTTAGCTCCTGAAGAAGGACAAAGGCCTCATATGGAATGATGCTGTTCAAAAGCTTTGGAAGGAGACTCACTGTACCTTTACCTTACAGTATCAGATCACGCTGTAAGCTCCGCCTTGGTATGTGAAAGGAAGGAGGTTAGCACCCAGTTTATCACGCCAGCAAGACACTTCTGGACGCAAAGCAACAGTACTTGCCTCTGGAGAAACTAACTTATGCGCTGGTGGTCGCCTCGAAGAAGCTGAAGCATTACTTTGAAGCCCATTCAATAACCGTTATCACTTCCTACCCCCTCAAAGCTGTTTAGCAAAAAGTTGATCTCTCCGGACGAATTTCAAAGTGGTCGGTAGAGCTTGGGAGATTCGATATCCACTTCCAACCAAGAACGGTGATTAAGGGACAAGTCTTAACAGACTTCATTGCTGAATTTACAGGAGATCAGCCAATCGACCAGCTGGAAGCGGAGCATTCAACAAATGAGGAAGCACAGTCTAAGGATTGGACCCTATACATTGATGGAGCCTCAAATTTTAAAGGGGCAGGAGTAGGGATCGTTCTCATCACTCCAGAAGATGCTGTGATTGAGCAAGGAATCAAATTGGGATTTGAGGCCTCTAACAACAAAGCTGAGTACGCAACACTGATCGCTGGTTTGCACAAGGCCCAACTGCTAGAGGCAAAGCGCCTTCACGTATTTGGCGACTCCAAACTGGTCACCAAGAAAGTGAGTGGGGACTTTAACGCCGAAGATGATAGAATGGCAAGCTACCTCAATGTGGTAAGAGGATTTATGGCAGGATTTGAGAAAGTAGACATTCAACAGTTCCCCCGGTGGCAGAAAAGTCACGCCATCGCCTTAGCGGCCTTGAACTCAACAATTGACTCTGACCTAACGAGAACCGTTCAGATAGAGTTCCTCACGCAGCCAGGTATTGACCATATAGTCGTAGCCGGGCAAGTTCTCCTCACAGAAAAGGCTGCCAGTTGGATGGATCCCATCGTCAATTATCTACGGAGCGACATATTGCCCGATGACAAGAGGTCAGTCCATCAGGGAAGCGTCAAGGTTGTCCGTTTTTACCTCTCCCCAGAAGGGGAGCTCTACAAGAAGTCATCCACAAGTCCTTATTTCCAGTGCGTTCATCCACCTGACACTGACCAAGTACTTAGCGAACTTCACGAGGGCATTTGTGGGAGTCATGCAGGAGGAAGATCTTTGGCCTTCTGAGCAATTAAAGAGTGTTATTGGTGGCCTCATATGCAAAAGGACGCAGACACTTACGTTTGTTAGTGTGAAAAATGTCAGAAGCACTCTCCTATGATCCACCAGCCCGCCAACGACCTGAAATCACTGACAAGCCCATGACCATTCGCACAATGGGGACAAGACATAGTGGGACCACTACCTACCGCACTTGGAAATTGAAAGTAACTGCTGATAGGCACAAATTACTTCACCAAATGGGTAAAGGCAGAACCACTGGCGAACATTTGCGACTCAGATTTGACCAGGTTCATCTGGAGAAACATCATAACACGCTTTAGAGCACCAAGGAATATCATCACCGATAACGACACGCAATTTGAAAGTAGTTTATTTCAAGGTTTTTGTGATGAGCATGGCATCAAGCACCATTTCAGTTTTGTGGCGTACCCCCAAAGTAATGGACAACAGAGGCTTCCACAAAATCATGCTCGATGGATTAAAAAAGCGGTTAGAAAGAGCCAAGGGTGCCTAGGTGGATGAGCTCTCTCATGTTCTGTGGGCTTATCGTACCACCCCTAGACGACCAACTAGGGAAACACCATTCGCGCTCGCTTACGGGATGGAAGCTATTATCCCATTAGAAGCAAATCTCCCCATCATGAGAACCGCCTTGGTCGACCAAGGCCTTAATGATGACGCCTTACACATTGAGCTTGACTTAGCAGACGAGCGGAGAGAGCTGACCATAATCAAGTTGGCTTCCTACCAATAGCAACTGGCCAGACAGTACAGCAAAAACGTCAATCCAAGGAGTTTTTTGGTAGGAGAGTATGTCCTAAGGAAAATCCTCGGTCGTGCTGTAAGACCATCAGATGGCAAATTGGGATCAAACTGGGAAGGACCCATCAGAATACTCAGGGATGACCTTTAAGGAGCATATCACTTGGTAACGCTGGAGGGCAGGGAGATACCAAGAGCCTGGAACGCAACCAATCTCAAGATGTTCGACTTTTAGTCTTCTTTATCTTTTATTAGCACATTTAGTTTAAGCAAATTTTCATTTTCAAACTTATGTTGCTTATCAAGCAATATTCAATGAATAAAAGACAAGGTGGCCCCTGCACTTTTATATTTTGCATTGTCTGCTTAATTTTTCTTGGTTGCATCTCATTAATACGCACCCTTTCCAAATGATAACTCCTTTGTGCATGGCTAAACTCCTAGGATTACAACAAGTTGTTCGAGCTTGTTTCAATCAGGGGATCCCAAGTGCTGAGTAGGGTTTGAGGTAGTTATAACTAGTGTTTCAACTACTATAACCCTCAAGTCTTTGTTACAAACACATGGGACCTCATGAGTTGCCCCGACAATAACAAAAGCCCAACAGGGGATCCTTAGGCAAAAAAGTCAACTCAGATTGGTCGCCAACAATGTTGGTCATAAAAAGCATGCTCGGGGGGGCGGATGGTCCAGTGATCAGGTGCATTCTTGCCATCATCTTACTTAGGCCTAAGGAAGTGTGACGACACGACCTAAAAGGTAAAGTAGATGGAATGATATTGCTAAGGCCATGGTTCAAAGTCTCGGTATCCGTCCCATTATCGAACATCCAATCTTCAACTTGGTCGCGGTATCGGGCGATATGCAAAAAATTCCGAAAAAAATATAGAAAATTAAAATAAAATAATATTAACAATGTGGACCAATCAGATACCTTCAAAACTATCATTTATATGCATTGCATTGTACAATTGGTTATACTGAAGCGCGACGAAGTTGTCAGACTCAATATTTATTACTAATTTGGTAATATTTAACAATATTCTACAATGCTTTATTTTTAGAAATTCTAAACTTTTTTGTACAAAACATTATTTTCAAGAATTCTTAGAAATTCTAAACATTTTTTCTATAATTCTAATTTCAAAAATCCTAAACATTTTTTGTACAAAACATTATTTTCATGAATTTTTAGAAATTCCAAACATTTTTTTAAAGAATTCTAAACATTATTTGTTCTAAACATTGTTTTTAGGAATTCTTTGAAATTTTTAACATTTGTTTTAAAGAATTCTAAGCATTTTTTTATACAAAATATTATTTTTAGGAATTCTTAGAAATTCTAAACATTTTTAATAAAAAAATATTATAATAACATTATTTTTAGGAATTTTTAGAATTATTAAATATTATTTTAACAAAATGTTCAAAACCTTATTTGAACTCATTTTCGTATCCAAAAATATTACTTCTTTTTATACAAAATTGTTAACTTTCAGTAGCATTTTTTTTAAATTATTAACAATTTTTAAAACAAATTGCACCATTTTTTTTATATTTGTAAAAATTTAGTACCAATTTTATTAGAAATTAATACCAATTTACTAATATTAAAAATAAATATTTATGTTTTTGAAAAATAGTAACAGTTTTTTTTTAATAATGCATTTTTTTTTTCAAATATAGTGATGTCATATTAAAGAAAGAAGCACACAAACATAAGCCTCTAAAAAAACTAAACCACAAACTTAAAAGAAAGAAATACACGCACATAAATAAATACCTAAAAACTAAACCACAGAGAAGTCGTACCAAACCCTCTTTAGCTGCACATGATAGAAACAAGAAACCAAACCTCAATTTTCAATCGTCATCCACGAAGATTAGGACGTGGTCTATGGTTCTCATATATGGCCGAAGCTTACGAGGTAAGTTTGTAAGATTCACTCAGCTTTTCACTTTCTGCTATTGGTCCTGTCTCGGTCGAATCTCAACAAAATCGGGCATATTCGCCGATATCGCGCTGATATTTTACAACTCGCCCGAGAAATCGCCGTTGTCATGCGATATCATCCAAAAATCAACTCGTGACACGGAATTGGTTCGGTACCCTGCGATACCTAGTTGACTCGGCCGATTCTGAGTTGACTCGGCCGAGACTTTGAATCATGGCTAAGGCATATTGGACTGGGAGAATGTTCGACAAACATAAATAAAAGGGCTCATACTTGTCCTTGACGTCATTTAGTCGGCTTGAGGAACCCAAAATGATAAAAAACAAGTCGACGTAGTTAGCGAAAGGCCTAAAACGGTCATTCAGCACTATATGACCCACAAAGCAACAATTATTGACACATGTTTAGTCAACATAGGCTCAAAACATCAAAAGTTAATAAATAACACCTTTTCATTAACCAAAATGAGAAATTACAATTACAATAAAGACCAAAAATATACAAGGGCTTAAGATGGCCCAGGATGGCGAGCAAAATATTCAGCAACAATCGCCCTTTTGACCATCATCTGGCTTGGGAGCAAACTCTTTTACATCACTGTCAAGATTGTGCTCCAAGAGATGGGAAGGAATGGCATCAGTTGGGATCCATTTATTATCCTTCGAGAAAGGATTATGGCAGTAGGCGGCACACTCGCCTGGAATTTATACCACACTATGGACTTCGTGGGTGTCTTAACCTCCCTGAGGGCACTCAACCATCCGCGAGAAAAAGCCACGCCTTCCGCCTCTTTAAGCTTTACTGGGGCATCTGCCCAGCTTGCATTGTAGCCCTCTGACCAGGCTTCTCGAGGTCGCATTTTGAATGTATTCCTCGGTCTCTCAACATGTTCCTCGAGCTCAGCAAGCTTAACTTTCAGGATGAAAGAAAAATTCCTAATCTACGAGCCTTGATCGTTCACCTGATCAGCTTCGGCAATGGCTTTTCCCTTGTCGGTAATAAGCTGCTCCTTGCCAGCATCATCGTCAACACCGACCTCAGCAGGAATGATTTCAGTGCGACCAACAGGTTGACCATCACCCTCTTCATCCTCCCCGAAAGGGTCAGGACTAGGGGAATGGAGGCCAAAGAGCTCGGATTCGGCAGGAGTCCCAACTGCCTTCAAGGCCTGGTCCCAACCCTTCTTGAAGGTCACCTTGCATCCATAGGCTAGCTGCTGCTCGGCATCATCGTAAGCTTTGTTGAAGCCTTCACGATAGCTAGCATCTTTCTCTTGGGGAAGTTCCCCCTCTAGGTTAACAATTCATTTGCCTCGGTCAGCTTGGCCTTCTTGGCGACCATCGCCTTTTGGGATGCCCCAAGTTCATTATAAGCCTTGGACAACTTCTCTCTCTCTTGCTCCCACGCCAGGCTAGCTTCAGCAAAGGCCTTCCTCTCAGATCCCAAAGCGCCTTTCCGCTCTTGTTCATTTCTGGATTTGTTGGCATGATCGTCCAAAAGAGTTGTAAAATCAGATAATAACTGCGCAGAAAGAGAAGAGCAACAAGTTAGTACAGAGATAGGAAAAGTGCAAGAAAACAAACATTGGAGAAGACTTACAGGGGCCATCCCCTGAGCAGTTTTGAGGGCGAGCTGGGATGATCCCAATCTCATAGAGTGCTTGCTATCGGCAGCGAGTACGGCCTCCTTCAGCAGATTGGGGGCAAGAGAAGGGACATCACCCACGCTAGCCCCCTCAGCGTCTGCAGCGAGAGGAGGGACTCCAGAGGCATCTAGGACCAACTTTCTCTTGGTCTCCTTCCTCTCCTCTCTCTTCTTTTCCTCTTTCTTCTCCCTCTCTCTCCCTCCTTTTCTCTTCCGCTTCTCTCTTCTCTTTCTCCTTCTCCTTCTCCTTCTCTTTCCCTTTGTCTGACGGGCTAGAACCACTAGCCCTAGGGGATTCAACCTCAAACGTCTTTAAAGACTTGAGCCGATCAGACAGGATGGTCTGATTGTCATCTTTGGGAAGCCTCAACTTTCTTCTCTTTATCAGAGGGGGTCATGTCTCCTTCTTCCACTCCTTCCTCCTCTTTGATTCCTCTTCCTCCTCTCCTATCAAGATTGGATCAGAAGGACCAACCTCAGGAGCTTTTAAGGTTGGGACCTTATCGACCGGACGAGCGATAAAGCTAGTGGTCGTATTCTTGTATTCCAATAGATAGGCCGCCGACCTTGGGTGTTTGCTGTCAGGTAGCCTTTCCTTGATATTCCAGGCTTTCAGAAGCTCATCGACATCAATCTCACTTATGTCAGGTTCTTGATTTTTACTACGAACTGCAAAGCAAAGGAAGAAGAGCAGAACTGCATAGTCAGGGAAAGAAAAAAGGAAACGACTTATTTGGTCCTCTCCCAAGTCTGAAATTATAGGGTCTCGGTGCCTTTCGCCCTCACGAGCAGAAGGAGGTTACCAGTTTCTAGCAATGAAACATTGTTCCCAGTAATCTTTATGGGAGTCCAGAAGGTTCACCACAAGGACCCTCTCAGCCTTCCTGGTTTTTAAATACATAAGGCCATCACCGGTTCGTGACCACGCATAGCAGTAGCAGATCTCAGCAAGGCCCAATTTTGTCCCATAAAGGGTGTTTATTCTATGAACTCCATTAATTATCTTCCAAACGTTGGGGGCACACTAGGCAGAGACAATTTCAAAATATTTGAAGAACCTAAGGAACAGGTGGTTTGGGGGAAACGTTAAACCTCCTTGGTGTGAATCCAGTGCCCCCCCTTTAATGTCACGAACATTTCGGGAAAAAGGGGCGCAGTTGATGATTACCTTATAATAACGACGCTTAAACTTAGCTACCATTTTGTTATCTAGCATCGCCATAATTGTACAAACAAGGAGAAAACCCTAGCTACAGCTACACAACAAGTTACAAGAAAAGCTTAAGAAAGGAGAGCTAGACTTACAAGGATTAATGGAGCTCTGAAAGAAAAGAGGGCGCTGAAAAAGGTGAACCTAGCAAAGCTTAGCAAGCAAGGAAGAGCGTGAACTGAACTGAACTGACGAGAGGCACTGTATCTCCGGTTTGAAACCCGATGTCAATGATACAATCTTCTAAAACGATTTTTGACGGTTCAGATGCCTGGTCGGACAACAGTACCCTCGCCCGTTCAAATGAATTACAAGTATGCCATGAAGATTTGGTCAAGACGCGCGTACCCCTACATTTCTCTCATATGTACAAGAGCGCCATTTGAAACTCAAAGCACGAAGATTTCAAGTTATGGGCATTTTAAAAATTATTGGCCCAAAGTTCACGAGGCCCAAAATTTTTAGGGCCAATTGTGGGGACCCATCCAACATGGCCCATGAGAGTAGCCAACCAGCCCGGATTGATTAAAGCGCTGTCTGGTTCAAATCATGATTTAATTCACACACGAGTATTTCAAATACACTAGAATACTTACGGATATAGTCAAATCAGTTACCAATAATCTCGGAAGAGATATTCAGGCACTCCTTGATATATTCACGTGTTAATTGAGTTCCTTGTACAACTTAATCTCTACTTTGATGCACCTATAAATTGCACACCCTGACCCGGGGCAAGGGGATGTAACAAAAATATTGAGAGACACTATATTATAATAGTAACTTCTCCGTGGACGTCGTCAAGTTGCCGAACCACGTATATCGTTGTTATGTGTGATCTTTACTTTATGTTCTTTGTGATTGTTTTCGTGGATCTCTTTATTGTGATATTTCTTGAACTCACAATATGCCTTGAGTATGGATTCTTGTGTTTAAAATCAAGTGCAGCATTATGGGTTCCTTTACAATTTGGATAACTCTTGTATATTAATATATAACTATGGGTGCCTAAACAATGAGGTGTTAAAATGAAATTTGGAGATTCCTTTACGAACAATATTTTAAATTTTATAGGATAGGTTCTCTCAAATGAGAGGGGATTAATTGATTCATCTTAACACTAGCCGAACCAAATCATATATATATATACTAGCGGAATGCCCGTGCCTGAAGGCACGACGAAAATTTTGAAAGCACGTAATTAAAAAATGGTGAAAATTTTCGAAGTACGTAATTGCAAAACGACAAAAAAAGAGTAATTTATAACAATTGGCCATAATCTCCTTTGTTTATAAACTATTCACCCTGCTTAACAAACAACAAATAGTCCAACAACATTCAAATAATCTAAATTCATCAAACAAATTCACAAATACTATTTAGCGAGAACATTTCTTTGTTTAAAAAAATAGTGTCAAAGTTTTAAAAAAATTGGATAGAATCTCCTTTGTTTATTGGACTATCCACCCTTCTCAAGGGATAACGACAAATCCAACAATATAGAAAAAAAAATCGCAAGTTTTGTCATAAACAAATCCATCTTATTCTTTTTACATACCGTAAGCTTTGTCGTAAACTTCTCTGTGACACTTATTCTCCCAAGTATGTCTATACATAACCATCACGGTGATCTCTTTACGCACCTGATAATTACAAAGAACCAATGAGAATGAAGTTGGATTATTTATCTTTACAAAAACAAAAGAAAACACAAATCCCATGTATTAGGGGGCACTAAACACAGTTCAATAATTATCTCACGAAAGAAACACAAATCCATGATATTTTAATAATCCAAAAATAACAATTGATGGTACCAATTCTTCCAACAAAAACAACAATATGATAGGGGGTGTTTTACTGTCAGAGTATCACTTTATTTCTGCCTAAATTAGATAACTTTCAAACTATTATGCATGTATTGAGTCGTGATCCATAATATAGAGAATGAAAAATTCACTTCAACAACAAAAAAGAAAGAACCATATTGAATACGATTGTTAACAATATGTAAAGTTATTAATTTTACACCTTACTTGGTGCCTACTTTTCAACAAATCAGTATTGCCTAAAAAAACAACATAAAAAAGAAAAGGTGTATACCTGTTTGGGAGGTTCAACTATAATCAAGTCATCTGCAAAAGAAAAAATAAATAACAACAAATGAGGCTCGCATTTTAAATAAAAAGTGATATGTAGGGCATATATGCATATATGCATATTCATATATGCCATATGCATATTGTCTAAATTCATCCAAATTGTCTAAATTCATCAAGTAAATTCACATATAAAATGAAATATACAATATTCATCAATCAAAATCATTGCGTCTCAATAAAACAAAGTGTCAATTTTTAAAAAAAATTGGGCATAGTCTCCTTTGTTTATTGGACTATCCACCCTGTTTAAGGGGAAACAACAAATCCAACAATATAAAAAAAAATCCCAAATTGGATGTAATCCAACAATATAAAAACATCCACAAAGTCTCACATATTGATGTAATTCAAATAATAGGAATAGGGAAAATTGGATACAAAAATGGGATTCAATAAACATCATAATAAGTAATAGTAATTATCCATTCCAATATGGAGAAGATTTGGGAACAAACAATTAATAACTTCCCCAAACATTATTTATAAAATAAAAATGTACCTGATTACGTGTTATTTATGCAAAATAATTGCTTAAATGAGTCTAGCTTCCACCTGAGATGCATCATAAAGAAAAAATCAAACTTAGATGGCATTACCAGAAACACACCCAATGGTTATCTGCAACATATTCATTATATAATGACATAAATCCACGAATTTCACCAAAACATGTCCCAAGAATTTAATTTGGTTTGATTTAACTTGTTCACTCTCTTTGTATCAAATCATATATTTTCTAAAAGGTTTCCCAAAAAAATCAGTTGATTATTTTTTCAAGCATGTGGAATTCAACATATGAAACAAAAAATCTTCAAGAACTACTAAATTCCTAAATTATAAAAGCAAAAATAGAAACTCACAAAAATTATTCAAAATAAAAAAATACTCACAGTATTGGAAGTAATATCTGAATAACCCAACCCATACACTATTGAAAAAGTAAAAAAACACTCCCAAAATTAACAAAAATTATTCAAAATCAAATTACAAATCAATTTTGCAAATTATAGAACCAAACCAAAAAAATGCCTCTAATGTGATCAAGAAAACCCCCAAATCTAATTTCAAAACCCTAAATTCAAGAATATCAAAATCTTAGTGGGTGCCCCAAATCTAATTTCAAAACCCTAAATTGAAAAAAATCTCAGTGGGTAACCCATATTTCTAAAGCAATAGATCTGGATGACAAATAAATTGAACAATCACAAATTTAGAAATCGCACCTTGAAGCATTGAAGACGCAAAATCGCAGCATCAATGTGTGTGTAGATCTGTGTGTGTGTGTGTGTGTTCGTGAGTTATCAGTGTGTGTGTGTGCGCGCCCCGGAGCGTGGAGGCAGGGGCGGCTGCGCGCCGGAGCTGGGAACTGGGAACTGGGCGGCGGTTGAAAGAGGGAGGGGAGAGAGGGAGGCAGCCATGAGGGGATAGAGGGGGGCAGAGGGGAGGGGAGATGGCAGGGCAGGGGAGAGGGGAAGCGGGGAGGGGAGATGGCGGAGCAGGGGAGAGGGTTTGGGGCAGCGGGGAGGGAAGAGGGTGGGGAAGGGGAGAGGGGTTGGAGCAGGGGAGAGGGGTAGGGGAAGGAAGAAAACGGGGGAGTGAGTATTCAAGTTTTTTTTTTTTGGATTGTGCCATGTCACAATGGGTATAATCCCACGTGGCACAATCCCAAACCATTAGATCGTCCCCAAAAAATTGCTCCCAACCGTTGATTTTTTGGAATAGTAAAACACCCCCCTCTCATATAATATATATATATAGATAGATAGAGAGATATATATATATATATATATAGAGAGAGAGAGAGAGAGAGAGAGAGAGAGAGAGAGAGTATGTTAACTTTCTAGTCCAATGAGAAATTCTATTAGTAGGAACCTAAGAGTGGATATTGAGGCTTTATTTGCCACCCAATTGTGTAATACGAGTTTGAGACAGTTTTTATGTGTTTTTAGGTTTTATGAAGTCTTTAAGCAGGCCTTTGGCGGTGTAAATGTGACAAACTTCCAAGACGAATGAAACCTGGAAATAATATTTGCAAAAGCTTCGATCTCTCTTCACCTTCTCCTATGCTTTTCTCTTCTCCTACCCCTTTTCTTTCCCCCTTCCCCTTCCCCTTCCCGTCTTTCCTTCTTTTTATAACTGTCAATGAACCTTCTCTTATACTACAGTGGCCTGAAGTTGCTTATGTGCCCTGGTCCTCTTGTCTTCTCTTAAAGATTCTTTCCTATTATGATTTTTTTTTTTCATTTTTCTCCATTTCAGTTTTCATCTTTCTATATTTTAGTCGCCTTCTTATGATTCTACTTGTTTTTGTCTATCATCAAAGAACCATGCCATCAGAAGAGCTGATATGGAGATGAGGGTTTTGGAGACAGTATATCCTACATTCAACACTAGTAAGAAAAATAATAATTTATGGAGCTGGATCATGGATAAGCTTTGGACGAAAAGAGATGTTGACACAAAGTCTGAGGAATTTGATTCAGAATCCTTTCTGTTTCCTTGGCATCTGATGAAATCATTGGATAATGATCTCTTTATTTTTAATCGCAGGTAAAACACAACATGAATTATCATCTCCCTATTAATGCACAATATTTGCTTTGTTCCTTTTGTACCCCTCTAAACCATACAAGTTCTCTCATGATTTCTTTATAATAGTACAGTATATGTAATTTTTTGTATGGAACATCCTTGATGCATAATATATATATAAACCAGCGAATTGCCTGTGGCTACAACACTTCCCAAGTAAATGCCTATCACTAACTACAACTGCACATGACTCGTGCTTACCTTGAATTATTTTGTGTCTATTATAGCATCTGTAACCATTACATTATCCGTCAACTCTCACAACTAAATCTACAGAATTGACATTTTGTTAAATAACTTAACATCATATTGCTAAATTTTAATTATAATGAACAAACAAAAATTACAAAACCTTGAATTTATCATCACTACTTTTGTAAACACAATGGACAAAACAAACGTAACAAAACAATTATTAGAACGTAATTATCTAGATAAGAAAATGTCAATCAAGTGTAGTTTCAAGTCTTAGGTTGCATTTTTTTTTTTCATCTGAAGTCTGAAATCAGGAGTTTTGAATATGAAGTCTGAAAATACTATTTTATACCTCTCAAGTCAGATTCAGACTTAAGAGGCAAAAACAAATACCCTCTTAATGGCTTCAAACTCTTTTAAACAGTAGTTTCTTTAATCTGCAACAGTCATCACATATCAAACTTCATATACTATATTTCGACAAAAGCAAATTGGATCATCTTTGTTTTCTGGCCTCATATGATAAGCAAATGAAACTGCATATTCAACCAAAGTAATAGGAAAATTGTCGATTGGTGGCTTAAGATTTGATTCGCACAATACGAAATCTAAGCTGATGTGTTTGAAAATGCTAAACCTAAAGGAGCACTATGGCTAGTGTAACGGATAAGATTGATATTAAACACATTTTTTTTTACTTTAGTACGTTCATAATTACCCTGTTTTGAGTTTGGTACCTATAACTAATTGTTATTGTCTTTGGCACAATTTTCGTTGCGAAATGTGAAAATTTCGCCCCAAAAGTGATATGTGGTGATATTTAGTGATGGAAAATGTACCAAAGTAAAAAAAAAATCGTCAAAGGTACCGAACTTAAAACGGGGTAATTATGGACATATTAAAGTAAATAAAAATCCTTAAACATTGTCAATGGTGTCAAACTAACTTGAAGTGTTTAGGTAATTTTCTCATATAATACTTCCTTATATTTAGTCAATGATAATTTTTTTTAGAAATTATCAATCATATGAGAACGGTGTATTACAACTATAGATATTGGTTGTTAACAAAAAAAAAAGGGTTCCAAAAGTTGTAGGATCTAGTCACAGAACAAATTGCAGGTTTTTTGATCCCGAGTGTTCTTGGAGGACCTTACAGAGCCGCTTTGTGGCCCCTTTTCTCCTTTTCCACAGACAGACATTTTGAGGAGAAAGATTTAGAGGGATTGAATAGAGAGCTTGACGGGCTAAGCAAATTGGATTTTGCTGTAGAGTGTCGAAGCCAAACAGGGAGACACAATGTGAACTACAAGTGTCTATTCCTTGTGTCACACTGAGGCCTGTTTAACCAATTAAGCAACACTGTAGGCTGCATAAAATAATTTATCATGCAAAAGAAACTAAACAGACATCAAGAGCACAGGGATTACAGCATTAAGCTCCAAAATTGTTCTAAATTCAAGAACACATAATCCTAGTACCCAAGAAAGGGTGTAACTTCTGAGTCATTAACCTCATGAACTTCGACGTGGCATTGGACTGGCCGAAAGGCATAGCTGTCCACAAATATAGGCCGCTCATTTGTAAGAGTCTTCCACTCATCTCTAGGATGCATACGAATCCGGTGGTGCCCACTTTGTAAACCCAACTTAGAGAACAGGTGGGCCCCATAGAGTCGGTCCAACATGTCCTCCAGTTGGGAAATGAGAAACCTATACTTAACCGTGATTTTGTTAATTGCACCGAGGTTAAAGCACAACCTCCAACTACCATCCCTTCGGCATGAGAAGGGCAGAAACGGCACTCGGCGACATGCTCTTTCTCAGCAACACGGGTGCACAGTTCAGACTTTCCTTTGCAACTCCTTGTGTTCGTGCAAAGACATTCGATAATGAGGTAGATTAGGTAAGGGGGCACAGGACTCAAAATGAATTGTGCATGGAATTCTTGTAGCACAGGAACCATATCGGATGGGATGCACACATCCTTAAATGTATCCATAATAGTCCTCTTGGCAGGTGGAACATCCATCTCTGGAGCAGCAGGAAGGGCGGGATGCTGCATTGGAAGAAGCTCTAACTAAGCTGTCATGCTCAAATATATAGGTGTTCGACCCCTGTCATGCACGGTGCCCCGGTCGAACTTCCTCGGTCACTCAAATAGGAGTTGGCATATAGTCATATCTACCACCTTGAATAAGACAATATTCGAATATGATCTGATCGAGAATGGAACATGACACTGTTTGGTGGGGACCAAAGGCGCTGCCACCAAGCCACCCATTGCTGCACGGGGTTTGTTAGGGCTCCACTAGTAAACGGAGTTTCTCAACCATCTCCGTCATGACGAGATTGTCAATGGAAACTCCATTGATGATTAAATTACATAATTTTCACCTAGACATGCATCGGATATAAAGCAGACTGTGGTGACACCAATTGGAACCCATCGCGAGGGAAATGGTAAATGCTAGATGGTGGTGATAAACCAAGGTCGTGGAAGTTTGTGGTTGTGGGGTGAGTGTGGAGACTCGGGTGATAGAGTTTGGGGTCAGGTTGATGCAACGTTGATGTGCCAAATATGAACCCCGAGTGGGTTACCCGACAGCATAGAGTCGCAGTGGCTATGAAAGGTGGGGCATCTGACTAGTGGGTTCCAGTCCTAAGTAGTGGCTGAAAAAGGGTTCAGCAGGGGGCCTAGGGATGGTTTTCTCTGACTTGGGCTCAGCTGGGTGAATAGGGGGTGTAGCAAGGTGGTGTGGTGTCAGAATCTGTGGAGGCCGCAGGTCGCTGCAGTTGTGGCGTGGGAAAATAGCTAATCTGAAACAGGGGAGATGAAAAGAGTGATGTGGCATCAGGGGCAGAAGGCTCGGTGAAGAATGCCAAGCACATAACAAAACTAAGATCAATATCTGCTGCTCACCTAAGCTCAACTCAACAAAGCCCTTTCCCAATTATTTGGGGTCGGCAAAATGAATTTTATATTTCCATTCTGCTGAGTATCACTTACATTTGGAAGTAAATTATAGTTCCAACACGTTACTTGCATAGTGATTGTTGTGATTCTGTTGAAAAGTTTCAGGGCTGTGGTCATTGATTTGTTTTACATGCAGTTTTGAAACTTTATGGATTATGGATATGGCTTCTGGGGTTATCAAAGGAGTTGTCAAAGGTATGGAGTTTATGCTCTAGATATCCTCTTATTCCATTTTTATGTCAACTAGGGCTGTCAATCATTAATCTGTTCCTGAAGGTTTTCCAAAGGTTTTGGAGATCTGTGGACAGATGATCCTGGAGAAGTTATCCCCTTTGAAGCAAATACCGTCTCATTGGTTACAGCAGGACATTGACATTGACAGTAGTTGCTTATTGGAGGGAGTTCCATATGCTGGCCTTATGTCTTCAGTTGCAAACTTCCAAAACCATGTAGTCATTTGTGATACAGGTATCAAAACATTTAATTTATGCCGTACATTCTGCTTCTACTTTCTGAAAATCCCCATGCATCCAATTTATTTTTTGATAAGTGGGTATGTGAAGTTGGTCAGACGGTATGGAAACTCCATCAAAGATCTGGGTTAATATCAAGCTTCCAGTTCTCAAATTTTGGGATCCTTGGACTCCCTTATTGGTTGTCATTTTCTTTGGAGAAAGTTTATGCTGTGTAAGTATATATACTTTTTGAAATGTGTAATGTTGTGTTCGTTCTGAATTCTTATCGTGTTATGTTTCTTTACTTCTTGTAATGTTTTGCTGATGTTACAGTGGTGATGTACTGCCAAGAGTTCATACTGATTATATTCAGCGATTCAGTTTGTTGCCAGGTAATTTATTGTTTAAACTTTGACTGTATTTTGCTTGCATATTTATTTGTTAAACAATGCATTGCTGAATGGCTTCCCCATCTTTATAGCTAATTTTAATTTATATGTTTCCCTTTCTGGATTTTTTTCCTGGGCAATTTCTCTGAATTATTCCATTCAAAATTTTAGTTTCAAGCTTCCGTTATTTATTATTCATTGGTGAGTAATGAAATGATGCAAAGAAAATGATCACAATTATTGAAATATGTAGCGGAGCAAAATGCATTGTTACTCTTACTATCTTGGCTATAATGTGTTTTCATGTCGAATGCCTGGTGGACTTTTAATCAGGTTCACTGGGGCGTTTGATACGATAATAAAATGGAAGAAGGCCTTTTACTCTGGTTGCTTCAGAAACAAATAGGGAAAAATAAGTCTTATTCTTCCAAGCCCACCAAAATATACCCATCGAAAAGTGGGAGGGAAAGAGTGAGGTGTACATATTACTGTTGGGAGGCATCACCTACTACTCACTATCATTCTCTTGTATTAGCATTATTAAATACAAGTGTTTTTGATCCAGAGATAATTGGTAAAACAGAGATATTTTTCTTAACCATTACTCCAATCAAACGCAAAGAAAGGCATTTTCCTCCTAAATAAAAAGGAGAGAAAGGCGATTTCTTTCCTTTGAGGATAGAAAGTTTTTAACTCCTATTTTCCTTCCATTTTTCATTCTTCTACCAAACAGACCATTAAAAAAAAATATCAGCACTAGAATTTTACTTAAAGGAAAAGAGTGCAAGTGTAATAAGAGAGAGTTTGAACACTATATATTAGTAAAAAACTTTCTAGTTTTAGAATTGCCTTTACTTAATATAACGTATTATCAACCAAGACAGAAGTCGTAATATAATTTTAATTAGTGGTAGATATGAAGTGACTGTCAATTATACAGATCTTGTGAGAATGAAGTAGGTTGTAAAACTTCTACTCTCTCTTTGATGTTTGCTTGCGAACAAACTGACCATGACATGAACTAGTTGAGGTATAATATATGCTTGTCACGTTCCATGAGATGTGCACATTGACACATAAGTAACATGTTTCCTCTATGCTCGTCAGCATGTTTCAAGAGTTATGGTTGTCGTGTTGATATGGTTTCAGGAATTAAATTTTAATTATGAAGGGTAGTGGAGCTGCTCTGATCTATATGCCTGCACTTAACAGTGACATAAGAAGAATGGACACTTATAAGAAGGCAAGAAGTCTGTCGTAACTGATACTTTTGGACTTGTCGAACACAAATTTTCATTTGTCGATGATTGAAATATAAATTTTTTTTGCTTACAGGCACATTTCCACAATTAAAATTCACTGGATGTGCGTTCAGCTCTCTGATTATCAAACGTGACAAGCAAACCTTAGATTTTGAGTTAACCTATTTGAGATTTGTATTCGATAGATGATTACGAGAAGAAACAAAAAAAGAAGTTTTTCATTACAAATGTAGAACATTGAAGATTTTATTACGTAAGTTTTGGGAAGAAAAGTGCAATCACCTTAATTATATGTAATATAATACTTTCACATACTTACATGGATTCCTTACTGGTTTATTGTTTACGCCATACGTGTTAGTGTTAATAAATACAATTCATAATTTCCTCTTTTGCTGGTTCATGTTTCTGTTATGTGAAAGGAACATTAATTACTGGATGCAATTTTGTATTAATGGGTTTGATGATCACTGCCTTTTCCTATATGATGCAGGTAGGATTGACATACAATTAAACATAGATATCCCTGAAGATACTGAACTTGTAGAACCATTACAAGAAGGTTGCATATGGCGGCAAGCAAGAGGGACTGCTACTGACGTCTCAACAGCAGAGAGTAGGGCCGCATCCTCGGAGAAGGTTAGGGTTGATTTCCAGAGCAAAATCCAAAATTTTCGGCAAAATAAATCTGTTGATTTAAATTTCGATTTTCAAAATCGGAATTTTCAGCAAAACTGGAAATTTTAGCAATGTCTAAAATTGGGAAATTTTCGGAATTTTTTTTTGGAAAATTAGTAGTCATCATATACTATAGAAACCTCGAATAGTATGATATAAGAAACAAAGAAAAATCGGATTGGCATAGTTATCAAGAATTCAAATCGGCAAATTGAGGAAAATGGAATTTCAGAAATTAATTTCGATTCCGGTGCAATTTCTCTGGGAAGTCAGAAGTTGAAATATCAGATTGGATTTTGTAAAAAGGAGTTTCGAAAATATTCACACCACTAGAACAACTTTTTCTGATTATATATTTTCCTTTATTTATTGTATAAAAACCTTTAAATTTTGAAGTTTGTATTATGTCTACTTTTAGTAGCTTCTCCAGCCAATGGGTATATGCAGGTTGGTGTTTCGCAGCAGTGGTACAATGAATTGGATACCCTTGCCTCTTTGACACCAGAAACCGAATTGAACATAGAAACAGAAGAGCAAAACAGTTCAGATGTAAAAGTGCAAGAAGGGAAGGTTACCATTGGTTGTTCAGTCAATACTAGTCCAGGAACAAGTGAGGTATGTTTTTTTTCACAAGTTTGTTGCCAGTTTGATCTTCCAAATGCAATCTTTGATTATTTTCTTATTTTTTCTCTTTTTTATCAAAGCTGACACTGCTGCATTTTTTGAAAATTTCGAACTGAGCTGAGTAATTGACCACTTGAACTGGCCACTGCTGATTTTTTTTTTTATAGATTATGTAATTTTAGGACTTAAAATAATATTGATTATAGATATAGGACAACAAACGTTTCGTTTCCATTTTTAGTCCCTATTTTCAAATTAAAGGGACACGTGGCATGCTGTGATTGGTTGACGTTTTATGAATATGGGTCCGCGCCAGCGGCTTTATTCAAAAATAGGGACTAAAACCATAAATAAAATGTTTGTTGTCCTATTTCCAAAATACATATTACAATAGGTCCTAAATTTATAAACCCCCTTTTTTTTTATTGGTTTTGGGAATCTTGAGGGCAGTTTTTCCTAGTTCTCATGTGAGATTTAGCAATACAAGTAATTTTTTAATCTCTAATCGTTCCCCAGGTAATTATTTATGCGGCACTGTATTTAAAGCTGAAAAGGCATCCGAGTTCAAGTGTGGAGGACAGTTGGGAGAAAAAGGCGACTCGAATAGCAGATATTTTGAACCCCATGAAGACTGGAGGGATGAGAAGAGATCCAACCATGAAACTCCTGTTGACATCAAACAGAGACGTGGGAGAAGAACTTATATTTATGAGACCCGTTCATGTGAGGATCGGAATTGACTGCCGTGACCACCCAAAAGCAGAAAATACTAAAGATATTATTTTAACAGACTCCTCCATAGAGGTCAGTGTTGGTCTTAAATAATCATAAGCAAAATGCTGCCTCAACCATGATAGGATTGTGGTCATTGTTTATTTTTAAGGGAATATGAATTACAGATTAATTACGTTATTTTGACGCATATGGTGCTCACCGCATGTGCTGTAACCGAAAGTGGCAAGGCGGGTGTAATATTTTTTACTGCCTTAATACTAGCTATATTATTTGATGCAGGTGTCTTTTAGTCGTATTCCCTTGTCTTCTATTTCTTTTAATTCGTTACTTCCCTATCTAGGAGTATTAGATATCAAAACATGTCAAAAATCTTGGTCTCCCTTGCACTCAGAACCTATAATATGAATATTCTTGTATGAGAGATTGTTTTTATTTTGATCTCTGTGTTTTAATTACAATTTTATGTAAAAATGACTGTATAATGTGATTTAGAATTTATATGCCCATATATAGAGCGTAGTTCTGATGGAGAAAAGGGTGGACTTGATCTTCTTTAGAAGATGTAGAGCTCCATTAATTGAGAACATCTGTGTCCGTGTGGGATAATTATCTTTAGTTTTAATTACACTGTTACCCCATGACACCTCGCCTTATTAAATACCGGGTGATCAGTATTTTATTAAATTAAATCAAAGCGTTCGGTTGGTTCATTCTTAGCATCACTGTCGAAAATAACTTTATTTTTTTATCACCTAATAAATAACTAAGCTAAGTGTCAAAACATTTAATTATATAAATTAAGTTCCATTGTTATGAGTTAATATATGAAACCATTTTTTTTATGAACACAATTAATAATATTGAATACCAAACCATCCAAGTGGAATAAACAGGATAGAATAATCATTCCAAGTAAAATATTTCAAATCAAAGGACAATGTAATAATTAAAACAATCTCAACTAAAATCGAATACTGAAATAATTAAAGAGTACAAAGTCACTCTGAACTAAATAAACACTGGAAATGGGCGACGCATGCCGTATTTAAAATGACTAAGTGAAGTGCTGAGATGACAATGATGAAGTTGTCTAAAATAGCTTTTAAAACAGTTTAGCAAGTACATAAAATGCTCACTAGTTGATATTACATACATGTTTGTATTTCGACACCCACTTGGGAATTCTCACCCCTTAACTAGTGTGCACGCCTAATGTACCACTAAACCATCCTAGTTAATGCTAACCCAGTTAACTGGTCTAATCCAATCTCCTCTCATTAATCTCGATTCACGTGATCGCATAACTATAATTTATACACGATAACTTTATTCTCCTAGGAATTTACCAAGCCAGCTATGTATATCTCAATACAACCTTACGTTCTCAAGCGCTTAATTTATCACTCATAATATGTATACTAATAGGGAACCTCACATAAAATCTATGTTGCTGGCATACTCTGCTATTAAGTCCCTGTACCTCTCGTACAAATGAGGGAAATAGTAGTTCAGATCCACTCTCGAATTGTATTAACACAAAATACGCATATTGGAGGCGAAACATAGTTCTAAGTCACTAAGAGGTCAGTACATATTCTCACATCTCTTAGGACTGTCTGACTATGATTCTCAGATAGCCTGTACCAAGGATCCTATGTTCTAGGGTATGAGTCAATATTCCCCATAAAGGTCACATCAAAATAAGACTGTCTCGGGGGGGAAACTTCCGTGATAGCAAGAAGCGTTGGTATGATTAAACACAAATATTCATATAATATATATACATGCACTCATATATATATTTACATTATTCAGATAGGTACATCCACGACCCATAACATGTTCCACACATACACGTCACGTAATACCGAATTTACAAATCATTAGTTCATTATTTTATATTCCCTTTTCATCGCAAGTTCACAAGTACTTCTCGACCCTCGAAGTGTATCATTTTGATAATTATATTATCAGTAGACGTACTCTCTACCCTACTGGTATAAGTCATCCTTAATTCTCACAAGACCTAACTTAACGTACACACGATTATCACCCCATTTTATACTCTCGTGACCTCACGGTTAAATCTCATATAAAAATCGTACTCCTCGAACCTTGCCTACCACCCTACCAGTCATCCTCAAGTCCCATCATGGTATTTAAGTTATGCCTAAAGGTCCTTACACATTGGGGTTGGATTAACATTAAAAAGGAAAGAAGATTCATATTCCAGGAGGTCATTTCAGTACTAAGAAAACCGCTGCAAAAATTTTGCAGTGTGGATTCTATTGGCCCACCATTTTTCGTGACTCCAATGACTAGTAGAAGTTGTGACCGATGCCAAAGGTTAGAAAAAGATCACTCGTAGGAATATGATGCCATTGAGTCCCATATTGGTTATTGAGGTTTTTGACTGTTGGGGATTGATTTCATGGGTCCATTCCCGAAATCCTATAGTAATCTTTACATCCTTTTGGTAGTTGATTATGTGTCTAAGTGGGTCGAAGCTATACCGAGTCGGACAAATGATCGCCATGTGGTAGTCAAATTTATTCGAGAAAATATTTTTTCTCGATTCGGTACACCTCGAGCCATCATTAGTGATCAAGAAACCCATTTCTGCAATCGATCATTTGGGAGTCTCATGAAAAAGTATTCAGTCACGCATAAAGTCGGATGCTCTTATCATCATCAAACCAGTGGACAAGTTGAAGTGTCTAATAGGCAAATCAAGATAATCATCGAGAAAACAGTGAATCCAAATCGAAAGGACTGGTCCTTAAGGTTATTAGATGCACTGTGGGCTTATCGCACTGCCTATAAAACCCCACTTGCTATGTCCCCGTATAGGCTTGTCTACGGAAAAGCCTGCCACCTTCCGGTAGAGTTAGAACACAAGGCCTATTGGGCCATTAAGACCTTTAATTTCGATTTACCTGCTGCAGGAGAGGTCCGAAAACTCCAACTCAATGAATTAGAGGAGATTCAGAATGATGCGTACGAAAATGCAAAATTGTATAAAGAGAAAATGAAAATGTTCCATGACAAGTCCATCCTACAGAAGTCATTTGAGTCTGGACAAAAAGTTCTCTTGTACAATTCTAGATTGCATCTCTTTCCTGGTAAGTTAAGGTCTAGATGGTCCGGTCCCTTTATTGTTAGGACAGTCTACCCAGATGAGGCGGTTGAGATAGAGAATCCTAAAAATGGTGAAATTTTCAAAGTTAATGGTCAAAGGTTGAAGCCATATCTGGAATTACGAGATCGGGAAGTGGATGACATTCTCCTCCAAGACCCGTTATACCACGAGTAAACATAACTTGGGTAGTGTTTTTGTATTATAGTTTTTTTTTCTTTTCTTTTCTTTTTGTAATTATTTTTCTCCCAGGCAACATGTGTTGGAGAAAGTCCCTCATTACGGTAATATCTTTCATATCTTTTTCGCCTTTTAAAGTTTTATCTTGAACATTGGGGACAATGTAGAAATCAGGTTTGGGGGTATTGAGGTCATTTTTCTCCGCCTTTAAAAAAAAAATCAGAATTTTTTTGAAAATCCAAAAATATTTTCAATATAAGTGAGCTTTGAAACAATTTCTTAAAATAAAATTAATTCTCAAATCTCTCAACTTATAATATATTACACTTAGCCATATAATATGATCGAAAATGGATATTGAGGCGAAAGTTAATGTGCTTAAAGAATAAATGTGGAGATTTTAGCCCGGTGAGATATTATGCCATTCATCGTTTTCGAGAGATTTAAATCAATCTGAGTTAAAATAACTCAAACTTTCCTTCAGTGATAAATTCGTTGATGATCTCAAATTCATTGTTTTGTTCAATTACTGAAAACAAAAGGTCAAAATCAGAATCTTAAGCACTAGAAGTCTTAGTAAGTCGTCTTGAGACACAAATCAACTTAATGAAACTTGAGAAATGAGATTAGGCCCTCGTTTGAAAGCCCAAAAATTAAGCCCAAACTCCAACATTTTTTTACATTATTACATTGCAAGCCCATTTGAACAAAAAAAAAGATAAGTCTTTTGTTGAAACCCACTATCCTACCTACCCAACTCCAACTAGGAGTTTAAAACCCATAAAAAGAAGCCATACCCATTTTTTGAGAAAACTAGGGTAAAATTACGGTTGGAAAAAGGCCAAAAAAAATGAGGTTGCAAGAATGATGTGTGAAAAGAAAAGAATAAAAGAAAAAAAATGGAGAAGAAAGAAAGAAAAAAAAAAGGAAAAAAATGTGAGTTTGAAAAGAAAAAAAGAAAGAGAAAAGAAAAATGGAGGTGAGAAAAAGTACCTAAAAGTCAAAATACCGAAAAACCTCTATATTCTCAGAAATTTTGAACTCCAAAAGCCATTCTTTCTAGCCAAAATTCGAGCCTAAAATAAAACCAAAGAAAGTCCTAATCGATCTCAAGTGAAGTTAGTTAAAGTGTGGAGAGAAGATGAATAGGATCTATGGTGTGATTCAATGTTTTCAAAAAGTAATCGATTTTCCGTTCATGAGATCATATTCATCCATTATAAAAAGTTCGTTCTTGATCATGTATATGTGAAATTTGTTCATATGAATTTACTCTTTTATTGACATATATCGAGAGAAATTATCCAACTATGAGTGTTCATTTGTGAGCGCATCCCGCGAGCATTTGAAATCAAAACAAACTTTCGAATAAGAAATGTAACGATCAAATCTTTTGAAATGGACGGTTATATTGGCTATGCACACGTACACGATAAGTTGAGATTGAAAAGTGAAGTTCTACTATATTTATGAAGTTTGCATTCGAACTTGGTTATATTAAATTTGTGTCTTTTGTAAATAGAGTCAAGTTTTTGAATTTTGTGGGTATATTCACTACAAACCCTCACGAGACAAAACTCGTCCACTAGGGAAACCTAGAGGTTTAACGGCTTGTTGCACATGCTAAGTGCAACCGTGATTCCTACGAAAGTGAGTTATATTTTAAAATTTTAGTTTTGCTCGAGGACTAGCAAAGTTTAGGTTTGGGGGTATTTGATGAGTGCATTATTTTATATTATTTACACTCAAATCTAAGTGTTGTTATTCCCATTTTATCATAAATAAAGAGCTTTTATAGATATTTTTATTATTTTAGAGAAAAATACTAACAATAAATGGAGTTAATAATGCAATTTTGGGAACTTCAAGCTCACATCTTATATTCATTGCTTATCTCTTGTTCAAGTTGTTTTTGAGTATTGACAGGTTTAAAAAGAAAGCGGTGAAGTCCGGACGCAAATTGAACATGAAAATGTCACTTACGCACCTTCAGGGGCAAAATTGTAAATTCAAATGGCTGATTTCAGACATGGAAACTGAAGACCTTGAATCAAGGGACGTCTGGGCTCAAACGGCGTATCAATCGGAGTTGAAACGAAGAAGTTATGGTCGTGCAAAGCTCGAATTCAAAAGAAAGTCAAAGTCAAAGCCCCGGGTCAATGCCCAAAGTCAATCCCGAGACCTGGACACTACTGAAATATTGTTGGGACCGAAATGAGGGTCACGTTGGTTCAAACGGCATGTTAATCGGGCTCCGAATGAAGAAGTTATGGTGATTTGAGCTATTGTGCAAATTATGAAATTTGGGATTTAATATGATGTTAAATATAATTGGAGGCATATTATAACCAAAGATGAAAGTTGGCTTAATGGCTGGACTTTTGGAGGCGCCCGCCCAGGAGAGGTCAGGGGTTCGACCCCTGCCTGCCCCTAAACTTTTTGGCGAAAATCTCTAAATACAACCCCACTTACCCACCAAACCCACACTCCCACCTTCTCCTTTTTCTTCATTTTCCAATATAACGAAAGCAGATACCCCACCCCACCAACCCATGTTTTGCTTCTTCCGAAAATACCTTCCCCCATACCTGTTTAACTCCCACTTTGTCCTATTTTGTTGGTTTCTTTTTTTTTTGTATAAATTATGGGCAATGTAGAGACTTTGGGGAACACTTTTTTGAATAGAAAAAAAAGACACACTTTGAGAGATAAAAAAAAATCTTTGTAGAGAGTATTTTTGAGACACACTTTGGAGGAGCATATTGTGTATTGTAATTCAAGTCTTGGCCCCAAAATTTTGTAAGTTGATTATTATTAATGAAAATTATTTTTTCATCTTGCAATATTTGTGTGTCAAATATGTTGTGTGAGTAGTTTATTTACTAGGACTTAGGTGATGTTTGTCATGACTAATTAAACCACGCATGTCAATTTAATTTCGTACATATTCCGACATGTTTTAATTTGAAATAAAAAAAATTCGGTATTCGCTTAAAAATACACGAGAGTGTATTTTTAAACCTCAAGAATTAATTATAAATTCATGCTTTAAAAATTTAGAGTTGTCATTTTTGATGGGTTATGCTTGCACTTAGATGTTTTGATATCCCATGCTTAATTACGCATTAAAAATTTAGAACGTGATATTTTCAAGGGAATAGGGATTTATGGTGTCGAATTCAAGAGACGTTAAAATATTTTGAACGCATGTAATGTTATATTCTCCGAAATGTACTCGACGAGAGTCGGTATATTTTGTGTTATAAATTCGGAATCACGAAATTAAATTGATGTGCTAATTTAATTAAAATTGACAAACGGAATCGACGTCCTAGTTTCTTCCACATTTAATATTATCTCTTGTACTTGTTCGTTTATTCCGTAAACTTAATCACTTTTATACACTCATATGTCTTGTTGGACAGTCAATATTTTATTAAGATCGACGAAATCTCTGTGGGTTCGACCCATACTTACACACGCTATATTTCAATAGCCCGTGCACTTGCGGTAGTTTTATAACAAATAAAATTTGACAACAAATTCGATATATTTACCCCGGACTTATAAAATAAATTCGGTATATTCATGCCGAATGGAATACAAATATACAAACTTATCCTAGTGATTTAATGATGTAGTGGTCCTTAGGAAACATACAATGGAATTTAAACATATAATGTAATTGTGTTATCAATTACATTTAAACATATAATGTAATTGTGTTATCAATTACATTGTAAGTATGTTATCAAATGCAATTATGTTGTCATATGGGTTGAAATGTTGTGATTCAGATTCAATTTATTCCCACCTGTTAATAATTTTACCTATGCAAGATGCCTTCATGGATTTCAACTCTTTGTTATTTGATCAGGCTTTAACGTATATCGATATACCTCGTAACGGGGAATGTGGTTTGATGTCAGTAGATGTTAGTGCGACGTTCTTTACGGAGAAGGTATTATAATGTCGATTAGTGATGCAATAGATTTATATATTATAATTACAGTTTACTGATTAATTATATTATTTATTTATCAGGTATTTCCCACTCGGCAAACGTTGGTTGTTTGGGCTCAAGAGCAAGCCCGATTTGTTAAAACGGTAATTGTTATCACCAAGTCAGGCGTACTTTATGCAATGTGTAAGGGACGTTTACAGATGGATTGTGAGAGGGGTGGTCAGTACCGTGATCATCACAGGAAGAATGATGTGAACGAAGGGAGAAGTCAAGGGGAAAAAAGTCGGAAGAGGGACACGACCACTCGGAAGTGCAATTGTTAGTTTCTGTTGAAGGCCATTCCACTTGACAACAGACAGTGGATGTTATCAGTTGTCAACGGTGTTCACAATCACCAATTGCCAAAAATATTAGTTGGACATGCATACGCTGGTCGACTCACTTCGGAGGAGAGAAACATTGTTGAAGAGATATCCTTGAATGGGGGTAAAGTCGGTCGCCATTCTAACGACGAAAAAAATTCGTAATGTTATTAATGTTTTGACCATGAAAACCATTTACAATGTCAAGGGGAAGTTGAGGATTTCCGAACGAGAGGGTAGAACGACGATGAAATAGTTATTAAAGTTGCTTGGGGATAAACACTACGTCTATTGGTATAGAACAAATTAGTCTACCATGGAGGTGGAAGACATTTTTTGGGATCACCCAAACTCAATTCAATTGGCCAAGTGTTTTTCGTCCATTTTCATTGTTGACTGCACATACAAGATCAATCGATTCAAGATGCCTTTGTTCGCGATGGTTGGTAAAACGTTGTGCAGAAGGACGTTTAATATTGATTTAGCATTTTTAACAATGGAGAAGGAAGATAACTATTGGTGGAAATTGGGACGTTTAAAATCCCTATTTGATCCGTTTGCATGTCCCCCGATTTTCATCACAGATTGGGAGTACGCGTGCATGACTGCATTGCGGGTTGTGTTCCTCGATGCGAGATCTATCGTTTGAACTTTCCACGTTCATCACAATGTGAAACTCCATGCTAGGAAGAGATCCACGATGAGTGTAACGCCCAAACTTGAATTTATGGGTTACCCGTGAGTCAATCCGGTCCGACCCGAGCCTTAGGTGTGAAGTGCAATGGAACAACCTACATAATGTTGCTAGTCGAGTTTTATTTTAGTTAACATTCGATTTTAGTTTCAGAATAATTTACGTGGAGGACCTATGGGGAGCATTCCAAAGTGTAAGTAAACAGAGCTACTAACGTAAAATAAATAAAGTATACTTACCTGTATAACACCCTCAAAATATAAAACCGCACCCAACCTGCCGTAACAAAGCGAGGGTGTGAGCCTATGTCCAGTGAGATTATACAGAAGCAGTATAGAAACGAATGATAGAAAGCTACTCATGCGTTACAACTACATGCATGCGAAATACATACATATATCTACACATATACCTTTGAAATTACATTTTTCAATGCATTAACCGTTTTATTTCAAAAACGTTATATGGTACCCTCTTTGTCCTTACAAAATGGGTATTTTGTGTGGTTATGCTTTGAACTAGAATTTCCTCCCATCAACGCACATGGTTGAACAATGAATAATTGTTAGGGAAAAACCCTTCACTTTGAAAACGCTATTTTACTCATCATTCATTAACTTACACCAGAATTGCTTAACCACCATATATGACTTCCTTTCGACCACTGTTCTAAAAAGCTCGCCTAGGCTCCGCTTAGGCGCGCCTAGGCTCCGCTTAGGCGCGCCTAGGCTTGAGGCTTGGGAGAAACGTCCCGCCTTAAGCCTTTTACGCCTTATTCTTGGTAAAAGTCTTAAGGCGCACTTTAAAAAAAAATAAAAACGCTTTAGTGAAACGATATCGCTTTTTAAAAACTTTTTTTTTAAAATTGGGCCAATATTTCATTCAAGACAATCAAAAGACAAATGATATCCCAAACCTCTTTGCCTCTCGTCCAAAAAAATGCGCATTTTTTCTTTTTTTTGTTGTTTGTTTATTCATAGTATTTAAAAAAAATAGTATTTTAGTTTGCATATATTCAGACATATTTTAATGTATGTACCGTTTTAGTATTTTTAATAGCCTTGTTATGGTTAAAAATGTTAAAATATATTAAAAAAGGCCGAAACGCCTTTTCACGCCTAAGGCCCACCTAGGTTTCTAAGGCTTAAGGTTTGGCCTCAACTCCCCGCGTTTTTTAGAACCTTGCTTTCAACACATGCACACATCGTGTTAGAATTGTTTATATACCATGGGATCCTTATATTACACATACCCCCGTATTAGTGAGTTCAAACCACCTTAGGGAGCTTAATTACTCATTAAGTCACCTTACTTAACCAATTCACTATTCCTATGTACGTTAGTCATTATTCTCAATTTACTCGTCCACATCACATTAATCGGAACATTTATTGTTACGTTCAAGTTAGGTTGTCTTTATAAATTCACCACGCAACCCTTTACTTGTTAAGTTCCCTATTCCATTATCTTTTTCTCAGAATTTTCTAATAATTCACGTACTTTAACGGACTCCACACCGACGGTGATGCCATCATATGCTATGGCCAGTGGTTTATGGCTTTTCACCTATGGGCTCTGACCATTCTTGCTTACTTCCCGGTTGCATTCGAGTCTATATTAACGTGTTTAACATTTTTCACATGTCCACACTATTATCCATTTACAAGCCGAAAGACAAAAGCCCGGACTTAAACCATCCGTTTTTCCATTAAGACTTGGAAAACTATTTCTTTCTCCTCTAGGGCCTTTATTCACACACACGTCGATTTTATGCCAAAATAATTTACACTTTTAGGACTTAATTCAATTTCAACCATACTAACATAAGGACATTTTTTAACATTTTTATTCTATAAAAATTTTCACTTTAGGTAAATTACCAATTTACCCTTTATTTGTCAAAACTTACTATTTGGTTCTTCATCAAGTGTTATTTTCTCAAAAATAGTTATTAAGTTTTCCACTCAAAATTTTGAACATTTTTCTCCATTTTAACACTTGCTTAACATCACAATTTACTCAACACTCTTACTTGTACTTTAGCACCTTTAATTTATAAAACAACACCTTTTTAAATATTAAAGTCCCATATTCTAGACATTTAAAATACGCACTTTATTTATGAGATTTTTCATCTTAACACCCACTTGGCTACTATTCATACGTTTTCACCCTTTAACTTCCATTATCAACTTTTACACCATAATACATGTAAAAAACTTACTTTTCATACATTCAATCGTTTAACCCACTTTACTTTCTAAATGAGTTTCATACACTTTAAAATGCTTATTAAATTGAGAGTTTTCCTTTTTATTTTTCTTCATTTATTCATGTAAGAAATCATATTTTAATATCACAAAATGACTCAAACAAGCCCAATACATTTTGTTGTATAAAATCACATGCTTTTCCTTTAAAACATCATTAAAACACATTTTGTTCAAGACATATATTCTGAAAAATTCTACTTTCAAAATCCATTTTTAAATCTTCCTTTTTGATACCCATTTCATACAAATGCTAAGATGGTTAATAATCAAAACTAGGATACAAACTAATATCTTTCCTACATATATTTAATCTAATATATGTAAATAACATGTTGAATCTATACTACACATTAAACTCGATCAAAATTAGTTTTTTCCACCTCAATGAGCTCTAAAATGGTGGAGAGGTTGAAGAAAATGACGGATCCCCCACCTCCAAAGGTGGCCTCAAGGGGGTCTCTAAAAACTTTATCAAAGTTGGCTCCATGAAAGCTTGAAATGGCCCTCTTCAAACCCCATCTGCAACTACCCAATAAACATAAAAAACATCATCCCTAACACTTCTCCACGAACTCCTAGGGTTTCCATGTTGGTGTATGGGGTGGAACGCCCTTAGAACTTATGGTTACAACCATTGCAAGTGGTTGGGTTGTGTGGGTGTCATATAAGGAAGCAGGTTCTCATCCATGGAAGCTCCAAGCTTGAGAGAAAAGAACCTACAAAATCTGATGGGTTTGTTATTTTGCTTCTCTTTACGATTTTCTCTCTTACTTATAACCAAACCATGCGCCTCCTAGGTATAAATGGAAAGACTCTTACTCCACAATACATCCATATCAGGCCCTTGTGGTTCCCTAGATCGACAACACAACAAATATATGGGTTGGTACGTTGATAGCACTTAAAAACAGCAGCATATCTGATTTGCCAGGGAGGTCGTTCGAACGATAAAAGTTCTCGTTTGAACGATAATGAATGTCATTCTAACGACCTGTTTGAACGACCGAAATTTCTTTTGAAGTGCTATCTTTCTAGACTTTTGCACATATGCCTCAACAACTTTTAAAGTCTTTTAAAGAGGTACCTAATTTTTCAAATGAAATAATAGAAGTTCCATAGACAGTAATTCTCTTTATACAATCCAATTTGTTACTTACAAATCGTATATTTATTATTACTTCCTCCTCATATAAACTCTAATTAATTTACCGGGCGAGATATTACATTGAGGATTCATTGACGAAGTTAATGAGGAATTTGATGCATTTGGTTGAATCCTCCACCGAGAATGATTTTAACGAAATGTGTACTATTTCACTTTGAGTAGGTTGCATAACCCAACATGCTTCACTACATAGATTGCACATGGTACAATATAAAGGAGAGCTTCATTCATGCCTTGACAAATAGGATTATGCACCGGGGTAACCGAACTACAAACCATTGTGAAGGAGCACACGGTAAGTTGAAGAAGCACTTGGAGAATTCTCAACTTCCTTTTGACAAGTTATTTTTTTCGACATGCACAACTACATTGAGTTGCAAGTGGTCGAGATTAAGAGGGAGTTTGAGGATTCTTTGCAAAAATTAAAGCACTCCCACAATAATACTATTTTGCGTGTGCTCATCGATCGGGTTTCTCATTATGCCATTAACTTAATTGTTGAGGAGCTAAAGACTTGTGATACAATTGGCATGGATGTTCAATCGTGCCTATACTTGGCACGCAATATCTTTGATGTACCGTGTGCTTATGAATTGGTCATCTATAGAAAGGAGGGTAGGCCAATAATATGGGGGGATATCGATGCACATTGATGCAAATTAACAAGGGTGCCTGATTTAACGAAGTACCACATGATTGATTATGAGCCGAAAATGATACTTTTTAAACAGCGGTGGGAACGGTCAACTATCGATGAGCAAAGAGCTATGTTGCGAAAACTCAAGGACATCTGTTATCCCACCACTTCTAAGCTATTTGAGTCATCTGTGCTTAAGTATTGCACGGGTCGAACGAGAGGTCGAAAACCAACTGCTCGAGAGCAAAAGCATGGGAAGTTAACTAAAAGGGATCTCTCAGGCTTCTAACTTTCTAGGCAATCAACGGAAAAGGAACACCCTGTGGTCCAAAGGCCTAAGAAGAAAATTGATTTCACGGAGTTCACCCGCCCTGCCTCTTGGTGACCTAATTACTCCCCGCATATAAAGAGTATATCAATGAGATATCGGACTTTTATAAAGTTTTCATAGAAGATATCATTGATAGGCAGGGTTTCTCCGTGGCGCGAGAGTCACCTACGCGCCGATCATTTTGAATTCGACTCACCTGAACTATACAAAAACCTAAACTTATGACTACACACAACGGGTGAGTATAGCGGCCAAGTCCGGGTATCGAAAATCCACAGAGGCGAGTTGCTAGAGTTTATAGGATTTAATACTTCAGAAATAAAAGTGTAAAAAGGGGATTATAAACTAAAAAGGGAAAAGATGCATAAAATGAAAATATTAATCTAGGCGAGTGTATTGAAACTAGATTAACAAAGCGAGTAAAAACTATAGGTTGCGTTGAATATCCCTCATCCGAGTTAATTAGTATAAAATGGTCACATGGGTCGACGAGTTATTACAAATGCGTCTGGTTTCGACAGTTAATTGAATCAAGGGTTGTCACACCCCTAAATCCGCATAAAAGCCTAATAAGATTTTGGCGTCAACAAATACCCCGAAAATTACGCACGCAAGGTCATAAGCAGGGAACATACATGATATGCCCCATCAAATCTCCTAGGCGCAATAACTAGGACAACGTACCCGAAATAGACTTGTAAACTCCATCACCAAAGCAAAGCAACATGTCAACCCATAATGAGTTCAATCCGGCACAACCTAGACTAATTTAGCTAGAAAGCATGATAAAAAACGCGGTAAATAAACACAATAAATCTACACTAGAAAGCAACTAAATGAAAACGTGTAAATAAAGCATGAAAACCTAATTAGAAAGCAAGAATTAAGTAAATACAACTATATTAATGGAGAGGGAATAAAAAAAGATCAATCTTATAAACCCAAATGTTGTCACACCAAATGAGCTCTCAACTCCCAAACCCTAAGCTAAACTATCCTAAAATCTATTATTATCTAACTATCTAACTATATCTGAAAATGAAATAAAAAGTCCTTTATATAGTAAGTTACAAAAGAAATAAAGGAAAAATAAAAGAAAAGGAACGAATTGCCAAATATGTGGTATGATCGATCGATCGATCAAAGACCATCGATCTATTGATCGAACAGGTTCCATCCCACTGTCTCAATTCGTAGGCTTAATTAGAAACTGCGGTCGACCGATACTCTGTTTTTGGCAGCCCTTGGTCCATGAAGAGGGGGAAAAGTCCATTAACGGATACGGCCATATCTTCTTCGCCCGAACTCCAAACGACGCACCGTTTGCGGCCACACGACGCTAACTCAATGAACTACGCATCCGTGGAATTTCCATGAGCTGGAAAAGAAATATGAATCGACTAAAATGCCCTTGAAGTAGCGTCCAACGACGGAACTTCTCCAAAATGCAACGGATCCTCACTTTTAGTGTTCCAATACTTACAAAAGCACAATTAACCCCTGCAAAGCATGTATATATCCAAATTAAAGGTTGTCTGGTTAATGAGCATAAATATAAGCATGAAGGACCGTAAAAGCGCTATAATGCATAAAGATAAGGGCGAAAATATGCAATATTCGATACGAATCACACCCCCTAACTTAAACATTGCTAGTCCCTAGTAATGAAACAAACAAAACCAGTCCATAGAGAACAGTACAAGACATATATATGCGTCGAAATATAAATGCCACTTTCGTAGGGAGCACGATTGCATTTAGCGTATGCAATAAGCCGTTAAACCCCTAGGTTACCCTAGTGGACGAGTGTCGTCTAACATCACATGGTTTCCTCAAAATATGCCCAAACCAACATGCGTCAAGCCCAACAATATCGAACAAGATTTCATACACATTATTAGCACATTGAACGAATTCAAACAAAAGTACGAAATCATTAACATTATAGAATGCACCTCATAGAATTGAAACCTTAAAATGTGGGAGGGGAGCGAGCACATGCAAAGTGTGATTTGATAAAAACTTATATAAATCGGATACTAAATTTAAGCAAGCATATATTCAATCCTCACGGGAATTACACTCATCAAGTGAATTCACTCGAAATAGGGAGCTAACGCACGGAACTTGCAGGCATAAAGAGTAAATATAAATGAAAACTAGGTCGCACACATGTCATAAATGAAGAACGCTATATATAAAATGAAAAACTGTAATCTCAATGAAAGATATCGCACATTAAAAGAGGCGAAATGTATTTTCACAGATTATCAAAACTATTTAAACCTTTGAATTACATATACTAAAGATCACATAGGACTTGAATAGGGTTGTAATAGGGTTGTAATGGAAGGATTATTCATTATGATTCTGGAGAATGAATTCTTTCCCCATCAACCTATACCCTATATTAGGGATGTTTATCCGGAACCAAATCCCATTCGGGAGCTTTATAACAAAATAATTGAACGTCATATTAAGCAATTGTTGCCATCTAATATGTCTATTAGTCCTTGATTTGGACAAGTCTAAATCTCTAAATTTTACTGCATAAAAAGAGTCGGTATACATAGTAAAATGTTTAGGTCTAAGAAAAAACATATATTTTTCTATTGCCCTTACTATGGCTAAAACTTCTTTTTCATGGGCAGTGTATCTTATTTATGGGTCTGTAAAGGTTCCAGAACTATATCTATAAAGTTTCTTCTTTTGTGTCTAATGATCAATGGCAAAGTATACTACTCCCTATTATTTATCAGAGGCATCTGTTTCTACTACAAACTGGTCTTCTGCATTAGGTAGACCAACTCCACTTTTAATTGGAACAAAGTGCAAAAATTATAAAAATTGAATAAATTGAAGAAGTGATTGAACCAACTGCACTTTTAATTATTAAACCAACTCCACTTTTAATCAAAATTTCCAAATACAAGTGTAAAGCCTAACTAGACTTTTAAACTCCAATGTTAAACCAACTATAAAATATACAAATTATAGGTTCAAAGTCCAAAGTTAAACCAACTCCAATTAAAACCAATTTCAATGAGTTCAAAGTTCAAAGTTAAACCAACTTCAATCAACCAATTTCAAACAGTAATGAGTTACCAAGAATGAGTTTAATTTCAACAACATATACCACAATATATATTTCAAAGTTCAAATGGAACAAATACCATAATATATATTCAAAGCAAGATTCATATTCATATTCAAACCAACTAACATCAAGTACAATCAAGTTTTATATTCAAACCAATTCGAATCAAGTTTTATATTCAAAACTACAACCAACCATTTTTAACTACAACTTGCAAAAAATAAAATTAGCACCCAATCATTTTCATTTCCTTTTTTGGGACCTCTCAGCAAATTTCGCCTTGCCTTTACCCTTTATGTTACTTTTCTTTGTAACCTGCTCTTCACTGACAATCGGTCGGTCGACCCCAATAGTCACAACAAGGATATCGTAAGCTTGGATATTACGTGCAATCAGTGTATCAAGATCTGCAACAATTCCATTGTCCATGTTATTCTTCAATAATTCCATCGCTTTGCGCACCTCGCCCGCCTATAAAAAAGATCATACCATGAAATCAGTAATGAAATTAACAAAAACAAACTAGTTAACACATTTGAAATTAGAAAAAACATAAAACTTACCAAAGATGTTTGTGTTTGTTTGGACTTACGAAATAAGGGACTTTAGGAGGGGATTTGGATAGGAACCACTCCGTATAATCGCTGTTATAATCCCAGGAGCTCGATACAAGCACCGACATAGAATTCTCATATAGAAGGTGATCTTGCCAGTTTTGCTAGTACCATTTCTGCATATCAAATGTATCGAGTGGCCTTTTTTCCCCTCTCGTCCTTTAAAGGTGTTATGGGCTCGCGGGGTATGATTTGGAGCTGTTTGAATTGTCTCAAACATCGTTCCGAGTAATAGGGCTCCCAACATCAAAACATATCATAATTCCACTATAAAATGATACTTTGGGAAATTGATTAGCTGCCCTAGCATCTCTGTAGGGATCCTAAAGTACCTACATAGGAAACAACATAATTGGAGTTCATAAATATCCAAGTGAAAAGAAAACACAATAAACAATCACAAGAAATAACTTAAATTCCCAACAATCATTTCATCTAACTCCTTGCGATAGTTAATTGAATTTTGAAACGCATTCTTTTGAGAGGCGAATTACAATGACCAACGTGCAATCCTCGACATCGTGTTATGAAACTCCATGTCGATGCATCCACCCACCCGGAGAAGTGCTCATAGATACATGACTGCAAAACATATATAACATGAATTTACTAAGAGAATTTAGAAAATTTAGAAATGATATTATAATATGAATTGAGAATATTAGTTACCTGAATAAGAGAGAGACAACCGCTCATTTGCTTCACACCAGATCGAAAGGCAAGGCTTAGTTACCTATAGACATGCGTAAGGATACGCATTCCCCAGGCCAATTTCCCTACCTTTTTCACGTCATTCAGAAGATGAAGGTAAAACACTGAAATCTTGTTCTTTGTCTTATCAGGAAAAACTGTGCTCCCGATAATTTATCGTAAGTATGCCCTAGTGCAATAGTCTTTGACTTCGGTGTAGGCATTAGTGTCCTTCGACCGTTCCTTAAAATTCGTTGTCAGCTAGTTTAATCGGATAGCACAATGCTCACCACATTCTTGCTGGGCAATGATTTTTCTCACGCCCAACATTTCCACTACTAGGTCCACAACCAACAAGACCTCAACATCCTCCTACTCAACTTAGGGATGCGAGTTAAAAAGAGGTAAACCAACTAGCGGAATGCCCAATATTTATACTACGTCGTCGAGTGTGATAGTCATCTCCCCGAATGACATGTGAAATGTGTTGGTCTCCGGTTGCCACCTCTTGACAAAAGGAGAAACAAGGGCGTAATCTATATAACGGTAACTATATTTTATAAGCCTATAAAACTTAATCCTTGTAACCCTCTTCTGTACACTAGGACTAATATCACTGAATTCCCACTCGCGGATCTTCGTCCTATGATTGATGCACGGTAAAGGCACCCGCTCCACCTGCAATATAAGAAATTTTTTTATCAAAATTTATCAAACTAATGAATAATATATAACATTAATGATAGTTCGAAAATGTAATTACCACATAACCCGTCCAAATGCCTTAAGCCATGTGATCCTTGAAATGTTTCAATAAACTCAGATTATTGGGGCCCCCATAAGACGTAATCAAGGGGTCTTTTTTCGCAACCTTCTTCTTATTTCTGCACTCAACAACGGTCTTGTGTAACATGCTAAACTGGTTATTCAGACCAAATGGTAATACACCCCCCCTCAGTAGGAGCAACATCCTCCAGCTCGGCATGACCCTCATCCTCCTTCTCCTCTACATGACCCTTAACCTCCTCAGGCATCTCAACAACAGGGACATCCATTTCCATCACATCAGGTACATCCCCTCCACCATAACAGGGACATATCCCTCTAAGGGAGTAGCAGCAGAAGCAGACAAAGTATGGATGTCTTCACGATGCTTCCTCTTTGAGGCAGTAACTGGCTTCTTGTTCTTGCGAGAGTAGGATAATAGGTTATCCATAAAAGACTTGTATTAAAACAAAGAATACATTTAAGGTAAGGATGTATCATTTCATAGGTATTCATGTATTCATTATAAAAATAAGTCATTGCATAGGTAATCATATTTTCATTATACACACAAGTCATTTCATAGGTAAACATAAGTCATTCGCTATGTTCACACCGAAGTAATTGAATCCATTTGGGATAAAGGTGATGAATGGTTATGGCTACATTTGACATTAACATAACGAAATAATTGAATTCATTCGGGGTAAAAATGATGAATGGAACATTGAAAAAATTGTTGATCCATTTGGCATAAACATAACAAAATAAGTCATATATTTTGTGATAATGATAACGAATAAAACCCTAATTTAGAATGCGTTGATTCGTTATAAACATGACAAATCAATGCAATTAATTTGTGTTAACTATACCGATTGAAACCCTAGTTTGACACTTACAACAATTCAAACAGGTCGTTCAACATTTCGAGGTTCATTTTGATTTCAAAATTAAAAAAGATCATACATTTCATTTTGATTTCAATAATCAATGGGTTGATCCATTTCAACAGTTCGAACCTTGTGATTTTTGGAAGCTTTTGATCCAACAGTTCAATAACCTTGTGATGTTTGGAAGCTCTCAACAATTCGTTCGTTTGTGATGTTTGGAAGCTTTGTTTTTTGTGGTAAAAATAATTCGTATAACAGTAAAAAAATATATAGTATAAGGTAATTAAAAAGGTTAAACTCATTTAGTTCATTTGAAGTTGAAAGGTTATTTTGTTCAATGTACCAACCCGATTAGCTTAATCTTTACTTGAAGATGAAAGGCTTGGAAGTTGAAGATGAAAGGTTTGAAGGTTTAAATGTGTAGATAGATGGAGGGAAAACGTGTAAATGAATTGTAACACTTTAAATATGTGGTGTCTCTTTTGTGGTATTTGAAAGTTGATCTGAGGCTTTTTGTGTGTATTCGTCGTTGTCTTCAAAAGCCTAGTCTCAAAATCTCTTGAATACCTACAAAACTTGTTAAACAACTCGTACTGCGGTAAGTAACAATTTAACTTTCAAGGTGAAACAAATAACGTAAATGCTTGCAATTTCAATTTTTTTATTTTTATTTTTTTAAAAACAATTTGAAGGGAGGATTAACTAATTAATACTAAAAATATGAAATTATTAAATAACTAAAATAATACGCAACCAAGTGTGGTAAATGTGAGAAGATTCAACAGATGAGATTACACCGCGTGTTCAGTTATTTTTTGATTTCATAATTTATTTAATTGAAATATTTCAAGATAATATTAAATTTACAATTTAACTCTCGTTACAATCATAAATTCAATAATGTCTTTTTTAGAAAACTCATTTATAAATGCCACTACTCTGAAAAATGAATTTATACTCTCTTTAAAGAAATCACCCACTAAGATCGATTTATAAAAAAAATATGAATCCGATAATCACAAATCCGAGTTAATATTCAATTTTAGAAGAAACCCATCTCTAGTTCAATTCCAAAATTAAATATTAAAACAAAATTAATTCACTATCTCTCGATACGTTAATTAATGTGTGACAATTAAAAATAAATATTCCTAAAAATATGACAATAAATAAAAATTAATTAATTAAACTAACATCCTACGCAATTTCATCACACCCCTTAAACGAGGTGATTCGCCGAACATATTTAAATAAGCATGCATAATCACAATAACATCAATAAACATTGAAGTAGAGAAATAATACAATACGCAAAGTCTCCTTTTCGAATCGCGATTTTGAATTGCATCCCAAGATCTTCACAATCAACTCACTTGATTACAAAAATAAAAGCAAAAACTAAACCTAAAAATTTATTCTAACTAGACTAATTTTTATGTATTTTTTCCCCCTAAACTGTACATATACACTGACTTGTCTCTCAGTGTGGTCCTATCTAAGAATCGCCCTCTTTTTTATATCTCTTGTAGAGGAAATTTTATAGGGATTTAAGAACCAGTCAAGAGAAGCATGTAGGTTTATTTGAATTTGTGACAGGTAGCTTGGGAAGGGATTTGAGTTGGCAGGTGAGATGGAGATAGGGTTCGGGTTTGGTCAGTTGGGTGGTATGGATATGGGTTTTGTTTTGGGAATATATTGGATCCGGGTTGGAGAAGGCGAGTTTTGAGATGGAGCTCGGGTCACGATTTGGTATGTGAAGGTGGGTTCCGGGTCGAGCTATGGAGGTCCGGATTAGGGTCGAAGTGGGTATGAGATGGGTTTTGTGTTTGGAAGATGAGGAGGTTGCGATTTTAGGCTAGAATTGTCGCAGGCGTGGCGGGTTTGGGTTGAAATCGTGGGAAGGTGGTCTACCGGGACGGTTCAGGTCGAGGTATAACAGGTGGGTGAGCCGACAATGGGTTAGGCTTGATGCCTACTGGACGGAGCTAGAGTCGCCTACTTGATGGGTGGTCACCGGAGTAACTGCCGGCGGTTCGGAGTTGGATTTGGGAAATCGGCGGTGGCCTCGTGTTCTGGTTGGAAACTCGCTGGAGATGGAGTTGCGGGTTCAACCCGGGTTGAAGAGTTCCGACGGGTTAGATGGTGGAGTTCGGGGGTTAGGATGGCAGGTGGGGGTTTGGGCAGGTTAAGGTCGATTTGGGTTAGTAAGGTGTGGTAAGGTGTAAAGAGGGTGCGTGTGTTTTAATTTGCAACTATTAAAAAAAAAAGTAGAAAATTAAGGTAAATGTCATATTTATATTTGAATTTTTAGGATAATGCGTTTTAAGTTTATAAATTTAGTCTCTGTGGTACAATAATATTTATAAATCTAATCCTGTAGTATAACATCCTTTATTTTTTTGGTCCGAGCCAGCGGTACCATTTTTCATGGTATTTTTAGTACAATGACTAAATTTATAAAATTATATGAAGTGTCCCATTTTAAAACACTTTAAGCATTATGAGGATCTTTTTTCAAAATCTCCTAATTTTTTTTTAAAATATATTTAACTACAATATCGAAATTAATAAAATTAAAAAAATAAAATCTATTAAACTAAAAAACTAAAAATTATAATCCTAACCTCTAAATTACTAAAAGACTCAATAATAAAATCAAATAAAAATCAAATAATAATAAAATAAATAAAAATAAAGAAAATAAATAAAGAAAAACTTACTAAAAATAGACACGTTTACAATGTTTACATAAAAAGATTTGACACACAATAACGGACCCTATATACACACTCTACGCACGCAAATAAAATATAAAAGTCCTAAAAATTATATACAACTCAAATAAAAATCTAAAAAAATATAAAGTACAAACTAAATGCACACGAGGCTCGGGTGATGTCTCGAGCTTGGTTTAGGCTTAGGTTTGGTTCAGGATTGGGATCGGGATATCGGAACTCATCTTGACAAGCTTAAAAAGTACTTCTGATTTCGCTGTCTCTTTGATTTCTTCATTGAATGCTTTTGACCGCTACTTTGTCGTAATTAACTTTATTTAGCATTATTTGATGTTGCGACTGCCGATTGACCTGAAAAATAATAAAATATGACAGAAGGACAAGTTTAGTAAGAATGAACGACTAAAATGCTTCTATTCGGGGTATAAAATCAACACTTTTGGGTGCTTACCAAAAGTAACTGATAAAATTATGTGGAATTTTATAATGAAAAAAGAATTGTGGTATTTTGAAGTATTATTTGGGGTACCCTTAGAACCCCCCTTTTCCAAATGAAAGATCGCTTAGCGTGGCACTATGAGAGAAATGAAAATTTTCTACAAAACGTTGTCATAGTATGAATTGTCATTTTAACTTATTAAATGATAATAATGGTGGGGGTGAGGCGTCTTGCTTTTTAAAGTCGGGATCTTAGAACAATATATGGAAATGCAACATCCCTAACAAAATTATGCATTTCTTATGTCAGGTGTGGATGGAATCGATGCTCACCAATTAGGGACGTAGCCAGGAATATGAGACAGTGGGGGCTATTTTCTGGGGGTTCGGGGGCGAGTGCCCCCGATTTTTTTTAAGGTTATTTTTGACTATTTATACTAAATTTAAACCCCAAACTATAAACTATTATGTAAAATGTATTAAATTTAAACCCCAAACTATTAAATTTAAACCCTTAATGTACTAAATTTAAACCCCAAACAATTAAACTATTATGTAAAAATGCATAAAATTTAAACCCCAAATGTATTATGTATAATGTATATACAACAACAAAACAGCAAAACAGGGGGCACATTCATAATAATCAACAATTTTTTTTTACTTTTCTACAATATTCATTTCTACAATAATCAACTAGATTTTTACTTTTATAAAAAAACAAAAAAAAACTAAACCAACTAGATTTATACAATATTCATTTCTATGTACAATAATCAACTAGATTTACTTTTATAAATAAAAAAATAAATAAATCAGAAGTGTTACTTGGAGGGAGGAGAGCAGCACTTTGCAGGGCCCGTGGGTGGAGGGAGGAAGGAGCAGCAGCAGTCGTCGGTTAGCCTCAAGCTCTAGAGCCTCTAGCAGAGCAGTAGAAGATGAAATGAGATTGAGGGAGATATGTGTTATGCCGTGTGTGTTCTATTGTGTTGTGTTTAGAATTAGGTAGAAGAGTTAAAGTGTTTAAAATAACACATATGCCCATAATTTATTAAAATCTGCAACTTACCCTCAAATATTTATATAAGTATAAAATCTATTTATGTGGGGGCTATAGCCCCACTCTGCCCCTCTGTAGCTCCGTCCCTGCCACCAATGTTAATCTTGCTGGTAAAAAAAATAGCCGCAGTAACATATGTAATGTTTGTAAATCAAATTATGAAACCATAATTCATGTGATTCGAAATTGTAAGTTTGCATGAGAGGTTTGGAAAATTTCAAAACTTCTCATTCCATCACAACCTTTTGTTCGTGAAAACGTGAAGCAGTGGCTTGAGTTGTGTTATGAGCAAATGTCTAAGGAGCAGTTTGCTGGCTCAAGTATTATAGCATGGTTGTTATAGAAAAACGGGAACAAAATTCGATATGGACAAAAAGAGGGCAACGCTACCAGAATAGTGACTTAGATGATGAAATTTCATACGTCATTCATGGAGGCTAATGTCATGAGGAGAGGTACATTCTCATTCAATCACATGGTGCAGTCAGATCAAATGGAAAAGCTCGGTGGAATCCCATGTAAAGAAAACTTTGATGCTGCTCTTTTAAACGACAATGGAAGATTTGGTGTGGGAGTAGTCAGTTGCAATAGCTTGGGACAGTTTGTCTAAAAATGTACGTATATTATTTGATGCGGAGGTTGCTGAAGCTATAGGGAAGCTATTCTTGGATAGTTGTAGATGATTTACTAAGGGACGAAGAGTGTCTAACTGTCATTTCAAGCCTTGTTCGTGATATCAAAGAATGGACGACTTGTTTCCAGTCCCATTCTTTTAATCATGTCCACCACAAGGGCAATATTCCCACTTTTTAGCTAGGTATGTGTGACACCCCGACTAATTAAACACCGGGTAGCTACTCCTTTATAAAATTAATTCAAAATGCCAAGTTGGCTCAGTTAATAGCATCACTGTCGAAAACGTTTTATTTTTACTAACCACCTAGTATTTAAAAAGTAAGTGCCAAATTTTATAAAATCTGATTAACATGCAACAGAAGTAATGAATATCTAAATAACACCATTCACCATACTGAAGTAAAACGAATAACCATCACCATAGAGTAAATAAAGTCTGGAGGAAAACTCCTCACTACAATCCCATAACTGAAATGAAAAACTGAAACAAATACATGCTAAAGTCTGAATACTGAAATGTAAAGGATGTCTCTAAAGAAATGGGCTACATGCCCTACAACTGATAGATAGTGACTCTGGAATCCAAAGAGATAGAAGCGTCTACATGCAAATCCCTGTAGCTTCCACAAGCAGCTACAGCTCGTCACCTGAATGAGTACCTATGCTTGGTGTCCTTGTGGCTGGGCACCTAAAATGGTTTTACAAAGAAAAAGAGATTTGAAAAGCAAACGGGTCAGAGCCCGAATGTGGAGTTATATTTTAAAAACCTGCAAGTGCTTTAAAAACATTTAAAACATTAAATGCAAAGTACATGTTAGGACATACAATCGCATGATATCCTCACCTCTCGTCTAACTGTGCACTCCTAACGTAAGTACCCATCTATAACGACCCATACTACTAGCTAACTGACCATAACTAGCTAGACTGCCAAATGTTCTACCCATTTTACTCGGTTCCATTTAATATAACAACGCTCGTAATTAAATAGAGGTTTAACGTAAACTCAGTTACTAAATATGCCATTGATATAACTATCAGTTAACTCATTATATATCTCGAAACAATACCGTAATATTTTTACAACATTAACATGAGGATTTCCATTAATTTAATGTATATTATTCACATCATAAATATACGATACAAGCACCCCGCAATCTAAGCTATGGTGCACACATACTCTGCTATCCATCCCGGTACATCGCGTACATAAGGATCACACATTCCGAATCTCTCAGGAATAGTTCAGATAACACAAATCACAAATAGTGGAGGCGAACACAGTCACCATCACATGGGTCACGCACATACCTACGCTCCCATGGTCAGCGGACTTATTAATATCACAATAAGTCTTTCTATGACTTATGTTCATCAAGGTACCAGTCTATATCCCCCCCGTAGGCACACAAGGATTAGAGGGTCCTGAGCGAACGCAACCTCCCGTGATAGCAAGTATGGTAGGTATGTCATACAAACAATCCATATACTAATACTATGCAAACACATGTCTTAGTAATACCATATTTTAATCGTAGTACATATTGCACTCTCGTACTAACTATAATTATCACAATTCATGCTATTCCGGTTTGTAATTATACGCGCTATAATTCATCCTTACATCGTAGTAGACACTCACGTCTCAACCCAAATGGTTCTTTGAATATAACTCTCGTATATAGTTTACTCCTCTCAATAATCCAAAAGTCCCAAATCTAACCTTACATCAATAAAGGAAGGTCATCTATATCCTCGAACAAGTTTAAGGGGCTCCAAAAATCAAAACAGTCCAAAAAGGGTCAAACTGTCAACTCGTTAGAAGTCTCGTTCGAACGAGGCTTCGAATGAGTTTGGACTGTCAGGTCGTTAGAAGTCTCGTTCGAACGAGGCTGTTCGAACGAGATCCCAGTTCGTTCGAACGAACTGACCCTTCTAACGATATCTCGTTCGAACGAGATATCGAACGAAAATCCCTACTCGTTAATAACGACTGGTCAACTCGTTAGAAGCTCGTTCGAACGAGTTCGTTCGAACGACCTGGGGCTGCTTCTAACGAGATGCCAGTTTCGGCCCAGAACTTCCCAAAAATCGTTTTTCACCATTTATACTCCTCAAATCTTCTCCAAAATATGTTCCAATGATTGATTTAAGATATCGAAACAATTCTAAACACAATATAACCGCATCCTATCACGTTTTTATGGATTAACTCATCCTAATCATCCATCAAATTTGCAAATATTAAACTTTCCCCCCCCAAATTATACATGAACAAGAACCCTAATTTTCAAACCCTCAATTCATCAATTTAAATTCGTTTTTGTTTCACCCAATCATGTATAATCATCATATAATTTCGTCTCCATACTATTCTACATACAAATGGTCCTCAATAATCAAATCCTAAGTCCAATTAACATGGGTTTTCATTTATCTTCCAAGAACAATTTGTAAAACATCAATTTTCTAACATGGAAAGAACATCCTTTGAAATTAAACATAGTTAAACCACTTGCCTTGTTTGTCTCTGAATTTGGTGTGGATTTGGTGTAGAATTTCTGCAGAATTCCTCTCTCTCTCTCTCCTTCTCCAAGCTTTCTTCTCCAAAAAGGCTATGGTGGCTAGGGTTTGCTTTGGGGGACTAATGAAAACCTAATTTTATAAACCTCCGTAGCTTGTTGGTTTAATAAAGGTTGGTTGGGTCAATCCCTTATCAGATTACAACTCTCAATTTTCGTCACTTTTAATTACCCAAAAATACCAAATTACTAAAATACCCTTTAAGTTACCGGAATGGCCTAAAAATACCCCGGGACCCAAACTATACCCCCGGCTAGTGTTTTCTGACTATCTCGACCCTTCCGGACGCGTTGGCGCACTCAAAACGACCATACAGATTTTAGATTTTAAATTCACTTTTATCATCAATATATTATACCGTGACGCGGCGGTCCCACGCGTCTCAACAAAATTTCTAAAATGCCGTATATAAATCTCACGACAAATTCTATAATACCAAATACATATATAATCATATATGCACATAATCAAATACCAATTCGCATCTCATTAGTATTTATAACCCGGATTAATTTCCAATTAATACGCAATTTCATTAATTAATCCCAAAATAAATATAGTCAAAAATACGGGGTATTACATACTTCCCCCCTAAAAACTGAATTTCGTCTCGAAATTCGAAACTAGAAAGTACCTGCTAAAAACAGCTCTGGATAACGCTCGCGCATCTCATCCTCGCGCTCCCATGTGGACTCCTCGACATTGTGATGTTGCCACTGAACACGCACTAACGGGACTATCTTTGACCGCAGTTTCCTCTCGCTTCGGTCCAAAATAGCAATTGGCCCCTCCTCGTAGGAGCTATCCGGCTGGAGATCGATGTCCTCCACAGCAATGTGCGAATGAGCCAAATTATCTCTAAGGTATTTCCTCAGCGAGGAAATATGGAACACATCGTGAATCCGATGTAAGTGCTCCGGTAGTCCAAGTCTGTACGCAACGGGTCCGATCCGCTCAATAATAGGAAACGGCCCCACATACCTCGGTGCCAACTTCCCCTTCTTCCCGAATCGCATAATCCCCTTCATCGGAGATACCCTGAGCAGAACCTGGTCCCCCACTTGGAACTCCCTGAAAAACCTCTTCGCATCAGCATAACTCTTCTGCCTGTCTTGAGCTACCCGAATGCGATTCCGAATCAACTCAATCCTTGCCGAAGTGTCCTGAATCACTCCCGGCCCAAGTAGTTTGTTGTCCCCCACTTCTAACCAACATGCTGGGGAACGACAAGGCCTACCGTACAATGCCTCAAACGGAGCCATGCCAATAGTAAACTGATAGGAGTTGTTGTAAGCAAACTCCACCAGTGGAAGGTACTGCTCCCATCCACCCCCGAAGTCAATAATGCACATGCGTAGCATGTCCTCCAACATCTGATTGGTGCGCTCTGTCTGCCCATCGGTCTGCGGATGATAAGCCGTACTCAACCGCAATTCCGTGCCCATTGCCTCCTGGAAACTTTCCCAAAACCTCGAAATAAATATCTTGTCTCTGTCAGACACGATATTTAGGGGCACACCATGAAGTCTCACAATCTCTGAAATGAAGAGCTGGGCATACTGTCCCGTAGTGTAGTCAGTCCTTACGGGTAAGAAGTGAGCGACCTTGGACAACCTGTCCACAATTACCCAAACGGAGTCGTGACCCCTCTGCGACGTAGGCAACCCCGTGATAAAATCCATGGATATGCTCTCCCACATCCATACCGAAACCTCCAACGGTTGTAGCAATCCTGTTGGTCTCTGATGATCCACTTTTACAAGCTGACAAGTGGCGCATTTCGAGACAAACTCAGCGATATCTTTCTTCATACCGCTCCACCAATACTGCCATCTCATGTCTTGGTACATTTTGTCCCCTCCGGGATGTACCGCGAACCGTGAGCCGTGCGACTCTGCCATCACATCGTGCCGCAATTCTTCCCCTTCCGGAACTACCAATCTCCCATTGAAGCGCAATCCCCCGTCTGAGCTAACGGTATAGGACTCGGCGCCCTCTGCTAGCAATCGAACTATCTGCTCCTGACAGTACGAGTCATTGGCCTGTGCCCGTACTACCTTTGTGACAATTTGCGGTGTAACGGTCATCACAGACATGAAAGATCGTGCCACTGCATCCTGGTGTCCCAATTCCTTCCACTTAGCTTTCCACACCTCTGCCACCTCATCTGCTGGCCTGCGGCTCAACGCGTCTGCTACCACGTTAGCCTTACCCGGGTGGTACTGGATGTCGAACTGGTAGTCCTTCACAAACTCAAGCCACCTTCGCTGCCGCATATTCAATTCCTTCTACGTGAACAGATACTGTAGTGACTTGTGGTCCGTGAACAGCTGAAACTTCTCCCCCAAAAGATAGTGCCTCCAAATCCGTAAGGCAAATACCACTGCTGCCAACTCCAAATCATGCGTGGGGTAATTCTTCTCATGAGGCTTAAGCTTACGGGAAGCATAAGCTATGGCCTGTCTCTCCTGCTGTAATACACCTCCCAGTCCTTGCAAAGACGCATCGGTGTAAACAAAATACTCAACTCCCGGTCTCGGCAATGCTAACACAGGTGCTGAGGTCAACTTGTCCTTCAATTCATCGAATGCCAACTGACAGGCATCACTCCAGATATATGGCACACCCTTACGAGTAAGATGTGTCAAAGGACCTGCTATCTCCGAGAAACCCCGAATAAATCTCCTGTAGTATCCTGCTAAGCCCAAGAAACTACGAATCTCTGTTGGTGTCGTGGGCTGTCCCCACTCCCTCACCGCTGATACCTTTCCCGGATCAACAGATATCCCTTGGTCGGAAATAATGTGACCTAAGAATTGGACTTCCTTCAGCCAAAACCCGCACTTCTCATATTTTGCATACAGCTCGTTCTGACGAAGTGTCTGCAAAACCTGCCTCAAATGCTCGGCGTGCTCCTCCTCTGTCTGAGAGTAGACCAGAATGTCATCAATGAAGACAATGACAAACTGATCGAGGAAATCTCTGAACACCCTGTTCATCAAGTCCATAAACACTGCTGGAGCGTTGGTCAAGCCGAAAGGCATAACCCGAAATTCATAAGAACCATATCTCGACAAGAACGCGGTCTTCGAGACATCCTCCTCCCTGATACGCAACTGATGGTATCCCGACCTCAAGTCAATCTTCGAGAAGAAAGAAGCTCCCCTCAACTGGTCGAATAAGTCATCGATGCGAGGCAACGGATACTTATTCCGTATCGTGACCTTATTCAACTCTCGGTAGTCCACGCACAATCTCAGTGGACCATCCCTCTTCTTCACAAACAAAACTGGAGCGCCCCAAGGTGAGGTACTCCTGCGAATAAAGCCCTGCCCTAACAGCTGCTCTATCTGATCCCGTAACTCTCGCATCTCAGCTGGAGCCATACGGTACGGTGCACGTGCTATAGGTCTCGTACCCGGTAGCAAATCTATAACGAAGTCTATCTCACGACTGGGTGGTAAGCCTGGTATCTCCTGAAACACATCCGAATATTCCCTGACAACCGGTATCGAATCCAAAGGAATCACAACCTCCTTAGAGGTATCCTCCTCAATGTAATACAGATGAGCGGTCGATCCTCCCTCTGGGCGAGGCATCGCCACTATAAACATCTCTTGCCCCGGAATGGCAAAAACAATGCTCCCGCTGAAGCAATCAATCATGGCCCTATATGCTACGAGCCAATCCATACCGATGATCACATCGTGAATATGCATGTCTAACACTAACATGTCTGCAGGCAATACCAAACCACCAATCTCTAACCCCACTCCCCGGCATATAAAGAAAATAAGTGACCCACTCCCTAATGGTGAGTCGACACACGTCACTGTGCTCTCTGCCGTAGCTAACAATCCTAAAGCTTTCGTGAAGTGTGTAGCAATAAAACAGTGTGTAGCACCCGTATCAAATAACACCCGACCCATAGTGCCATGGATAGGAAACGTACCCTCGATCGCGGGCGGTGCCTGTGGAACTGCAGCCTGGTGAACGTTATAGACACGTCCATACTGTAGCTGCCCCTGCTGAGCTGGGACTGCTGGAATGGGAGGCAATGCTGCCATCTGTGGCGGTGCAGGAAGAGCGGCGGGAAACATAGGTCTCTGTGGCTCCTGGCGAGCACCCTGCTGCTGCTGCTGTGGGGCCCTGCCCCTATCAGGACAATCCTGCTTCTTATGGCCAGTCTTGCCACAAGTAAAGCACATCCCTGGGAAGTTCCCTCCCCTCTGCCCCTGCTGTCCCCGGCCCTGGTGGCCGTTGCCGTTCCTCCCTTGGCCCTGCTGGCCCTGATGAAACTGCTGCCCATTCTGCCCCTGTTGGCCCTGATGGCCGTTTGGACCCTAATGGCCCTGGCGAAAACCTTCCTGTCCCTGCCTGTAGTTCCCTGACCGGAACCTCTTATTATCCCCCTGCTGGGTACCCTGCTCATTCTGTCTCTGTCCTTGACCGGTTTGTGCCCCGCTGGCACCATGTCCTCCAGTCCTGCCCTGATGGCTAGACTCCCCCGACCGCTTGCCCTCGGCCATATGGAAACGGTGGTCCTAGCAGTGCAATAATGCAGCGTTAACCACATCAGAATACGTGGCCAACGATAGGTTCCCAAGCAGGTGCTGACGGATCCTCCAATTCAACCCATCAGTGAACTTCTCTATCTTCTTTTTCTCAGTTGGAATCTCATCTGGAACTATATTCAACAGGTTAGTGAACTCGGCCTCATACTCGGCCACGGTCTTGCCCTCCTGCTTCAAACTCATCAGTTTTCTCCTCATCTCTGTATGAACTGCGGACGGAAAGTACTTGCTATCGAACCGCACCCAGAACTCCTGAATCGTGAGGGTATCCCTCTCCTCCGCGGTGGTAATGGACTCCCACCACTGTAGTGCAGATCCCACTAGCTTGAAAGTAGCTAGCACCTGTTTCTGAACGTCAGTGCACTCATGCATCCTCAAATGCCTCTGTATGTCCTTCCTCAATTGGCTCGAGACTACCACATCTGAGCTACCAGCAAACTCTGGCGGATGCGCTTTCTGAAAAGCGTCTCGTACACGCTCCCAAGCAGACGGGAATGCATTAACCTGTACTGGCGCGGCAACCGGCGCCGGTGGTGGTGCCTGCTGAATAACGGCAATCGCGGCGTTCACCGCTTGAGTTACTATAGCTGCAACCTCAGCGGCGTTCAACATGCCCTGAACTGGAGCGGGCTGTGGTTCGGGCGTAGCATCCCTGGGAACTCGTCGTGCACGTCGTGGAGGCATCTGAAATAAGAACAAAGTTTATAAGTTCACGGTTTATAAACTTAAAATAGCTGAAGAACGAAGCATACACAAAAAGAGTACAACAGTCCTAAAATATAGGGCTCTATATCAAAGAAAACGTTAGCGGAAACATAATAGCCGTACAGATCCTAAAGGACACTAGAACCTGATGCTCTGATACCACCTGTGACACCCCGACTAATTAAACACCGGGTAGCTACTCCTTTATAAAATTAATTCAAAATGCCAAGTTGGCTCAGTTAATAGCATCACTGTCGAAAACGTTTTATTTTTACTAACCACCTAGTATTTAAAAAGTAAGTGCCAAATTTTATTAAATCTGATTAACATGCAACAGAAGTAATGAATATCTAAATAACACCATTCACCATACTGAAGTAAAACGAATAACCATCACCATAGAGTAAATAAAGTCTGGAGGAAAACTCCTCACTACAATCCCATAACTGAAATGAAAAACTGAAACAAATACATGCTAAAGTCTGAATACTGAAATGTAAAGGATGTCTCTAAAGAAATGGGCTACATGCCCTACAACTGATAGATAGTGACTCTGGAATCCAAAGAGATAGAAGCGTCTACATGCAAATCCCTGTAGCTTCCACAAGCAGCTACAGCTCGTCACCTGAATGAGTACCTATGCTTGGTGTCCTTGTGGCTGGGCACCTAAAATGGTTTTACAAAGAAAAAGAGATTTGAAAAGCAAACGGGTCAGAGCCCGAATGTGGAGTTATATTTTAAAAACTTGCAAGTGCTTTAAAAACATTTAAAACATTAAATGCAAAGTACATGTTAGGACGTACACTCGCATGATATCCTCACCTCTCGTCTAACTGTGCACTCCTAACGTAAGTACCCATCTATAACGACCCATACTACTAGCTAACTGACCATAACTAGCTAGACTGCCAAATGTTCTACCCATTTTACTCGGTTCCATTTAATATAACAACGCTCGTAATTAAATAGAGGTTTAACGTAAACTCAGTTACTAAATATGCCATTGATATAACTATCAGTTAACTCATTATATATCTCGAAACAATACCGTAATATTTTTACAACATTAACATGAGGATTTCCATTAATTTAATGTATATTATTCACATCATAAATATACGATACAAGCACCCCGCAATCTAAGCTATGGTGCACACATACTCTGCTATCCATCCCGGTACATCACGTACATAAGGATCACACATTCCGAATCTCTCAGGAATAGTTCAGATAACACAAATCACAAATAGTGGAGGCGAACACAGTCACCATCACATGGGTCACGCACATACCTACGCTCCCATGGTCAGCGGACTTATTAATATCACAATAAGTCTTTCTATGACCTATGTTCATCAAGGTACCAGTCTATATCCCCCCCGTAGGCACACAAGGATTAGAGGGTCCTGAGCGAACGCAACCTCCCGTGATAGCAAGTATGGTAGGTATGTCATACAAACAATCCATATACTAATACTAAGCAAACACATGTCTTAGTAATACCATATTTTAATCGTAGTACATATTGCACTCTCGTACTAACTATAATTATCACAATTCATGCTATTCCGGTTTGTAATTATACGCGCTATAATTCATCCTTACATCGTAGTAGACACTCACGTCTCAACCCAAATGGTTCTTTGAATATAACTCTCGTATATAGTTTACTCCTCTCAATAATCCAAAAGTCCCAAATCTAACCTTACATCAATAAAGGAAGGTCATCTATATCCTCGAACAAGTTTAAGGGGCTCCAAAAATCAAAACAGTCCAAAAAGGGCCAAACTGTCAACTCGTTAGAAGTCTCGTTCGAACGAGGCTTCGAACGAGTTTGGACTGTCAGGTCGTTAGAAGTCTCGTTCGAACGAGGCTGTTCGAACGAGATCCCAGTTCGTTCGAACGAACTGACCCTTCTAACGATATCTCGTTCGAACGAAAATCCCTACTCGTTAATAACGACTGGTCAACTCGTTAGAAGCTCGTTCGAACGAGTTCGTTCGAACGACCTGGGGCTGCTTCTAACGAGATGCCAGTTTCGGCCCAGAACTTCCCAAAAATCGTTTTTCACCATTTATACTCCTCAAATCTTCTCCAAAATATGTTCCAATGATTGATTTAAGATATCTAAACAATTCTAAACACAATATAACCGCATCCTATCACGTTTTTATGGATTAACTCATCCTAATCATCCATCAAATTTGCAAATATTAAACTTCCCCCCCCCCCAAATTATACATGAACAAGAACCCTAATTTTCAAACCCTCAATTCATCAATTTAAATTCGTTTTTGTTTCACCCAATCATGTATAATCATCATATAATTTCGTCTCCATACTATTCTACGTACAAATGGTCCTCAATAATCAAATCCTAAGTCCAATTAACATGGGTTTTCATTTATCTTCCAAGAACAATTTGTAAAACATCAATTTTCTAACATGGAAAGAACATCCTTTGAAATTAAACATAGTTAAACCACTTGCCTTGTTTGTCTCTGAATTTGGTGTGGATTTGGTGTAGAATTTCTGCAGAATTCCTCTCTCTCTCTCCTTCTCCAAGCTTTCTTCTCCAAAAAGGCTATGGTGGCTAGGGTTTGCTTTGGGGGACTAATGAAAACCTAATTTTATAAACCTCCGTAGCTTGTTGGTTTAATAAAGGTTGGTTGGGTCAATCCCTTATCAGATTACAACTCTCAATTTTCGTCACTTTTAATTACCCAAAAATACCAAATTACTAAAATACCCTTTAAGTTACCGGAATGGCCTAAAAATACCCCGGGACCCAAACTATACCCCCGGCTAGTGTTTTCTGACTATCTCGACCCTTCCGGACGCGTTGGCGCACTCAAAACGACCATACGGATTTTAGATTTTAAATTCACTTTTATCATCAATATATTATACCGTGACGCGGCGGTCCCACGCGTCTCAACAAAATTTCTAAAATGCCGTATATAAATCTCACGACAAATTCTATAATACCAAATACATATATAATCATATATGCACATAATCAAATACCAATTCGCATCTCATTAGTATTTATAACCCGGATTAATTTCCAATTAATACGCAATTTAATTAATTAATCCCAAAATAAATATAGTAAAAAATACGGGGTATTACAGTATGGAACCTCCTTGTTTGTTGGTTCCAAATATCTCCACTGTAGAAAGAACAAAGGAAGGAAATATAAAATCAGCTAGTAAATACTAGAAACAAAATAGCCTTTCTACATATGCCTAAAACAACGATTTTTATCAAGTAAATAATAATTGGATTTGGATGAGAACTATATATTTATATTATACCTCTAATATAATAGTGTTAGAGGTATTAATTCCCATTAATGATACGAAGTTTACAGAGTAGTTTGTTGGAAATATTATTTGCAGAATATATGAAAAAACCGAAATACGAAATAGATAAAATTGGAAAAACTTATCGATCGAGGTTTGTGTTTGACAGAAGGGCCTAAAGGTGAAATTACAAACTGATATTTGTAGTTGTCAGTCTCGTGAACGTACACCTCCCAGGATTCAACGATCAGATTTAAACACCAACTTTGTGTTAAATCTTTGAACTCTCAGGATACTCCAGCACTCTAAAAAGAATAACGAACATAAGTGTATAGTAGAAAATAGCAAAATTACTTTTGCAGAGAAAGTGAGAGAGATTGATTTTTTCTGTGTATTCCTCAAAGTTGTAGCCTGTGTTTTATATAAAAAAAATGGTAAAAAACGTGGGTGGTGGTTTTCGGAAACTAACCCATTAATCTCTCCACTAACAGCAATATTTTAACAGATGGAAGAAATAGTCAAAGTCTTAAAAACAGGTTAATTGAAAATTAAAACGAGTTCGAAAAGATTTAATGCACATTAGAAATCCCCAAGAGCCCGAGGCCCAAGGCATTGAACCCATGACCTGAAGCACACACCCCCACTAACTTACCACTTGGCCACTTAGCCTAACTTATTTACTTCATTCAAAATAAACATGTATACTTATACCCAACAATCCCCACATGAATGAAATAAATAAATATAAAAAGACGCTCTGGAGTATCGTAAGAAGTGACGTATATAGCGAAAGTGTCATTCGAGTTGAACCTTTGCTTTGTGTTAATCTTTTGAGTTTATCGATTGATAGTGAACTGATGTCTTGAACTATTTCACCGTTGTTGTAAACTTAGGTCAATAGAATACACACGTGACTCCCAAAAATCATCATCGAGTTCCCACAGTTGTGCTCATTTCGGCCTTGAGCATGCTCAGGTTTCTTGAGTGATCTCGAGAATGAGCCTTAATTCTCAAAGGAAGCAGCCCCACTACCACACTCATATAGGTGCTTCTATCAAGAGTGTACTATATCTCCCTCCCCACTTAATAACATCTATAGAAAGCATTAAGAGATTAAATCTCATCCTCCATCGATACAGAGGTACTACATCATAGGAATGAGTTTTAAGTAAAACTTAAATTTGCACCCCCACAAATCACTCGTATAAATTTGTTATCCCATTAAACCCAGATCTTGGGATCTTCAGTCATATGGGTTGGGTTTCCATTATAGGTGATTTAGATATTAATAGGTTTTAGGCCTATTCCCCTCGATGTTTGATAAACTAGCTCTCTAGCTAGACCTTTAGTCAATGGATCTTCCAGGTTTTCCTTTGACTTGACATACTCAACTGCTATAACTCCATCTTTCAATAGTTGTCTCACTGTGTTGTGTCTCCTCCTTATATGTCTAGACTTTTCGTTGTAGGAGTTATTATGTGCTCTTGCGATCGCTGCTTGACTGTCACAGTGAACAGACAAGGCTGGAATTGGTTTAGGCCATAAATGAATATCTAATATGAAGTTCCTTAACCATTCAGCCTCTTTGACTGCTTTATCCAATGCTATAAACTCTGACTCCATAGTGAATCTAGCTATGCACGTTTGCTTGGTAGATTTCAAAGATATAGCCCCTCCTGCCAAGGCAAAAACATAGTCACTCGTAGACTTACATTCATCATTATCTAAATCCAATTAGCCTAAAAAAAACCTTCTATTACAGCATGATATCTAACATAATGAATGCCATAATTTATTGTGTATTTTAGATATCTCAAAACTCTAATCAAAGCATCCCAATGTTCATTATTAGGATTACAAGTATATCGGCTAAATCTACCCACATCATATGCAATATCAGGTCTGGTACAGTTCATAAGATATATTAGACTACCAATAACTCAAGAATATTCTAATGGTGATACACCAAGACCAAAATGTTTCCTTAAGTGACAAGTAGGGTGATAAGGTGTCTTAGCAGGAATACAATTAAATTATTCAAATTTTCTAAGAACTTTCTCTACATAATGAGATTGGGTTAAAACAATTCCTTCAGAATTTTTAATGATGTAAATTCCAAGTATAATATCAGCAACACCCAAATCTTTCATATCAAATTTCTTATTAAGGAAAATTTTAGTTTTATTAACTACATCCATATCAGTTCCAAAAATAATCATATCATCCACATATAAGCAAATATTCACGTGAGAATTATCCTTGAATTTGCTATAAATACATTTATCCGCTTCATTAATGTTAAAACCATTAGAGATCATTACTTGATCAAATTTTTTATGCCATTGTTTATGAGCTTGTTTCAGTCCATATACTGATTTTTTAAGTCTACACACTTTTTTATCTAGGCCTTGGAGTACAAACCCCTCGGGTTGATCCATATAAATTTCTTCTTCAAGATCCCCATTCAAAAAAGCCATTTTAACATCCATTTGATGAATTATCAGATTAGGTAATGAAGCAATAGCAGTTAATAGCCTAATAGATGTAATTCTAGTAACATGAGAGTAAGTATCCAAGAAATCAATTCCTTCCTTTTGCCTATAGCCTTTAGCTACCAATCTTGCCTTAAATTTATCAGTAAAACCATTAACTTTTAATTTCCTTTTAAAAATCCAATTGCATCCAATAGTTTTACATTCTTTAGGCAAGTCAACTAACTCCCACGTGTTGTTAGAAATAATATAATCATATTCACTATTAATAGCTTATTCCCAAAAAATAGAATCGGGTGAGGACATTGCCTCACTTAAAGTGACGGAGTAATTTTCCATTAAGTATGTTAAAAATTCAGGACCAAAAGAAGTAGATATCCTAGGTCTTTTACTTTTCCTAATTTCAATTTCTTCTGAATTTGGAGATTCATTTCTAACACTGGGACCCACTCGAATAGAATACTAGTTCCCTCATTTCTCACTTTCAAAGGAAAATTGTCCTTATAAAATTCAACATCTCTTGACTCAAAAATAGTATTTTTATCCATATATTAATTTTTAGAATCAATTACAAGAAACCTATATGCATTACTATTTTTAGCATAACCTATAAAAACACAATCAATAGTCTTTGGGCCAAGTTTAGTTCTCTTAGGTACTGGTATTGAAACCTTTGCAAGACACCCCCACACTTTAAGGTGTTTATAAGAAGGTTTTCTATTTTTCCACATTTCATAAGGAGTTTTAACATTTTTCTTAAAAGGTATTTTATTAAGAATATAACAAGCAGTAAGAAGTGCCTCACCCCAGATATTATAAGGTAATCCCGAAGTGCTAAACATAGAATTACCATATCCTTAAGAGTTCTGTTTTTTCTTTCAGGTACACCATTAGATTGGGGTGAGTAAGGAGGAGTAACTTGATGAATTATTCGATTTCTTTACAATATTTATCAAGATCACCGCTGTATTCTCCTCCCCTATCGGATCTTAACGTTTTAATGGATTTTTCCAATTATTTTTCAACTTCTAATTTATAAGAAATAAATTTTGAGAAACTCTCATCTTTACTCGTAAGGAGATAAATATAACAATAACGAGAGTAATCATCAATAAAAGTAACAAAATATTTATTTCCACCACGTGTCACATAACCTTTTAAATCACAGAGATCATAGTGTATTAAACTTAAAACAGTTGAACTTCTTTCGACACTTGGAAAAGGTTTTTTAACATATTTTGATTCAACTCATATTTCACATTTAAAGTTGGTAGAAATATCAAATTTTGGTATGTTTCCCAAAAATATTAATTTTTTAATAGATGCCTTATTTGCATGACCAAGTCTAAAATGCCACATATCACAAGAGTAAATCAAATAAGCAGAAGAAGTAGATATTTTATTATTATCAGCCACGGTTACATTTAGTTTGAAAAGACCCTCATGAACATAACCTTTCCCCACAAAACACCTCTGTTAGTCACAACTACCTTATCACTCTCTAAAACAATTTTAAAACCCTTCTTAACTAAGAAAAAATCGGACACCAAATTCTTCCTAACCTCAGGGACATACAAAACATCTTTCAATGTGAGAACATTTTTCGAAGTGAACTTTAACACTACGTTTCCCCTGCCCTCAACCATAGACGAAGAGGAGTTTCCCATGTAGAGACGTTCATCCTCACCCACAACAGTGGAGGTAGTGAAGGCACCTCTCGTGCGGCAAATATGTTTAGTGGCGTCAGAATCGATTCACCAGTTTGTCATGTTACTCACAATGTTTGCTTCAATCACAACAGCAAAAAAGTTACCCTCCTCGGTTACATTTTCTTGAGGCTTCACATTCTGACTCTTCTTAAACTTGCAATCTTTAGTGTAATGACCTGGCTTTTCACACACAAAGCATTGACATGCAGGTTTAGATTTAAACTGAGGTTTATAATTTTTATTCTGATCATTAGGCTTGAATTTATAGTTGGACCTCGATATCTGGTTCGATTTATGGTGTTCATTTTTCTGGTTTGAATGGTTAGGCTTAAACTGGTTCTGTTTTTTGTTTCCATTTAATTTCCCCTCGACCAAATTAGCCTTTGAACTGAATTCAGAATTTTTTTCCTTAAGTTCTGCATTCCTATTGCCTTCCTCAATTCTCGAACAAACTATTAAATCTTCTAGTGTCATCTCCTTTTTCTTATGCTTAAGATCATTTTTATAATCTTTTCGAGAAGATGGCTGTTTTTCAATTATAGACGACACTTGAAATCCCTCACATATACTATAACCTTCGGCCAGAATTTCATGAATAGTAATTTGTAGTTCTTCAATTTGCGACACAACAGATTTATTATCTTCCATTTTGAAATCCAAAAATTTTTCAACCACAAATTTTTTAGACCCAACATCTTAAGTCGCATAGTTTTTATCCAGTGTGTTCCATAATTCTTTAGCAGTAGGACATGACCAATAAATATCATACAGTTCAAGGCAGAGACAATTAAGAATATAATTCTTACACATATAATCTCTATGTTTTCAAACAACTAGTTCTTCAGGTACAGAAAGTATATCAAATGCAATAACGTCAACGACCTTAAGAGTTATTAGGTAAAATTGCAGTTTCATTTGTCATCTCTTAAAATTCATTCCATCAAACAATTCAGGTTTTTCAGAGTATTTTGCATTTGGATTTTCCATAGAAAATTTCAGAATAACAACAAAATTTCACCTTTAGATTGTTGGAAATATTATTTGCAGAATATATGAAAAAACCCTAATACGAAATAGATAAAATTTGAAGGACTTATCGATCGAGGTTTGTGTTTGACACAAAGTCCTAAAGGTGAAATTGCTAGCTGATATTTGTAGCTGTCAGCCTCGTGAACATACACCTACCAGGATTCAACAATCAGATTTAAACATCAGCTTTGTGTTAAATCTTTGAACTCTCAGGATACTCTAGCGCTCCCAAAAGAATAACGAACATAAGTGTACAGTATAAAATAGCAAAATTAATTTTTGCAAATAAAGTGAGAGAGATTGATTTTTTCTATGTATTCCTCAAAGCTGTAGCATGTGTTTTATATAAAAAATGGTAAAAAACGTGGGTGATGGTTTTAGGCAACTAACCCACTAACCTCTCCACTAACAACTATATTTTAACAGATGAAAGAAATAGTCGAAGTCTTAAAAATGGGTTAATTAAAAATTAAATCAAGTTTGAAAAGATTTAATTCACATTAGAAATCCTAAAGATCCTGAGGCCCAAGGCCCAATCTTTGGCCCTTAATAATTAGTGCGCCTCCTAGGGATTGAACCCATGACCTCAAGCACACACCCCCACTAACTTACCACTTGGCCACTTAGCCTAACTTATTTACTTCATTCAAAATAAATATATATACTTATACCCAACAATCCCCCACATGAAATAAATAAATAAATAAATATAAAAAGACGCTCTCGAGTATCGTAAGGAGTGACGTAAATAGCGAAGGTGTCATTCGACTTGAACCTTTTACTTTGTGTTAATTTATTGAGTTTACCGGTTGATAGTGAACGGATGTCTTAAACTATTTCACCGTTGTTGTAAACTTAGGCCAATAGAATATACACGTGACTCCCAAAAATCATCATCGAGTTCCCACAATTGTGCTCGTTTCGGCCTTGAGCATGCCCAGGTTTCTTGAGTGCTCTAGAGAATCAACCTTAATTCTCATAGAAAGCGGCCCCACTACCATACTCATATAGGTGAATCTATCAAGAGTGTATTATATCTCACACCCCACTGAATTAAATCTCATCCTCCATCGATACAGAGGTACTACATCATAGGAATGGGTTTTAAGTATAACTTAAATTTGTACCCCCATAAATCACTTGTATAACTTTGTTGACCCGTTGAACCCAGATCTTGGGATCTCCAGTCATATGGATTGGGTTTACATTATAGGTGATTTAGATATTAATAGGCTTTAGGCCCATTTCCCTCGATGTTTGATAACCTAGCTCTATAGCTAGACCTTTAGTCAATGGATCTTCCAGGTTTTCCTTTGACTTGACATAGTCAACTGCTATAACTCCATGTTTCAATAGTTGTCTCACTGTGTTGTGTCTCCTCCTGATATCACTAGACTTTCCGTTGTAGGAGTTATTATGTGCTCTTGCGATTTCTGATTGATTGTCACAGTGAATGGACAAGGCTGGAACTAGTTTAGGCTACAAATGAATATCTAATATGAATTTTCTTAACCATTCAGCCTCTTCGCTTTCTTTATCCAATGATATGAACTCTGACTCCACAGTGGATCTCGCTATGCACGTTTTCTTGGTAGATTTCCAAGATATAGCGCCTCCTGCCAAGGCAAAAACATATCCACTCGTAGAGTTACATTCATCATTATCTAAAATCCAATTAGCCTCACAAAAACCTTCTATTATAGCATGATATCTAACACAATGAATGCCATAATTTATTGTGTATTTTAGATATCTCAAAACTCTAATCAAAGCATCCCAATGTTCATTATTAGGATTACAAGTATATCTGCTAAGTCTACCCACGTCATATGCAATATCATGTCTGGTACAGTTCATAAGATACATTAGACTACCAATAACTCTAGAATATTCTAATGATGGTACACTAGGACCAGAATATTAGCTTAAGTGACAACAAGGGTCATAAGGTGTCTTAGTAGGAGTACAATTAAATTGTTCAAATTTTCTAAGAACTTTCTCTACATAATGAGATTGGGTTAAAGCAATTCCTTCAGCATTTTTAATGATTTTAATTCCATGTATAATATCAGCAACACCCAAATCTTTCATAACAAATTTCTTATTAAGGAAACTTTTAGTTTTATTAACTACATCCATATCAGTTCAAAAAATAAGCATATCATCCACATATAAGCAAATAATCACGCCAGAATTATCCTTAAATTTGCTATAAATATATTTATCCATTCCATTAATGTTAAAATCGTTAGAGATCATTACTTGATCAAATTTTTCATGCCATTGTTTAAGAGCTTGTTTCAGTCCATATAATAATTTTTTAAGTCTACACACTTTTTTATCTAGGCCTTGGACTACAAACCCCTCGGGTTGATCCATATAGATTTCTTCTTCAAGATCTCCATTCAAAAAAGCCATTTTAACATCCATTTGATGAATTATTAGATTATGTAATGAAGCAATAGCAATTAATAGCATAATATATGTAATTCTAGTAACAGGAGAGTAAGTATCAAAGAAATCAATTCCTTCCTTTTCCCTATTGCCTTTAGCTACCAATATTGCCTTAAATTTATCTGTAGAACCATCAACTTTTAATTTCCTTTTAAAAATCCATTTGCATCCAATAGTTTTACATCCTTTAGGTAGATCAACTAACTCCCACGTGTTGTTAGAAATAATAGAAGCATATTCACTATTAATAGCTTCTTTCCAAAAAATAGATTCGGTTGAGGACATTGCCTCACTAAAAGTGACGGGGTCATTTTTCATTAAGTACGTTAAAAATTCAGGGCCAAAAGAAGTAGCTATCCTAGGTCTTTTACTTTTCCTAATTTTAATTTCTTCTGAATTTGGAGATTCTTATCTAACACTGGGACCCACTGGAACAGAACTACTAGTTCCCTCATTTCTCACTTTAAAAGGAAAATTGTCCTCATTAAATTCAGCATCTCTTGACTCAAAAATAGTGTTATTATCCATATATGGATTTTTAGAATCAATTACAAGAAACCTATATGCATTACTGTATTTAGCATAACCTATAAAAACACAATCAACTGTCTTTTGTAATATCCTGCACTTTTATGGGAAATTAAATTTAATAATTAAGTACAATTTGGGAATTTAAGAAAATATCGTGAATAGTAATTTTTGAGGTTTTCAAGGATTTAATGATTTTCGATGTATGTTATATTTACTTTTAGGATTAAGTAAATGAGTCGGAGTATTTTATTATATGTCGCCGTTGGGTAAAGCAACAAAGGATAATATTTCAATTGGAAAACCCGCATTAAGTTGTGTTGGGTTAAAATAGTGAATTGCGGTCAAGTACCTTGGATGGAAATTCCGATTGCGCGGTTGGTCTCGTAATGGTCAAGATAGTCAGAATAGAATATCCGGGGGTCGTAATTAAGTTTCAAAAATTTTGGACATGTATGGATTCGTAATTGAGTAAACAAATCGTTTTTGGATTTATAAGGGACAAGCCCTTATTTCTCTCTTATAAGTCACGAGAGAGTGGGAGAAAGGAAATAAAAGAGAGAAAATAAATAGAGAAAGAAAGGTATAAGAGAAAAGAGGAGAAAATGGGGGGTTTCGGCCAAACTCCGCCAGATTCGACTCGAGGTCGTCGGATTTCATCCTCCAGGCAAGTGTGTATTTGCTTTATTTCATTTTATGCATAAATCTCATATTATAGTTGGTAAACTATATGATTTTGGGTTAGAACTCTTAAAATAAATTTGAATAAATTTGAATATGAGTTTACATATTGATGTAATGTAAACTCTTAATGATTTTTAGTGTTAAATCCATGTAAATGTAGTCAAGAAATGGAGTGAAATGGGTTAAAATGATAAGTTGGGATTTTTATGATTTTAGGGTTTAAATCTAAGGGAAATGGTTTAATACCCTAAATTAATTTATGTGTTAGTTATAAAACATATATTAGATGTTTATGGAGTTGTTGGATGAGAGTAGAAACAACAAAAATGGAGAAAAATGGAGGTTTGGATTTTGGAGAAGACGATAAATAGTAATATAGTATCTTGCGGGTCGATTCGGCCAGAAAGAGAACTGATTCAGCTCTCGGTCAAAACATAAAAGTTGTAGATATTTTCGATACGTTCGCGTGGACACCGACCACATATTTTTTTGATTTTTTTTCGATTTGATATGATTTTTTTAAGAAAGCAGTTCCGAGGTTGATCATTAACTCGAAAATCTCACTGAAAATTGGAAAAATAAAGGCTAGAATTGTTTGGAGATAAATATTTGGGGTTCCTAAAAATAGTTTGGGGACTTCTAAATATTTTTTTTTTAGTAAGGCGTGTACCTTGTGTTAGTTGAAAGTAAAATTCAAGATTTATTCAAATAGGAGTGTTTGGGAGGAGTAACACTCGGGGTGATGTATCGGTGGGTAAAATTTTATATAAGTAATTGTGCGCGTAAAAAACAAACTTATATGCCGACTTTGGTTGAGTAAAATCCTACGAGGTGACTAGGATGAAATTTAGGATACGGGTTAAAGAGAATTGAGCAGTCATTCGATACGTCTATTTATGACAATTATTATAGGTGAGAGGAATGCCTATCGTTATTTATGGGACGAATAAATATATCGGTGTTGTTAGTATTGTCATCGCGCGGTGAGAAAAGTTTGGAAATAATATATTGAGGATTAGTAAAAATCGATAAGTGCGTAGGATATTCGAGATATAAATATACTACGTAGGGGATTTATTATACGAGTTGTGCGTATGCCAGGATGTTATTATATACATGGGTTAAATAATTACCTATGGGGAATTATGTATAGGTGAGATAAATACCTATCATTATAATATGGTTGTGTGAATGCCTAAATGATGATATATTTATATAGGTGGGATGTGTACCTATATTATTGTTTATTATGTATATGACATACCTACCATACTTGCTATCACGGGAGGCTGGCGTTCGAAAGATGATAATCTTGTCCTGTGTTGCCCTCGGGGGATTTTAGATTTCGTACCTCAAGAACATAGGACTATGAATGGCTTATTTGTGAGTTGATAAGTCTGTTGGCTATGGGAGTGTAGGTATGTACGTAACCCGTAGGTACGTGAAATATGTTCGCCTCCAATATGTGTGATTTGTATTGATACAGTTCCAGAGCAGTGTGGAACATGTGATCCTTCAGTACGCGATGTACTTGGATTGGATAGCAGAGTATGTGTGCACCGCTGTTAAGCCTATGGGTGCCGGATATGGATATATGTATTGTGATTAATATATATGTGTACTTGAGATAATCCACATATGCTTAGTAAATGAGAATGACTAAGCCACTTATATTATAGTTTGGTGGATGATTCATATACTTGTTGCGTATAGAAATTGTTTATATATATGAGATGAGATATCATATAATGTGTCCCTGTATAAAAGGGAAAATAATGAATAAAGTGATATACTCCTTCCGGTAGATTTATATCCGGATTTATATGAATATGGATCACAGGTTCTAATGAGAACTATTAATAAATACATAATAGTATAAATGTGGTATGTACTTAAGGCTTAATGGATCCAGATGATCAAAATTGTCACGTAGTAGAGTATCGGGGGGGGGGGGGGGGTCCTTGTTTGAATTTCACTTCGCGAGATACCTCACGCATAAACGTAACATAATGTTAGGAATGGGGAGAAGTTTAGTCCTCAGTACTCGGATTTTTGGGGATTTTGGAAGATAGGAGAAATACCTTAGTAGGCAGGGTAGGTTAACTAGTTTGTTTAAAAAGGTATGCGATAGTTGTGCACTATTAGAAGAGGGGTGGGGGGTATCTCATGGGAGTGCGATACCAATTTAAATATGAGATAAAACATAATTTCCTAAATAAAGTATTTATGCACTTGCAAAATATTTTCACAACTCGGGCTCTGACCCGTTTCTATACTTTTCCCTCTTGCTATATATTATATATATAGGTGTCCAGACACATAGACGCCTGGATGATAATTCCTTCAAGTCAGACGTGTGCTGCGGCAGTTGTGGAAGCATGCAGGTTTTCTATAGACGCTTCTATCCTTGTAATATAGATATGAGGTATTGTATAAAAATTCGAGCTAATAACCCAACTGCTTTTATTTATTCTTTTACTGCCTTTTAGTGCGGCATTCGATTTGGTTGTATTATTGTACCGAGTGTTCGGTTATTTTATTTTATTTCATTTCAGTGTTGCGTATAAACTGTTGAGATAGTGAATTCCCAAATTAAGTACCTTGGATGGACATTCTTATTGCGCGGTTGGTCTCGAAATGGTCAAGATAATCAGAATAGAGTATCCGGGGGTCGTAATTAAGTTTCGAAAATTTTGGACCCGTATAGACTCGTAATTGAGTAAACGAGTCATTTTTGGGTTTATAAGGGACAAGCCCTTATTTCTCACTTATAAGTCACGAGTGAGTGGGAGAAAGGAAAGAAAAGAGAGAAAAGAAAGAGAGAAAGAAAGGAAGAAGAGAAAAGAGGAGAAAATGGGGGATTTCGGCCAAACTCCGCCGGATTCGACTCGAGGTCGTCGAATTTCATCCTCCAGGCAAGTGTGTACTTGCTTTATTTCATTTTATGCATAAATCTCATATTATAGTTGGTAAACTATATGATTTTGGTTTAGAACCCTTAAAATAAATTTGGAGAAATTTGAATATGAGTTTACATGTTGATGTAATGTAAACTCTTAATGATTTCTAGTGTTAAATCCATGTAAATGGAGTGAAGAAATGGAGTGAAATGGGTTAAAATGATAAGTTGAGATTTTTATGATTTTAGGATTTAAATCTAAGGAAAATGGTTTAGTACCCCAAATTAATTGATGTGTTAGTTGTAAAACATAGATTAAATGTTTATGGAGTTATTGGATGAGAATAGAATCAACAAAAATGGAGAAAAATGGAGGTTTGGATTTTGGAGAACTCGATGAATAGTAACACAGTAGCTTGTGGGGAGGATTCGGCCAGGAAGAGTACTGATTCAGTTCTCGGTCAAAACATAAAAGTTGTAGATATTTTCGATACGGTGGCGTGGGTACCAACCCGTATTTTTCTGATTTTTTTTCGATTTGATATGATTTTTCTAAGAAAGTAATTCCGGGATTGATCATTAACTCGAAAATCAAACTGAAAATTGGAAAAATAAAGGCTAGAATTATTTGGAGATAAATATTTGAGGTTCCTAAAAATAGTGTGGGGACTTTTAAATATTTTTTTAGTAAGGCGTGTACCTTGGGTTAGTTGAAAGTAAAATCCAAGATTTATTCAAATAGGGGTGTTTGGGAGGAGTAACACTCGGGGTGATGTTTCGGTGGGCAAAATTTTATATAAGTAATTGTGCACGTAGAAAACACACTTATATGCCGACTTTGGTTGAGTAAAATCCTACGAGGTGACTAGGATGAAATTTAGGATACGGGTTAAAGAGAATTGAGCAGTCATCCGATACGTCTATTTATGACAATTATTATAGGTGAGAGAAATGCCTATCGTTATTTATGGGATGAATAAATATATTGGTGTTGTTGGTATTGTCATCGTGCGGTGAGAAAAGCTCGAAAATAATATATTGAGGATTAGTCAAAATCGATAAATGCGTAGGATATTCGAGATATAAATATACTACGTAGGGGATTTATTATACGGGTTGTGCGTATGCCCGGATGTTATTATATACATGGGTTAAATAATTACCTATGGGGAATTATGTATTGGTGAGATAAATACCTATCATTATAATATGGTTGTGTGAGTGCCTAACTGATGATATATTTATATAGGTGGGATGTGTACCTATATTATTATTTATTATGTGTATGACATACCTACCATACTTGCTACCACGGGAGGTTGACGTTCGAAAGAGTACAATCTTATCCCATGTTGCCTTCGGGGGGATTTTAGATTTGGTACCTCAAAAACATAGGACTATGAAGGGCTTATTTGTGAGTTAATAAGTCTGCTGGCTATGAGAGCGTAGGTATGTGTGTGACCCGTAGGTACGTGAACTATGTTCGCCTCCAATATGTGTGATTTGTATTGATTCAGTTCCTGAGCGATGTGGAACATGTGATCCTTTAGTACGCGATGTACTTGGATTGGATAGCAGAGTATGTTTGCACCGCTGTTAAGCCTATGGTGCCGGATATGGATATATGTATTGTGATTAATATATATGTGTACTTGAGATAATCCACAGATGCTTAGTAAAAGAGAATGACTAAGCCATTTATGTTATAGTTCGGTGGATGATTAATATACTTGTTGTGTATAGTATATTATTTATATATATGAGATGATATATCATATAATGGAACCCTGTATACAAGGGAAAATAATGAATAAAGTGATATACTCCTTCCGGTAGATTTATATCCGGATTTATATGAATATGGATCATAGGTTCTAATGAGAACTATTAATAAATACAGGATAGTATAAATGTGGTATGTACTTAAGGCTTAATGGATCCCGATGATCAACATTGTCACGTAGTAGTGTATCGGGGGGTTCCTTGTTTGAATTTCGCTTCGCGAGACACCCCACATACGAACGTAACGTAATGTTGGGAATGGGGAAAATTTTAGTCCTTAGTACTCGGAGTTTGGGGATTTTGGAAGATAGGGGAAATACCTTAGTAGGCAGGGTAGGTTAACTAGGTTGTTTAAAAAGGTATGCGATAGTTGTGCACTATTAAAAGAGGGGTGAGGGGTATCTCATGGGAGTGACATACCAATTTAAATATGCGATATAACATAATTTCCTAAATAAAGTATTTATGAACTTGCAAAATATTTTCACAACTCGGGCTCTGACCCGTTTCTATATTTTCCCCTCTTGCTATATATTATATATATAGGTGTCCAGACACAGAGACACCTGGATGATAATTCCTTCGAGTCATACGTGTGCTGCAACAGTTGTGGATGCATGCAGGTTTTGTATAGACGCTTCTATCCTTGTAATCTAGATAGGAGGTATTGTATAAAAATTCTGGATAATAACCCAACTGCTTTTATTTATTCTTTTACCGCCTTTTAGTGCGGCATTCGATTAGGTTGTATTATTGTATCGAGTGTTCGATTATTTTATTTTATTTCATTTCAGTGTTGCGTATAAACTGTAGATATTGTTTTATTTGAATGGTTTGGTTAAAAAGATTAGTTAATTAAAATTTTGACGATGGCCTAATAGGATAATATTAATTAAATTGGTTTTCGACAGTGATGCTAAGAATGAATCATATGAGACTTATGTTTTAATTTGATATAGGAGTGATCGCCTGGTATTTTATTAGGCGGGGTGTCACATCTTTGGGCCAAGTTTAGTTCTCGTAGGTACGGGTATTGAAACCTTAGCAAGACACCCCCACACTTTAACGTGTCTATAAGAAGGTTTTCTATTTTTTCACAATTCATACAGAGTTTTATTATTTTTCTTAAAAGGTATTTTATTAAGAATATAACAAGCTGTAAGAAGTGCCTCACCCCACATATTATAAGGTAATCCCGAAGTGCTTAACATAGAATTTACTATATCCTTAAGAGTTCTGTTTTTTCTTTCAGTTACACCATTATATTGGGGTGAGTAAGGAGGAGTAACTTGATGAATTATTCCATTTTCTTTACAATATTTATCAAGATCACCGGTGTATTCTCCTCCCCTATCGGATCTTAACGTTTTAATGGATTTTTCCAATTATTTTTCAACTTCTAATTTATATGAAATAAATTTTGAGAAACTCTCATCTTTACACATAAGGAGATAAATATATCAATAACGAGAGTAATCATCAATAAAAGTAACAAAATATTTATTTCCACCACGTGTCACATAACCTTTTAAATCACAAAGATCAAAACGTATTAAACTTAAAACAGTTGAACTTCGTTCGACACTTGGAAAAGTTTTTTTAGCATATTTTGATGCAACACATGTTTCACATTTAGAGTTGGTAGAAATATCAAATTTTGGTATGTTTCCCAAAAACATCAATTTTTTAATAGATGCCTTATTTACATGACTAAGTCTAAAATGGCACATATCACAAGAGTCAATCAAATAAGCAGAATAAGTAGATGCTATATTATTATCAATCACGGTTACATTTAGTTTGAAAAGACCGTCACGAACATAATATTTCCCCACAAAAATACCTCCCTTAGTGACAACTACCTTATCACTATATAGAACAATTTTAAAACCCTTCTTAACTAAGACAAAACCGGACACCAGATTCTTCCTAACCTCAGGGACATACAAAACATATTTCAATGTGAGAACATTTCCTGAAGTTAACTTTAAAATTACGATTCCCTTGACCACAACCTTAGACGAATAGGAGAGTCCTATGTACAGACGTTCATCCTCACCCACTGCAGTGGAGGAAGTGAAGGCACCTCCCGTGCCGCAAATATGTTTGGTGGCGCCAGAATCAAGTCACCAGTCTGTCATGTTACTCAAATTATTTGCCTCGGTCAAAACAACAGAAAAGTTACCCTCCTCGGTTACATTTGCTTGAGGCTTCACATTCTGACTCTTCCTAAACTTGCAATCTTTAGTGTAATGACCTGGTTTTCCACATACACAGCATTGACCTGCAGGTTTAGATTTAAGCTGAGATTTAGAATTTTTATTTTGATCATTAGGTTTGAATTTATGGTTGGACCTCGAATTTTAGTTTGGTTTATGGTGCCCATTTTTCTGGTTTGAATGGTTAGGCTTAAACTGGTTCTGTTTTTTATTTTCATTTGATTTCCCCTCGACCAAATTAGCCTTATAATTGAATTCATAATTTTTCTCCTTAAGTTCTGCATTCGTATTGTCTTCCTCAATTCTCAAACGAACTATCAAATCTTCTAGTGTCATCTCCTTTTTCTTATGCTTAAGACAATTTTTATAATCTTTCCAAGAAGGTGGCAGTTTTTCAATTATAGACGACACTTGAAATCCCTCACATATACTATAACCTTCGGTCAAAATTTCATGAATAATGATTTGTAGTTCTTCAAGTTGCGACACAAAAGATTTATTATCTTCCATTTTGAAATCCAAAAGTTTTCCAGCCACAAATTTTTTAGACTCAGCATCTTTAGTTGCATATTTTTTATCGAGTGTGCTCTATAATTCTTTAGCAGTAGGACATGACTAATAAACATCATTCAGTTCAAGGCAGAGACAATTAAGAATATAATTCCTACACATATAATCTCTTTGTTTTCAAACAACTAGTTCTTCAGGTACAGAAGGTCTATCAGATGCAATAACGTTAACAACCTTAAGAGTTGTTAGGTAAAATTGCAGTTTCATTTGCCATCTTTTAAAATTCTTTCCATCAAACAATTCAGGTTTTTTAGAGTATTTTGCATTTGATTTTTACATAGCAAATTGTAGAATAAGAACATAATTTCACCTTTAGATTGTTGGAAATATTATTTGCAGAATATATGAAAAAACCCAAATGCGAAATAGATAAAATTGAAAGGACTTATCGATCGAGATTTGTGTTTGACACAAAGTCCTAAAGGTGAAATTGTTCACTGATATATGTAGTTGTCAGCCTCGTGAACATACAACTCCCAAGATTCGACGATCAGATTTACACACCAACTTTGTGTTAAATCTTTGAACTCTCAGGATACTCCATCACTCCCAAAAGAATAACTAACGTAAGTGTATAGTAGAAAATAGTAAAATTATTTTTGCAGAGAAAGTGAGAGAGATTGATTTTTTCTGTGTATTCCTCAAAGCCGTAGCCTGTGTTTTATATCAATAAAATGGTAAAAAACGTGGGTGGTGGTTTTAGGCAACTAACCCACTAACCTCTCCACTAATAGCTATATTTTAACAGATGGAAGAAATAGTCAAAGTCTTAAAAACGAGTTAATTAAAAATTAAAACGAGTTTGAAAAGATTTCATGCACATTAGAAATCCCCAAGAGCCTGAGGCCTAACGCCCAATCTTTGACCCTTAATAATTTGTGTGCCTCCTAGGGATTGAACCCATGACCTCAAGCACACACCCCCACTAACTTACCACTTGGCCACTTAGCCTAACTTATTTACTTCATTCAAAATAAATATATATAATTATACCCAACAATCCCCACATGAATGAAATAAATAAATAAATAAATATAAAAAGACGCTCTGGAGTATCGTAAGGAGTGACGTAAGTAGCGAAGGTGTCATTCGAGTTGAACCTTTGCTTTGTGTTAATCTATTGAGTTTATAGATTGATAGTGAACTGATGTCTTGAACTATTTCACCGTTGTTGTAAACTTAGGTCAATAGAATACACACGTGAGTCCCAAAAATCATCATCGAGTTCCCCCAGTTGTTCTCGTTTCGGCCTTGAGCATGCCCAGGTTTCTTGAGTGCTCTAGATAATCAGCCTTAATTCTCATAGGAAGCAGCCCCACTACCACACTCATATAGGTGCTTCTATCAATAGTGTACTATATCTCACACCCCACTGAATAACATCTATAGAAAGCATTAAGAGATTAAATCTCATCCTCCATCGATACTGAGGTACTACATCATAGGAATGAGTTTTAAGTAAAACTTAAATTTGCACCTCCACAAATCACTCGTATAACTTTGTTATCCCATTAAACCCAGATCTTTGAATCTCCAGTCATATGGGTTGGGTTTCCATTATAGGTGATTTAGATATTAATAGGCTTTAGGCCCATTCCCCTTGATGTTTGATAAGCTAGCTCTCTAGCTAGACCTTTAGTCAATGGATATTTCAGGTTTTCCTTTGACTTGACATAGTCAACTGCTATAACTCTATCTTTTAATTATTGTCGCACTGTGTTGTGTCTCCTCCTGATATGTATAAACTTTCCGTTGTAGGAGTTATTATGTGCTCTTGCGATCGCTGCTTGACTGTCACAGTGAATGGACTAGGCTGGAACTGGTTTAGGCCACAAATGAATATCTAATATGAAGTTTCATAACCATTCAGCCTCTTCGCTTGCTTTATCCAACGCTATGAACTCTGACTCCATAGTGGATCTAGCTATGCACGTTTTCTTGGTAGATTTTCAAGATATAGCACCTCCTGCCAAGGCAAAAACATAGCCACTCGTAGACTTACATTCATCATTATCTGAAATCCAATTAGCATCATAAAAACCTTCTATTACACCAGGATATCTAACATAATGAATGCCATAATTTATTGTGTATTTTAGATATCTCAAAACTCTAATCAAAGCATTCCAATGTTCATTATTAGAATTACAAGTATATCTGCTAAGTCTACCCACATCATATGCAATATCAGGTCTGGTATAGTTCATAAGATACATTACACTACCAATAACTCTAGAATATTCTAATGATGATACACGAGGACCAGAATGTTTCCTTAAGTGACAACTACGGTTATAAGGTGCCTTAGCAGGAATACAATTAAATTGTTCAAATTTTCTAAGAACTTTCTCTACATAATGAGATTGGGTTAAAATAATTATTTCAGAATTTTTAATGATTTTAATTCCAAGTATAACATCAACAACACCCAAATCTTTCATATCAAATTTCTTATTAAGGAAACTTTTAGTTTTATTAACTACATCTATATCAGTTCCAAAAATAAGCATATCATCCACATATAAGAAAATAATCACGCCAAAATTATCCTTGAATTTGCTATAAATACATTTATCCGCTTCATTAATGTTAAAACCATTAGAGATCATTACTTGATCAAATTTTTCATGCCATTATTTAGGAGTTTGTTTCAGTCCATATAATAATTTTTTAAGTCTATACACTTTTTTATCTAAGCCTTGGACTACAAATCCCTCGAGTTGATCCATATAAATTTCTTCTTCAAGATCTCCATTCAAAAAATTCGTTTTAACGTCCATTTGATGAATTATCAGATTATGTAATGAAGAAATATCAATTAATAGCCTAATAGATGTAATTCTAGTAACATGAGAGTAAGTATCAAAGAAATCAATTCCTTCCTTTTGCCTATAACCTTTAGCTACCAATCTTGCCTTAAATTTATCAGTAGAACCATCACCTTTTATTTTCCTTTTAAAAATCCATTTGCATCCAATAGTTTTACATCTTTTAGGCAAGTCAACTAACTCCCACGTATTGTTAGAAATAATAGAATCATATTCACTATTAATAGCTTCTTTCCAAAAAATAGAATCGGGTGAGGACATTGCCTCACTAAAAGTGACGGGGTCATTTTCCATTAAGTATGTTAAAAATTCATGACCAAAAGAAGTAGCTATCCTAGGTCTTTTACTTTTCCTAATTTAAATTTCTTCTGAATTTTGAGATTCATTTCTAATACTGGGACCCACTGGAACAGAACTACTAGTTCCCTCACTTCTCATTTTAAAAGGAAAATTGTCCTCATAAATTCAGCATCTCTTCACTCAAAAATTGTTTTTTTTATCCATATATGGATTTTTAGAATCAATTACAAGAAACCTATATGCATTACTGTTTTTAGCATAACCTATAATAACACAATCAACAGTCTTTGGGCCAAGTTTTGTTCTCTTAGGTACTGGTATTGAAACCTTAGCAAGACACCCCCACACTTTAAGGTGTTTATAAGAAGGTTTTCTATTTTTCCACATTTCATAAGGAGTTTAATCATTTTTCTTAAAAGGTATTTTATTAAGAATATAACAAGCAGTAAGAAGTGCCTAACCCCACATATTATAAGGTAATCCTGAAGTGCTTAAAATAGAATTTATCATATCCTTAAGAGTTCTATTTTTTCTTTCAGCTACACCATTAGAGTGGTGTGAATAAGGAGGAGTAACTTGATGAATTATTCGATTTTCTTTACAATATTTATCAAGATCACCGGTGTATTCTCCTCCCCTATCGGATCTTAACTTTTAATGGATTTTTTCAGAAATAAATTTTGAGAAACTCTCATCTTTACTCGCAAGGAAATAAATATAACAATAACGTGAGTAATCATCAGTGAAAGTAACAAAATATTTACTTCCACCACGTGTCACATAACCTTTTAAATCACAAAGATCTGAACGTATTAAACTTAAAACAGTTGAACTTCTTTCGACACTTGAAAATGGTTTTTTAGCATATTTTGATTCAACACATATTTCACATTTAGAGTTGGTAGAAATATCAAATTTTGGTATGTTTTCCAAAAACATTAATTTTTTAATAGATGCTTTATTTACATGACCAAGTCTAAAATGCCACATATCACAAGAGTCAATCGAATAAGCAGAAGAAGTAGATGTTTTATTATTATTAGCCACGATTACATTTAGTTTGAAAAGACCCTCATGAACATAACCTTTCCCCCCAAAAACACCTCCCTTAGTCATAACTACCTTATCACTCTCTAGAACAATTTTAAAACCCTTCTTAACTAAGACAAAATTGGACACCAGATTCTTCCTAACCTCTGGGACATACAAAATATATTTCAATGTGAGAACATTTTTCGAAGTGAACTTTAAAACTACGGTTCCCTTGCCCTCAACCTTAGACGAAGAGGAGTTTCCCATGTACAGACGTTCATCCTCACCCACTGCAGTGGAGGTAGTGAAGGCACCTCTCGTGCCACAAATATGTTTGGTGGCGCCAGAAGCAAGTCTTACAATGTTTGCCTCGGCACAACATCAGAAAATTTACCCTCCTCGGTTACATTTGCTTGAGGCTTCCCATTCTGACTCTTCCTAAACTTGCAATCTTTAGCGTAATGACCTGGTTTTCCACACACAAAGCATTGACCTACAGGTTTAGATTTAAACTGAGGTTTAGAATTTTTATTCTGATCATTAGGTTTGAATTTATTATTTGACCTCGAATTCTGGTTTGGTTTATGGTACCCATTTTTCTGGGTTGAATGGTTAGGCTTGAACTGGTTCTGTTTTTTGTTTCCATTTGATTTCTCCTCGACCAAGTTAGCCTTAGAACTGAATTTATAATTTTTCTCCTTAAGTTCTACATTCCTATTGTCTTCCTCAATTTTCAAACGAACTATCAAATCTTTAAGTGTAATCTCCTTTTTCTTATGCTTAAGACAGTCTTTATAATCTTTCCAAGAAGGTGGCAGTTTTTCAATTATAGATGACACTTGAAATCCCTCACATATACTATAACCTTAGACCATAATTTCATGAATAATAATGTAATGCCCCGTACTTTTGGCTATATTTATTTTTGGGATTAATTAATTATATGCGTACTAATTGGAAATTAATCCGGGTTAAAATACTAACGAGATGCGAGTTGGTATTTGATTATGTGCATACATGTTTTGATATATGTATTTGGTATTATGAAATTTGTCGTGAGATTTATATACGGCATTTTAGAAATTTTGTTGAGACGCGTGGGACCGCCGCGTCACGGTGTAATATTTTGATAATAAAAGTGAATTTAAAATCTATAATCCGTATGGTCATTTTGAGTGCGCCGACGCGTCCGGAAGGGTCGAGATAGTCAGAAAACACTAGCCGGGGGTATAGTCTGGGTCCCGGGGTATTTTTAGGCCATACCGGCAACTTAAAGGGTATTTTGGTAATTTTACATTTTTAGGAATTAAAAGTGACGAAAATTAGAGATGTAAATCTGAGGTGGATTAAACCCATTAATCCCATTAACCAACCCATATTAACCTAGAAGGCTACGTAGGTTATCATTTAGGTTTTTTAAGTTCCCCAAATCAAACCCTAGCCACCTTAAGCCACCATTGGAGAAGGAGCTTGGAGAGAGGAATTTCTGCAGAAAACTTCATCAAACCTACACCAAAATCAGAAAGCAAACCAAGGCAAGTGATTTAAATTACATTCCTTAAGCAGTGAATGCTTCTTCCATGTTAGAAACCTTGATAATCAATCTTATATAAGAGTTAAAAGAAAACCCATGAAATTGGAAGTTATTATTTAATTTTGGGATAGGTTTGCATGTAGAAACATTGTTTGAAGATTGAATTCAGAGATTTCATATCTATGTGATGTATAAACGGATTAAAATCTGGGAAATTATGATGAGAAAAATCTAGGGTTTGTGTTCTTGAAGAAAATTAAGGAATAATGTAGAAACTTGTGATTTATTGATGTTTAGAAGGTATTAAACCCTTAAAAGATGTTAGTATATCTCCTTAGTATGTTTGAGGATGGTTAGAGAACTTAGTACATTGTTGGAATGAATTTTAAAAGAGATTTGAGGAGTAAAAATGGATGAAAAACGAATTGGGGAAAAATCTGGGCCGAAACTGGTCAGTCGTTAGAAGCAGTCCCCAGGTCGTTCGAACGAAATCGTTCGAACGAGCTTCTAACGAGTTGACCAGTCGTTGCTAACGAGTAGGGATTTCGTTCGATATCTCGTTCGAACGAGATATCGTTAGAAGGTACAGTTCGTTCGAACGAACTGGGACCTCGTTCGAACAACCTCGTTCGAACGAGACTTCTAATGAGTTGGCAGAGGAATCTCGTTCGAACAGTCTCGTTCGAACGAGACTTCTAACGAGTTGACAGTTTGGTCCTTTTTGGACTGTTTTGATTTTTGGAGTCCCGTAAGCTTGTTCGAGGACATATATAACATTCCGATGATGATGTAAGGATAGAATTGGGACTTTTGGGTTATTACGAGGAATAAATTTATATACGAGAGATTTAATTCAATGGACGGTTTGGGTTGAGACGTGAGTGTCTATTACGAGAGTAAATTATGGCGCGTGGGATTACAAACCGGAATAGTATAAATTGTGATAAGTATAAGTTAGTACGAGAATGCGATATGTACTACGATTAAAATACGGTATTACTAAGACGTGTGTTTACTTAGTATTGGTATATGAATTGTGTGTATGACATACCTACCATACTTGCTATCACGGGAGGTTACGTTCGCTTAGGACCCTCTAATCCTTGTGTGCCTACGGGAGGGATATAGACTGGTACCTCGATGAACATAGGTCAGAGAAAGACTTATTGGGATGTTAATAAGTCCGCTGATCGTGGGAGCGTAGATATGTACGTGACCCATGTGATGTGACTGTGTTCGCCTCCACTATTTGTGATTTGTGTTATCTGAACTATTCCTGAGAGATTCGGAATATGTGATCCTTATGTACGTGATGTACCGGGATGGATAACAGAGTATGTGTGCACCTCAGCTTAGTTCTCGGGGTGCTTGTATAGTATATTTATGATGTGAATAATATACACTTAATTAATAAGAACATTCATGTTGATGTTGTATAAATAATTACGGTATTGTTTCGAGAAACATAATGAGTTAGCTGATAGAGAAATATATTGCATATTGAACATCTGAGTTTACATTAAATCCCTATCTAATTACAAGCGTTATATGTTAATAGAATCGGGTAATAAGGGTATGAATTATTACAGTCTAGCTAGTTATGATGTCACTTAGCTAGTGGTTTATATCGTTGTAGATGGGTACTTACGTTAGGAGTGCACAGTTAGACGAGAGGTGAGAATATCATGTGAGTGTACGTCCTAACATGTACTTTGCATTTAATGTTTTAAATGTTTTTAAGGCACTTGCAGGTTTTTAAAATAACTCCACATTCGGGCTCTGACCCGTTTGCTTTTCAAATCTTTTTCTTGTAAAACCATTTTAGGTGCCCAGCCACAAGGACACCAAGCATATGATACTCATTCAGGTGACGAGCTGTAGCTGTTTGTGGAAGCTACAGGGATTTGCTTGTAGACGCTTCTATCTTTTGGATTCCAGAGTCACTATCTATCAGATGTAGGGCATGTTGCCCATTTCTATTTAGAGCATCTTTTACATTTCAGTTTTCAGACTTTAGCATTTATTGTTTCAGTATTCAGTTACTTTTCAGTTGTGGGTTTTGTAGTGAGGAGTTTTCCTCCAGACCTTATTTACTTTATGTGATGGTTATTCGTTTTACTTCAGTATGGTGAATGGTGTTGTTTATTTCTTCATTTCACTTGTTGCATGTTAATCATACTTTAAATAAAATTTGGCACTACTTTTTAAATACTAGGTGGTTAGTAATCATTAAAACGTTTTCGACAGTGATGCTATTAACTGGACCAACTTGGCATTTTGAATTAATTTAGTAAAGGAGTAGCTACCCAGTATTTAATTAGTCAGGGTGTCACAGGTGGTATCAGAGCATCAGGTTCTAGTGTCCTTTAGGATCTGTACGGCTATTATGTTTCCGCGACGTTTCTTTGATATAGAGCCCTATATTTTAGGACTGTTGTACTCTTTTTGTGTATGCTACGTTCTTCAGCTATTTTAAGTTTATAACTGCGAACTTATAAACTTCATTCTTATTTCAGATGCCTCCACGACGTGCACGACGAGTTCCCAGGGATGCAACGCCCGAACCCCAGCCCGCTCCAGTTCAGGGCATGATGAACGCCGCTGAGGTTGCAGCTATAGTAGCTCAAGCGGTAAATGCCGCCATTGCCGTTGTTCAGCAGGCACCACCACAGGCGCCGGTTGCCGTGCCAGTACAGGCTAATGCATTCCCATCTGCTTGGGAGCGTGTACGTGACGCTTTTCAGAAAGCCCATCCGCCAGAGTTTGCAGGAAGCTCAGATGTGATAGTCTCGAGCCAATGGAGGAAGGATATACAGAGGCATTTGAGGATGCATGAGTGCACTGATGTTCAGAAACAGGTGCTAGCTACTTTCAAGCTAGTGGGATCTGCACTACAGTGGTGGGAGTCTATTACCACCGCAGATGAGAGGGATACTCTCACAATTCAGGAGTTCTGGGTGCGGTTTGACCGCAAGTACTTTCCGTCGGCTGTTCACACGAAAATGAGGAGGAAGCTGATGAGTCTGAGGCAGGAAGGCAAGACAGTGGCCGAGTATGAGGCCGAGTTCACTAATCTGTTGAACATCGTTCCAGACGAGATACCGACAGAGAAGAAGAAGATTGAGAAGTTCACCGACGGGTTGAATTGGAGGATCCGTCAGCATCTGCTAGGGAACCTATTGTTGTCCACTTATTCTGATGTGGTTAACGCTGCATTGTTACACTGCCAGGACCACCATTTTCATATGGCCGAGGGCAAAAGGTCGGGAGAGTCTAGCCATCAGGGCAGGACTGGAGGACATGGTGCCAGCGGGGCACAATCTGGTTAGGGGCAGAGACAGAATGAGCAGGGCTCCCAGCAGGGGGATAATAAGAGGTTCCGGTCAGGGAACTACAGGCAGGGACAGGGAGGTTTCCGTCAGGGCCATCAGGGTCCAAACGGCCATCAGGGCCAAATGGGATAGAATGGGCAGCAGTTTCACCAGGGCCAGCAGGGCCAATGGAGGAATGGTAACGGCCACCAGGGCCGAGGACAGCAGGGACAGAGAGGAGGGAACTTTCCAGGGAAGTGCTTTGTTTGTGGCAAGACTGGACATAAGCGACAGGATTGTCCTGATAGGGGCAGGGTCCCACAGCAGCAGCAGCAGGGTGCTCGTCAGGAGCCACAGATATCTATGTTTCCCGCCGCTCTTCCCGCACCGCCACAGATGGCAGCATTGCCACCTATTCCAGCAGTCCCAGTTCAGCAGGGGAAGCTACAGTATGGACGTGTCTACAACGTCCACCAGGCTGCAGTTCCACAGGCACCGCCCGCGATTGAGGGTACGTTTCCTATCCATGGCACTATGGGTCGGGTGTTATTTGATACGGGTGCCACACACTGTTTTATAGCTACACACTTCGCGAAAGCTTTAGGATTGTTAGCTACGGCAGAGAGCACAGTGACGTGTGTCGACTCACCATTGGGGAGTGGGTCACTTATTTTCTTTATATGCCGGGGAGTGGGAGTAGAGATTGGTGGTTTGGTATTGCCTGCAGACATGTTAGTGTTAGACATGCATGTTCACGATGTGATCATCGGTATGGATTGGCTCGTAGCATATAGGGCCATGATTGATTGCTTCAGCGGGAGCATTGTTTTTGCCATTCCGGGGCAAGAGATGTTTGTAGTGGCGATGCCTCGCCCAGAGGGAGGATCGACCGCTCATCTATATTACATTGAGGAGGATACCTCTCAGGAGGTAGTGATTCCTTTAGATTCTATCCCAGTTGTCGGGGAGTATTCGGATGTGTTTCAGGAGATACCAGGCTTACCACCCAGTCGAGAGATAGACTTCGTTATAGATTTGCTACCGGGTACGAGACCTATAGCACGCGCACCGTACCGTATGGCTCCAGCTGAGATGCGAGAGTTACGGGATCAGATAGAGCAGCTGTTAGGACAGGGCTTTATTCGTAGGAGTACCTCACCTTGGGGCGCTCCAGTTTTGTTTGTGAAGAAGAGGGACGGTTCACTGAGATTGTGTGTGGACTACCGAGAGTTGAATAAGGTCACGATACGGAATAAGTATCCGTTGCCTCGAATCGATGACTTATTCGACCAGTTGAGAGGAGCTTCTTTCTTCTCGAAGATTGACTTGAGATCGGGATACCATCAGTTGCGTATCAGGGAGGAGGATGTCTCGAAGACTGCGTTCTTGTCGAGATATGGTTCTTACGAGTTTCGGGTTATGCCTTTCGGCTTGACCAACGCTCCAGCTGTGTTTATGGACTTAATGAACAGAGTGTTCAGGGATTTCCTAGATCAGTTTGTCATTGTCTTCATTGATGATATTCTGGTCTACTCTCAGACAGAGGAGGAGCACGCCGAGCATTTGAGGCAGGTTTTGCAGACACTTCGTCAGAACGAGTTGTATGCAAAGTATGAGAAGTGCGGGTTTTGGCTGAAGGAAGTCCAGTTTTTGGGACACATCATTTCCGACCAGGGAATATCTGTTGATCCGGGGAAGGTATCAGCGGTGAGGGAGTGGGGACAGCCCACGACACCGACTGAGATTCGTAGTTTCTTGGGCTTGGCAGGATACTACAGGAGGTTTATTCGGGGCTTCTCGGAGATAGCAGGTCCTTTGACACATCTGACACGTAAGGGTGTGCCATACATCTGGAGTGATGCCTGTCAGTTGGCATTCGATGAATTGAAGGACAAATTGACCTCAACACCTGTGTTAGCATTGCCGAGACCGGGAGTTGAGTATTTGGTTTACACCGATGCGTCTTTGCAAGGACTGGGAGGTGTATTACAGCAGGAGAGACAGGCCATAGCTTATGCTTCCCGTAAGCTTAAGCCTCATGAGAAGAATTACCCCACGCATGATTTGGAGTTGGCAGCAGTGGTATTTGCCCTACGGATTTGGAGGCACTATCTTTTGGGGGAGAAGTTCCAACTGTTCACGGACCACAAGTCCCTACAGTACCTGTTCACGCAGAAAGAGTTGAATATGCGGCAGCGTAGGTGGCTTGAGTTTGTGAAGGACTACCAGTTCGACATCCAGTATCACCCAGGTAAGGCTAACGTGGTAGCAGACGCGTTGAGCCGTAGGCCAGCAGATGAGGTGGCAGAGGTGTGGAAAGCAAAGTGGAAGGAATTGGGACACCAGGATGCAGTGGCCCGATCTTTCATGTCTGTGATGATCGTTACACCGCAGATTGTCACGAAGGTAGTACGGGCACAGGCTAATGACTCGTTCTGTCAGGAGCAGATAGTTCGATTACTAGCAGAGGGAGCCGAATCCTATACCGTTGGCTCAGACGGGGGATTACGCTTCAATGAAAGATTGGTAGTTCCGGAAGGGGAGGAATTTCGACATGAGGTGATGGCAGAGTCGCACGGCTCACGGTTCGCAGTACATCCCGGAGGGGACAAAATGTACCAAGACATGAGACGGCAGTATTGGTGGAGCAGTATGAAGAGAGATATCGCTGAGTTTGTTTCGAGATGCGCCACTTGTCAGCTTGTAAAAGTGGATCATCAGAGACCGGCAGGATTGCTACTGCCATTGGAGGTCCCGGTGTGGATGTGGGAGAGCATATCCATGGACTTCATCACGGGGTTGCCTACGTCGCAGAGGGGTCACGACTCCGTTTGGGTAATTGTGGACAGATTGTCCAAGGTCGCTCACTTCTTACCCGTTAGGACTGATTACACTACGGGACAGTATGCCCAGCTCTTCATTTCAGAGATTGTGAGACTTCACGGTGTGCCCCTAAATATCGTGTCTGATAGAGACAAGATATTTGTTTTGCGGTTTTGGGAAAGTTTCCAGGAGGCCATGGGCACGGAATTGCGATTGAGTACGGCTTATCATCCGCAAACCGATGGGCAGACAGAGCGCACCAATCAGATGTTGGAGGACATGCTACGCATGTGCATTATTGACTTCGGGGGTGGATGGGAGCAGTACCTTCCACTGGTGGAGTTTGCTTACAACAACTCCTATCAGTTCACTATTGGCATGGCTCCGTTTGAAGCATTGTACGGTAGGCCTTGTCGTTCCCCAGCATGTTGGTTAGAGGTGGGGGACAACAAACTGCTTGGGCCGGAAGTGATTCAGGATACTTCGGCAAGGATTGAGTTGATTCGAAGCCGAATTCGGGTAGCTCAAGACAGGCAGAAAAGTTATGCTGATGCGAAGAGATTTTTCAGAGAGTTCCAAGTGGGGGACCAGGTTTTGCTCAGAGTGTCTCCTATGAAGGGGATTATGCGTTTCGGGAAGAAGGGAAAGTTGGCACCAAGGTATGTGGGGCCGTTTCCTATTATTGAGCGGATCGGACCGGTTGCGTATATACTTGGGTTACCGGAGCATTTGCATCGGATTTACGACGTGTTCCATATTTCCTCGCTAAGGAAATACCTTAGGGATAATTTGGCTCATTCTCACATTGCTGTGGAGGACATCGATCTCCAGCCGGATAGCTCCTACGAGGAGGGGCCGATTGCTATTTTGGACCGAAGCGAGAGGAAACTGCGGTCAAAGATAGTTTCGTTAGTGCGTGTTCAGTGGAGACATCACAATGTCGAGGAGTCCACATGGGAACGCGAGGATGAGATGCGCGAACGTTATCCAGAGCTGTTTTTAGCAGGTACTTTCTAGTTTCGAATTTCGGGACGAAATTTAGTTATTAGGGGGGAAGTATGTAATACCCCGTACTTTTGGCTATATTTATTTTTGGGATTAATTAATTATATGCGTACTAATTGGAAATTAATCCGGGTTAAAATACTAACGAGATGCGATTTGGTATTTGATTATGTGCATACATGTTTTGATATATGTATTTGGTATTATGAAATTTGTCGTGAGATTTATATACGGCATTTTAGAAATTTTGTTGAGACGCGTGGGACCGCCGCGTCACGGTGTAATATTTTGATAATAAAAGTGAATTTAAAATCTATAATCCGTATGATCATTTTGAGTGCGCCGACGCGTCCGGAAGGGTCGAGATAGTCAGAAAACACTAGCCGGGGGTATAGTTTGGGTCCCGGGGTATTTTTAGGCCATACCGGCAACTTAAAGGGTATTTTGGTAATTTTACATTTTTAGGAATTAAAAGTGACGAAAATTAGAGATGTAAATCTGAGGTGGATTAAACCCATTAAGCCCATTAACCAACCCATATTAACCTAGAAGGCTACGTAGGTTATCATTTAGGTTTTCTAAGTTCCCCAAATCAAACCCTAGCCACCTTAAGCCACCATTGGAGAAGGAGCTTGGAGAGAGGAATTTCTGCAGAAAACTTCATCAAACCTACACCAAAATCAGAAAGCAAACCAAGGCAAGTGATTTAAATTACATTCCTTAAGCAGTGAATGCTTCTTCCATGTTAGAAACCTTGATAATCAATCTTATATAAGAGTTAAAAGAAAACCCATGAAATTGGAAGTTAATATTTAATTTTGGGATAGGTTTGCATGTAGAAACATTGTTTGAAGATTGAATTCAGAGATTTCATATCTATGTGATGTATAAACGGATTAAAATCTGGGAAATTATGATGAGAAAAATCTAGGGTTTGTGTTCTTGAAGAAAATTAAGGAATAATGTAGAAACTTGTGATTTATTGATGTTTAGAAGGTATTAAACCCTTAAAAGATGTTAGTATATCTCCTTAGTATGTTTGAGGATGGTTAGAGAACTTAGTACATTGTTGGAACGAATTTTAAAAGAGATTTGAGGAGTAAAAATGGATGAAAAACGAATTAGGGAAAAATCTGGGCCGAAACTGGTCAGTCGTTAGAAGCAGTCCCCAGGTCGTTCGAACGAACTCGTTCGAACGAGCTTCTAACGAGTTGACCAGTCGTTGCTAACGAGTAGGGATTTCGTTCGATATCTCGTTCGAACGAGATATCGTTAGAAGGTACAGTTCGTTCGAACGAACTGGGACCTCGTTCGAACAGCCTCGTTCGAACGAGACTTCTAACGAGTTGGCAGAGGAATCTCGTTCGAACAGTCTCGTTCGAACGAGACTTCTAACGAGTTGACAGTTTGATCCTTTTTGGACTGTTTTGATTTTTGGAGTCCCGTAAGCTTGTTCGAGGACATAGATAACATTCCGATGATGATGTAAGGATAGAATTGGGACTTTTGGGTTATTACGAGGAATAAATTTATATACGAGAGATTTAATTCAATGGACGGTTTGGGTTGAGACGTGAGTGTCTATTACGAGAGTAAATTATGGCGCGTGGAATTACAAACCGGAATAGTATAAATTGTGATAAGTATAAGTTAGTACGAGAATGCGATATGTACTACGATTAAAATACGGTATTACTAAGACGTGTGTTTACTTAGTATTGGTATATGAATTGTGTGTATGACATACCTACCATACTTGCTATCACGGGAGGTTACGTTCGCTTAGGACCCTCTAATCCTTGTGTGCCTACGGGGGGGATATAGACTGGTACCTCGATGAACATAGGTCAGAGAAAGACTTATTGGGATGTTAATAAGTCCGCTGATCGTGGGAGCGTAGGTATGTACGTGACCCATGTGATGTGACTGTGTTCGCCTCCACTATTTGTGATTTGTGTTATCTGAACTATTCCTGAGAGATTCGGAATATGTGATCCTTATGTACGTGATGTACCGGGATGGATAGCAGAGTATGTGTGCACCGCAGCTTAGTTCTCGGGGTGCTTGTATAGTATATTTATGATGTGAATAATATACACTTAATTAATAAGAACATTCATGTTGATGTTGTATAAATAATTACGGTATTGTTTCGAGAAACATAATGAGTTAGCTGATAGAGAAATATATTGCATATTGAACATCTGAGTTTACATTAAATCCCTATCTAATTACGAGCGTTATATGTTAATAGAATCGGGTAATAAGGGTATGAATTATTACAGTCTAGCTAGTTATGATGTCACTTAGCTAGTGGTTTATATCGTTGTAGATGGGTACTTACGTTAGGAGTGCATAGTTAGACGAGAGGTGAGAATATCATGTGAGTGTACGTCCTAACATGTACTTTGCATTTAATGTTTTAAATGTTTTTAAGGCACTTGCAGGTTTTTAAAATAACTCCACATTCGGGCTCTGACCCGTTTGCTTTTCAAATCTTTTTCTTGTAAAACCATTTTAGGTGCCCAGCCACAAGGACACCAAGCATATGATACTCATTCAGGTGACGAGCTGTAGCTGTTTGTGGAAGCTACAGGGATTTGCTTGTAGACGCTTCTATCTTTTGGATTCCAGAGTCACTATCTATCAGATGTAGGGCATGTTGCCCATTTCTATTTAGAGCATCTTTTACATTTCAGTTTTCAGACTTTAGCATTTATTGTTTCAGTATTCAGTTACTTTTCAGTTGTGGGATTTGTAGTGAGGAGTTTTCCTCCAGACCTTATTTACTTTATGTGATGGTTATTCGTTTTACTTCAGTATGGTGAATGGTGTTGTTTATTTCTTCATTTCACTTGTTGCATGTTAATCAGACTTTAAATAAAATTTGGCACTACTTTTTAAATACTAGGTGGTTAGTAATCATTAAAACGTTTTCGACAGTGATGCTATTAACTGGACCAACTTGGCATTTTGAATTAATTTAGTAAAGGAGTAGCTACCCGGTATTTAATTAGTCGGGGTGTCACAAATAATTTGTAGTTCTTCAAGTTGTGACACAACAGATTTATTATCTTCCATTTTGAAATCCAAGAAATTTCCAACCACAAATTTTTTAGACCCACCATCTTCAGTCGCATAGTTTTTATCCAGTGTGTTCCGTAATTCTGTAGCATTAGGACATGACCAATAAACATCATACAGTTCAAGGCAGAGACAATTAAGAATATAATTCCTACACATATAATTTCTTTGTTTTCAAACAACTTGTTCTTCAGGTAGAGAAGGTTTATCAGATGCAATAACGTCAACGACCTTAAGAGTTGTTAGGTATAATTGCAGTTTCATTTGCCATCTCTTAAATTTTTTTCCATCAAACAATTCAGGTTTTTCAGAGTATTTTGCATTAGGATTTTCCATAGCAGAGTGTAGAATAACAATAGAATTTCACTTTTAGATTGTTGAAAATATTATTTGCATAATATATTAAAAAAATTCAAATACGAAATAGATAAAATTGGAAGGAATTATCAATTGAGGTTTGTGTTTGACACAAAGTCCTATAGGTGAAATTGCTCGCTGATATTTGTAGCTGTGAGCCTCGTGAACATACTCCTCCCAGAATTTAACAATCAGATTTAAACACCAGCTTTGTGTTAAATCTTTGAACTCTCAGGATACTCCAGCACTCCCAAAAGAATAACGAACATAAGTGTATAGTAGAAAATAGCAAAATTATTTTTGCAGAGAAAGTGAAAGAGATTGATTTTTTCTGTGTATTCCTCAAAGCTGTAGCGAGTGTTTTATATAAAAAAAAATGGTAAAAAATGTGGGTGGTTGTTTTAGGCAACTAACCCACTAACCTCTCCACTAACAGCTTTAATTTAAGAGATGGAATAAATAGTCAAAGTCTTAAAAATAGGTTAATTAAAAATTAAAACGAGTTTGAAAAGATTTAATGCACATTTGAAATCCCCAAGTGCCCGAGGCTCCAAGGCCCAATCTTTGACCCTTAATAATTAGTATGCCTCCTAGGGATTGAATCCATGACCTCAAGCACACACCCCCACTAACTTACCACTTAGCCACCTAGCCTAACTTATTTACTTCATTCAAAATAAATATATATACTTATACCCAGCAGTTTTACATCCATTACGTCCATTCTCTTCAAATTCATTCACTCCTTTCAATTGGTAAAAAAAATGCTTGTTGAGGTTGCTAAGTAAATAAGTTACTTTTGAGTTTCTTTTCCCAAAATAAATAAGAAGATGGGTTCGTCCGTCTTCTCTCCTTGCCTTTATATAATCAAATCTAGCCTAAGCTTCTTCTCAATCATTTTCATCTCCCTACCACACGCCCAGACATACCCATCAGTAATATTGAAAATGTGGTGCACATGAAGCTGGTGGTCGGAGATCGTAGAGAGATAACTAAATGGACAACACTTTTAACACCCTCTGACCCATCTCTCTCTGACTCGCTCTACTAAATTCTATCTACTGGGTTTCTCTCTCAAAAGGTTTTGTGGGTTTTCAAGTAGTGAATGGTTTTGACTGTTTGGTGGTGGTGGTTGTTCTGCTGAATTATGGTTGGTGGTGGTGTGTATTTGCATTTGGTTTAAAAATTGAGATGAAGCTTTGAGTGGCTTTAATGGAGTTAGATCTTAGTATGGGAGCTTTCCTGGTGGTGAAGAAAGGGTGTAGGAGTTGTCGTTCGAGTTCTCTCTCTCATATTTGATAATTTTTTTGAATTAATGGTTCAAAGATTAGGATAACAATGATATTGGTCAGAAAAGTTTGCTAATTGGTTTGAGTGGCGGTGGAGCTACACGTGTTATGAGTCTCAATTATTCAAGAACACTTGAGTTGGGGCTGGACATTTGTGTAGATTTGTTTTGTTTAATATTGAATTGTTTTTGGCTTGGGCCTTCGTGCTTATTTTGGTAGAATGTTGCTTTTTTTTTTTTGGTTTGATTTAGTGCTTTGGTTTGTTGAGTTTCTTTGTGCATCAAGCGTTGGGCCTTTTGTTTTGGTTCGTATTGTATTTTCTTGGGCTATTGCCCTTTTAATTAATGAGTTAATTTAAAAAAAAATTAAGGTTCATGGTGCTAATGGAGGTTGGTGGTTGTGGTTTACTATTAAAATGGGAATATCATAACCACCGTGATATTTATCTATTATATACCTCTAAAATGATAGATTAGAGGAGTTGTGAGCATTTAATATATTACCTATTATATTTGATAATCTATTTTATTTTATATATATAAAACGGAATCCTCGTATTAATTCTCCTCAATAGAATAGAGAGAACGCCCACGTAGGCAGCCTCATTTAACAGGTACGTCCAATCTACACAAAATGGACACAAATTGAACGATCAGAACACTCCAACGACACACGAGTCTTCCATTTCCCTTCCAATCCGACCTTACAATGGAAGAGTTGCCGCTCATTTCAACTTATATTTGTTGGGAGATCTTCCATTTCGATTTCGTCATTATAGTCAGAATTTTTTGGTTTGAAGGTGAGTCAAATCTTTTTCCGTCCTCAAGTTCGTTCAATGTTTACTCTTCCCCTAATATTTTCCCAGATATGTTTTGTATACAATTCTGAATTTCGTGTTTATCATGTGAAGGAAGTTTTGAGATTTCGGACTTCTCACCGTTACCCATACAGGTATGTCCCCATTTTATGAAATTTTTTGTATTTTGCAAATGCATATATGATTCTGTATTCAAGTTGTATGATGAAATGTCTGAATGAATATTTTCTTATTTTTTGTAATATGTGAAGCCATTTTAATTTTAGCGTTGTTAAAAATAATACATGATCATGCATGTATGATGTATGATACTATGCCTGAGTTAATATCATGTCTTAAAAAAAATTATTGTTCAGTTTAGAAAAAAAATCATATCCACTCATACATATGTAAGTCTTCCTCATTAATATCTAATATTTTACAAGTCTACAGGACAAACAAAAATTAAACTCCTAATATTTTCATCCAGATTATTTTTTTTCTTCTGCTGCTCAAATATCTTTTCTTGTATTCATGATTTCTAATATTTTAAATCTTGATATGTATATATATGATACTGTATTTATGTTGTACGGTGAAATGTCTGAATGAATATTTTCTTGATTTTTTGTAATATGTGATTCTTTAGTTGGGGAGGGTCTGGTCATTTGGGGGTGATACTATGATAGGAAGGTAATTTTTTTGAGTGTGCTTGTGTGTTTGACTTGTTATAAATGACTTCAGTTTTTAATTTAAAATGTAAACAACTGTGTGTATCTACATATATTATGTTTGTTGCTCATTGAACGTACATTGATAACTCATGGGGCTGATGCAATGACTTCACATTTGCTCTCTCCCTATGCAATTAAAAGTATCATCTCAGCTATCTTTACAAATAAATTGGATCATAGATGGTTTTCTTTTGTATCATCTACGTGTTTCTTTCATATTAGGCATTTATGAAACAATAAGATCGTCATATATTGTCGTATTTTCCTAAAGATCTGAATTTTATGAATCACACCAGCTAAATTGGGTGGAGAGTTAGAATTCTTGGTGATTTCTTGCAATTTTTATTATATTTGTAAGGAATATGATAACATGTGCCCTTAGGGCACATGTTTTGAGCCTCAAAATAGTAAGTATAAAGAATCTACATGAGTATCTGTGAGAGGACAGCCT